>CM042322.1:1818271-1950771 GCA_023566125.1 Zingel zingel | reverse complement strand
ACAAATGTACCTGTCTTCAGAACTATTATATACACACATGATATGAACACTTAGCATTAGAAACAGGGAAGCAGATCATTTAGCATCTGCAGCAAAATATGAATGATGATTGAGTAGAAATGATGAGCAAAACATTATTCTACAGAAAACAAAAAAAGACATACATGGTTCTAAAAAACAAAGCCATGTACAACACCAATCCTTCCCTTAGCCCTACTATAGTATATTCATGTACAATCTTAGCTGTTCTGCTGTCAGATTTCTTCAAAATTTAAAACGATTCTCACAGTTGGAAATTTTTATCTAGTAAAAATTGAAAAATATATTGGATGAACTGTATATATTCTGTGAATACCTATGAAAGTAGACACCATTTTTACATTTCTTCAAGCCAGTTATACAAATAATTTTGATACTCCCCAACTGATCATCAGGACTAACACTGTGTGAGAAACAGCAGTGTGTACAAAAAAATGTGAATCCTCAATGCATCTATTCCTATTGAATAGATGCATTCGTCTTTTTCAAAGTGTATTGTAAATTATATCAAAGATAGCTCACTTTAACAATATTTTCAAATTCTCATGCAATAAGACGAGTAATTCGAGGTGACACAGGACATGTCAGAGCCAAGCACTAACTTGACAATCTTAGGAGACAAGACGGGAGCAGGTGTGAACATGGGAGAAGAAAAAGTGATCAAAAAGTCAGAGGTGGTGAACTAGGAGAGCTGTAAAGAATAAGGAGGTTGTGTGTTGTGTTTTTTTAAACGTGATAAGGGTCATTTCTGGTTTGCTGACTCAGTGTGTTTACGAATTGTTGGACAGGCAAGTGGAAAGTGTTCAGGAGGATCAAATATGCCTTATTATACTCTCAACAAGAGACAGTAAGTGACAAAGCAGCTTGGGCCTCAGCAAGTGGAGTGATTTCATGAGATTTTTCGGTTTTGATTGAGGATGTACGGTTAAATATGGAGCCAGGTTATCATCTATCTATGATGAAAAGACAACGTTCTGGATTTAGGGGTCTAGCATTTGCTGCTGTTTTGTACCAAATGCTCGTCTATTTAATTTCCCATCAAAATATAACCTGCCGTAGTTTCATATTTGTTGTGTCACAACAATCTAAATATATTTATTTTTATAACTGGCACAGAAATTCTCCGTACGCTCCCTGATTTGGTTTAAACCTCTAGATAACCTAAAACTGAAATCTTTAGATGCAATGAATTGCTGGTATAATTAATAATGTATTTTATTCAGATAGTTATTTTGTGTATAAGAGACACATTTTAAATCTTATTTCAGACACTGGTTGCAGAGACAAATAGGAAAGCTACTCATTAATTAACAGTCATAAGCTACAAGTGAGGTTTTAGTTGTAACTCTGGCACTCTGAGGCATTTTATATGTCCCACATATTCACAATCATTTTATAAGTATATGGTGTTTAATGCAGTATTGGTACTCAACCATTATGCAAAAATGAGAGAGTCTATGTAGCCATATTGCCCTATGGAAGACTGTTCTTCCCTATAGGTACACTGTAAATATCAACTTCATTTTGGCCTTAATGATACTCCATACTAATGCAATGTCATATAACAGGGTACACAATGGGTTATGTCTATGTACCTTCATTCCAACTTTTTTTCCTTTCTTTTTTTTTGCACTGATAAAGTGATGTTTGTGAAGTTTCATCTGTCTCTTGCTGTACCTGGAGATATTTATAGACCTTTACATGCAGCTGTTTGACTTTCCTTGAATAATATCCACACTCTGAGTACACTTTCGGAGTGGAGTAGATGCTTCTGCCAAAGGCTAGAACGTGCACGTTAGTGGCATCAAAAAACTGTTTTTCTCTTCTCGTTTACTTGACTGAAACAAAACCGAAACTAAAGAAGAATTACAGCGTAACTTATGGTACTAGATGCATTTTGGACTTCAGATCGACCGCTGTAGCTATCAGCTTTGTATTTTTTTGTACAAACTTGTAAATACAATAACTTTTGGAATTGTCACAAAGGTTGTTGAATTGTTTCTTATGTAAAAACAAAAATGTTTTCAAAGTTTACATTGATTTCAAACCTTTGTATATTTTTGAGCTGTGGAACACTTTGTCTTGTATTTATTTTTTAGTAAGCATTGTGGAAATCCCATAGTAAATCCTATCAAAGCCAAGTGCTAGCACCACAGGCTGCTTAGCAAATGTGTATAAGAAGACAAATAAATGTGACTGCCTTGAAAATGAACCTTTGGCTCAGGTGTGATGTTAATTGTTCTTATTTTAAAGGTGTAATTTACATAACAGGTAAATGAGGACAATATGTCATGATTTACTGTAACAGAAGATACTACGTTTAGCTACGGTTCAAGTGGTGTAATGTTACTAAGTACATTTACTTGAGTATTTAATTTCATGCCATAAAACATATCAGCACTTTATGGAATGTGATGCATTGCCATTCATTAAACTACCCAACTCGACCAGGTACAACAGTAAAATGCTACCTACACCCTGCTAATGATCTAATATGCTCACAGGGGCCATTTCTTTACATTGAGTACTATTACTTTTGGTACATTTGCAGATAATACTTGCATACTTAAGGAGAAAAAAATAATTTTGTTGCTTAAATTAAATACAGGCTTCCTATGGCTTTTTGTCTTGTTACGATGTTGCTTCTTGTCCTCACATCTGGTTTCCATTCGGTCCCAAAAACAAACCCTCTTTACAGAGCTGATGTTCTCTACTGGACTGCAGTGTCAGCGTTGTCGTCACAAGATGGCGCCATATCTTACAACAAAAAGACTGTAGAAGACTTTGGTTTCACGTGATGGTAGAATTAGAAAACGACAATAAAGCACTATAACACTTTCCCATACTGTAGATTCATATCCAGACCAGTATTTTCACAATACATTACTTTCTTAACCAGACTGTGGCAAGATTTAAACACCTGGAGTTTTTTTTTAGAAATATTCTAAATCACAAAAAAATGCCACAGTAGCCACTAATTTAGGATAAACACTAGAGGGCGTTCGTCAGACGAATCCACAGGAGAATGCTGGGTAATTTGATGCAAATTGAGTGTAAATTAAAATTAGGCCTCTTTGTGTCCTGGCCAGAGAAATAACACAGCTGAGAATATTTTTTTTTTAAACATCTTAACAAGTCTGAACTGGTTCCTCTCCACATAACAGACTCAAGGCTTAGCTGTAGTTATCAACATGTCATTTGTGCATGTGTTGTGTCACTTTCATGGTCATGCTCCAGCGCCAAAGTCCGTGTGAATTCTCTTTGATGCTCTGGCTAATGTCAAATGGACAAAAACGCCTTGTTCTAAGTTAGTGCATGTCAACTGAGCTGAGGTTTTAAGTGAATACAAGAAAAAAAAAGGTAAACAAAGCCCTGGACTGTTTGCCATCCCAAGTTGGTACCCATCAAGGGGCACGTCGACCGTGTACCCTGACCTCGATTAACATTGGAGACAGGATGGCTTGGCATGAGTGTAGGTGGTGCAAAAATGATTTTCGTTCTCAAGAGAAAGATATTGCATGTTTCACAATAGTAACGTGTAATGTGCCTCAGATGGAGAATAAAATGGAAATATGCTTATTTCAGGTGACCTCAACAGCCCCTAACTGTGAGGAATTGTCCTACAGTACATGCTTTGATGGTGGTTGACTACAGAGATGTCTTTCTTTCAGTGTTTGTCTTTGTGTTGTACAGCAGGCTTTGTGTCATTATTTTCCCTCTGGCTCTAAAGACAGTACAGCAGATATTGTATAGGCCTTAAAAGCAAACGGGAGCCCAACATGACATTTATCATCATCTGATTATGATGAACATGAACAAAGGCGATTAAAGATCTTCAAAAGAACACACAGCTTCTCAGCGCTTACTGGCTGCAGATGTTAGGGACTGTATGAAAATTCTTAGATGGGTGGGGGAGTGGGAGTCAGAAAAGAGTAGGGAGGGAGGGAAGTGTAATTTGTATTCTGCTGAAGGGAGGGTCTAACGTTTTGGAGAAGAGCAGGAGAGAGTTGCTGTTTTTTTAACTCACATAACATGTCATAAATGTGTTTTACCATTTGCAAATGAAACAAATCTTCATGTCGATTCTGAGCAATTTGTGTCAAATTGTGTCTTTCCATTGACTTTGTATGCAATCACTCCACCTCTAGAATTTGCTTCTCATTTTGTGTGAACACACATTAACGGGGCTTTATCACAGTCAAACAAGTATCTAATGTCTGTATCGAGAAACATAATACACGTGGAGCTAATTAGTGATAACAGATCAAACCCTAGCTCAATGAGTGCTTCATTTCTCACTTGCCTAAACGTCATTCCTTTATGCAGCATCATAACAGGAAGCATAACTGCTCTGAAGCTAAATGTTTTCATATAAACTTATTTTAGGATATAATCCATATTCAGCATCAAATTCATGTTTGTATTATTTAGAATACGGGGTGTGCTGACTTTTTATTTAAGTCAAGTGGAGGGTCCAAAAAAATCAAAAAAATAGTGATAATGCTGGGGAGGGTCTTGCTTTTTTATAAAATGAAATAGGAGATTCAGCCCCCATCCCCCACCCCAGTCATTTCCATGCTGTCCCTAAATGCATAGATCAATCAAAGGACCTACAGAGGAATCCATTATGAATGTAGGTGCCTGCTGTGTCCAATCCATGTGAAGGAACTAGTGGGTAACATTTAGGATCATTCAGCCTCCGTTTTTGGATTTGTTATGTCTAGTGACACATTTGAACAGCATGTGTAGCATAAATGTGCCAGAAACAGTCTGGAGCTGTAAACAACATCCCAGCATACCAACATATTATCTAGATGAGAGCAACTGGAGGTGGCAAACTGTCTGACATTCATGGTTCTACCTCAGGTTAAGCGGTACAGCACATTCAGCCCTGATCTGCTGTATTTCCACATGTGAGTAATACTGACTGTAGACAGGGTGGGGGGAGGAACACCGAGGAGGTAACCACACCAAAGTCCCCACCAGGCCACCAGGGTATATTGTGAGGCTCATTATAGTGCATTAAACAGCCTCCCTGCGGAACAATGAGAGGCCCCGGGGCCTCGAGGCAGAGCCCGAGGCTGGCAGGGACTGATATGGAGACCCGGGGGATTCCTGTCACTACCAGACTTTCATCCACAGCTGCCAAACTCCATTCTCCTCTGCCTGTGTCATCAGCCACTCACCAGGCCAATACTGCCGAAAGTACTGTTTAAAATGAAAGAATGAAATACTGTGTGAAAGTTTCTCTGGCACAACGGGAAATAGATACTATTCCTGTATTGCTTCTAAAGTCAGAGACTGGATTTTTCATGACCCTACTTTTTTTTTTTCATCTCTGTAGATTTATACAACCTTGCCTTTAGACAATCACTTTCCTGAGTTTGAAATGCCCCAAATAATCCAATAATTAACAAGGAAAAATAGAAAGATTTAAGAAAGTCTGAAAGACTTCCTGCTTTCCTATCCTGTTAATAACCTCCCAATTTACACACGCCTCATTGCGACCCCTTGTGGATTTAATTACCGGGAAATGTACCAATTAAATATAGTCTTGTCACCTATAAGTACCATACCTTATTTCAGGAAACTGCATGGAATTCTCTGTGGAAAAAGCAGACCTGTACGACTATATTCGCTTTATAGATTGCTTTAGACTGACGTGACACAACTATATGGATGCATTTTCTACGTTTGAGTTAGAGTATAGATTTTCACCTTCTGTGGCCTACATAGCCTACTGTTATTGTTAATATTCTGTATCTACTTTTGTCTTTTTTGTGTCCCTGTCATAGACTGTAGAGGAGGAGGGAGGACCCGCTGACGATGCTGCGTGCGCAGCTTCAGTCTGGAGTCGAGACCGCAATGAAGAGATAAATAGAAGCCTTATCGTTTTATTTTAGAGTATCACGGCTCCCATTCATTGATAACTGAGAGAGGGCAGCTGCTGCTAACGCGTCCGTCTGCTCGGTAGGTGAGTGAATGTTGGTGTTTGTAGCAGAACTGGAACATTATGGAAGAATGACATTAAAGGACAGGAGATGAAACAGGGTGAGCAAGGCTTTTCTCAATTCTGCGTCGCGTACACGCTGAAACATGAATTCGTTTTAACATTAGCATGTGGGACGAGACTAGCTAGGTTTAAACACGTAGCCTTTTAAAGCCTTTATCTATTTATTCATTTCAAATTTAGAGGTAATTTGCGCAGCTAGTTTGTCAACGTGAGTTCGTTTAAAAAAATGCACGCCAGTTGAACGGGAACTTTAGAAATAACATGTTATGATTTAGCACGAGGACCCATCTCTATGTGCCATATATACATATATATATATATATATATATATATATATATATGTGTGTGTGTGTGTGTGTGTGTGTGTGTGTGTGTGTGTGTGTGTGTGTGTGTGTTGTAATGGCAGCTAGGAGCGTCACGCGCCCCCAGCCCTTCACGTTCTAGCCGTGTGATGTGTGGAGACGTGCG
Organism: Zingel zingel; assembly: GCA_023566125.1. Classification (NCBI taxonomy): domain Eukaryota; kingdom Metazoa; phylum Chordata; class Actinopteri; order Perciformes; family Percidae; genus Zingel; species Zingel zingel. Next base: position 1,944,251 of record CM042322.1, on the reverse strand, counting down.
CATACATGGCGCACAGCCTCCCTGCTTTTCATGGCGAACTGTCGGCTTGCTGAGGGACCAGACACATCAGTAACCGGGCTCATAATACAAAGATCTGCCCGGGAGCACGGTACCGCGGTCTGTAGGGATAGAAAGATGTCACTAGTGAAGAAATAAGGACAATATCCTCAGATGAACCCGGCGGTGTCACTCAGGCCTGTTACAGCAGCCTTGGCTTCAGTAGCCTGTGTATCTGTGTATCTATATCGGTGTCCTAATGTGCTATGACACAAATAGTGTAGAAATTGCGAATTTAAGCAATAGTATGAATACCCCTAAGCTTCTGCAGAAGCTATCATATGTAACTCAATGTTGGGCTTATTTACATAGCAGGAAGACATAACACACATTTTAATTTCTAATGTTTCTAATCTAATTTTTAATTTCTTATGTTCATTAGAGGGAAATTGTGGGCTTTTCTCTAAACATTTACTCTCAGTGTGTCTTGTCCAGCCACCAATTTGCTAATGAGTGCATTCTAGTTCATATACATAACAATACTTGACACCCAGCTGTGTAAGCCCTCACTATAAATGTATTTTAATATGGTTTTTATGGTTGAATATTCTCACCTTTACCCAATTTGAACAGGACTTATCAATAGTAAACTGGGCAAAAGAGTGACATGTTGTTCCACACTGGTCACAATGATGACTATTCCAATTGTATTCATTAGAAATGTTGAATTATTCATCAGCTGGGACTATTGCTGTGGCGTTCAGGAGATCAGCTGGAGGACAACTGGCTGAATAAAAGGGAATGTGCTTGCGTGTGGGAGCAGCCTGCATCAGTCGGAGGATGTGAAGCTCACCATGAGGCTCCATGTGTCTCTCTAATGAGATGTAATTGGCTATCGGAGCGGAGGGGTGTTGAGGGCGATGACCTTTAGATTATCAGCCATGCTCCATCCATCCCATGGTGCTTTGTTCCCTCTGCTCTGAAATCCAAATCAAACCCACAACGAGGACTCTGGCACGAGCAGAGAAAGAGAGTAGTTCTTGTAATGTACTGTGGACTGCAGTGCAGTTTAATGCAATTGAAGAGTTAAGGCGTTGTTGTTTTCTCCCTGCTGTTGACTTACTATGGCGTACATTCCATCAATGAGGCAAGGAAGGAGAAAAAAAGCAAATGTGGAAATCATTATGGGACAGAGGAGGGGTTTCATTTGGCTCTCTGTTAGGTCTCTTCTTGCCTATTTACTCAATTAGCTGTTACTGGCTATAATGAACACAAAGCTCTTACAGATGATGTTGGAGCTGTAAACAGCATTAGATGTGTTGCTGGTCCTATCAGTCTTCAAAAAACAACATTGCAGGTTTGTTTGTGTTGCAGTGGCTCATATTGAATGAAAACTGCGTTACACTGGTGCTTTTTTCACAAGCTAATCTACAACTGTATCATCATATGGAGATGGGAAACTAACTCTGTTAAGATGGATTTAGGAAAATTAATACATCTAACCTTTAGGCTACTGTATGTATGGAAACAAGGTTGTGTTTAATTCTCTGACAAATCTCAGACTCTACAGTATATTCTGAATTTGTGCCTGAGTACAGCGTAACACTGGCTTCACAGGCCTGTTTAAAAGGTGTTTGATTTAGCTTGAGGCGATGGCAGCAGTTTATATTTGACCACAAGGATGTGGGTGATTGAAGTGGACTTTAACTGAGGAGGTACAGTACAGAGGGACAGAAGTACAGATGTAGATTTAGCTGACTTGTGGCACATGAGCAAGAACCAAAGAGTTGTTTGCGTATGTGACATCTTCCTCTGACCTCCCCTGTCTGTGATAACACAGAGACAAAGCAAAGTCACAGAGGGTGGGGGGGGGGGGGGGGGGGGGGGGGGGGTGTAGCAAAGATGAACGTGGTCTCTGTGTACTTTGGCTCGCTGTAGACTTTGCTGGTTAAACTTCCTTCTTGTGCTGCTGCTCGTCTGAGTCAGAGTTTGACATTGTACTCACATGACTCCAGAGAGGAGAGGTTGGAGCAGTGAGCTGTGTGAACTGCTGCAGGGTGGGGGGGGCTACAACATGTCACCCTGGTGGTGATTACTGATTAGCATCAGGTCACCTGATCTGCAGGTTCAAAGTAACACTCACCAACACTATTTTTATTTCTTCACATAAAACAGAAAGCTGCTGAAGCATAAAGCGTTATTTCACCCTGACTGCTAAGTTTAGAGGGATAATTAGATTGGGTGTATTATCTGGGGTGTTATTAGCCACACTTTGTGCACAATCTGTCTGTGTGACAGTAGCGGCGTTTTAAATAAGAAAGACTTCTTTTGGGCGCCTGGGCACCTCACCTGGTAGAGCGCGCGCCCATATACAGAGGCTCAGTCCTCGATGCAGTGGCCGTGGGTTCCCTTTGCTGCATGTCTCTCCCCTTTCATGTCTAAGCTGTCCTATCCAATAAAGGCCCAAAATGCCACAACATTTTTTTTTTAAAGAAAGACTTCTTTCATATTGGTCAGCGCGGCTTCATCGTGTCACAGACCACATGATTCATGTTATCAAGCAGGAAATGTCTCAAACTTCCTGGAAGGCAAGCATTAGAAATGCTGGGGAAATAGAATCGATCCTAATTTCCTATTCAAGTTCTTAACTAAGAGCATCAGAGCTAACCTAATATTCCATATGTGTTCTTGTAGAAAGAGGAAGGAGTGAGATACCAAGGAAACTGAGAGGAAAATCTATTGGAAACATCTTGCTCATGCAGTATGTCCGTGTTTTCACTGGGTTTGTGGAAGACTTCGGTGCACGTACGTGGTGTGGAGTTTAGGGGCTCTTAATGTTAATGTCTAAAATGTTAGGGTTTTCAATTAATAAATACAAATAAATGCAATTTCACATCATTTTGGACCATTATTATTGCCATATCTGTGTCTAAAACGATGGGGGGGGGGGGGGGGGGGAACTAGAGCAGATAATAAATTAATATTACTCAAAAAAACTTAAAGATAAAACTTGCTTAAGAAGTCCACTGGGGACCAACTACAACCATTAGGTCTGAGAAAGGCATGTAGTTAGTTTTGATGGTCACACTGATTTTACATTCATTTAGGGCTGCAACTAACGGTTTCTTTCATTGTCGATTAATCTGTTGATTATTTTCTGGATTAGTTGTTTGGTCTTTAAAATCTAAGAAAGTTGTGAAAACTGTCAATCAGTGTTTCCCAAAGCCCAAGATGACGTCCTCAAATGTCTCAAAGATATTCAGTTTACTGTCATAGAGGAGAGAAGACACTAGATCCAATTCAATCAATCAGTCAACATTTGTTTATATAGCACTTTACAGCAACCAGCAGATATACAAAGTGATTTACATAAAGTAACAACAGCAAACATTAAATAATATACAGTACAATCAGAACGGCAAAAGCGACCTCGGGACTTCTACAACTAGTTGATGGGATGACAGCAATGACTGGTTGTTTTTACCAGCAGTTAACATCTGGGACAGATATGCTGGAGTCAGGCCATTAATGGCCTTAAAAACAAAATTCACAAAATTCACATTTAAAGCAACACCAAACACTTTTCCTCTTCAGTCCCCCTACAGGTTGGAAGTGTAATTGTCCATTGCCGCTGTCCTATGTCTCATTGGAAGTACAGATCCACTACCCGATCTGGCAAACTTGCCTAATGCGGTTATAACCAACAGAGGGCTGCAAAGCGAATGCAGACATGCCGTTCACCCTGTTACGAGTTGATGACCACTGAAACGATTTTGGAAACATAGGTACAAAATAATCTTTGGTGTAGCTTTAAGAAGCTGGAATCTGAGAATTTTTACTCTTTTTTTCATAAAAAAATAACTCAAACCGATTAATCGATTATCAAAATAGTTGGCAATTTAGTCAGCTCATTCAGCTCAGGTGCTGTACCTAAGCCTTCTAATGGTAGAGGAAAGCCGCAGTGTGTGAGACAGATGTTGTTTGCTTGGATTCTTGTGTCAACAATTTGTCCAAATCCCTTTTGTCTGGCCTGTGATCCCATGACTTGCAGAGTGAGTCTTCCCTATGAGGACAAAGCAACATGTGTGCTACACAAGTCTATCTATACGTGCATATAGACAACCATGCCCCGCTGACCCATCAAGAGACCCAATGCCTTCCTCTTTGAACCCTTACATGCTCACCATCACCAACTCTAGACTGTGTTGGGAACAAACACAGAAGCCTGAAGCTATACATGCACAAAAGCTTTTAATGGGTTCTTAACCCTCCTGTTGTCCTCGGGTCCAATTTGACCCGTTAACAAAGTTTCTATATCAGACATTTGGGTTTCTTTTGACCAAATTGCCACAAAATAACATGGATGGTTCCATACAACGCTCTTCACAAGTGAAATTAAGGGATCAGATCTTTACTTTCATAGAATTTTGGGTGTTTCATTCAATTTTATAGGCTTATCCTGACTAAACTTGGACATATCTGTGATTATCCATTACCTTCATTCCTGTGATCTTAACTTTTAGTCAAAATCATTCATAATTTCTGTTTTTTTCTAACACAAAAATTAGATAATGTCATATAAATGAGGTTTATTGGCCAGGAACTCCGTAAATAAGTATAAAACTAGTTATAATAAGTTGGTTCTAGTGGTGAAAATACTGGTGGTAAAGGGGGAAGGGGGGGGGGGGGGGGGGGGGGGTGCCAAAAATGTTGAAATAAGCGGCAAAAGAAACCTGTCAATTTTGACCCGGGAGGACAACACAAGGGTTAAAGGGTGTGTTTAAGCGTGTGTCTGTATTCCCGAGGTGCACACACTTCCCAGACTTTTCCCATGTGTGGAACAGCAACAAGGTTATCGGCCGACCCTCTGGCTGCAGAATCCTCCGTGTAATCCATCAGAGCCATATTACAAAGTCTCATCTATGCTTCAGAACAATATACAGTACAACCAGCCCGGGGGGGAAGAGCGCTCCTCCCCCTAGCTGCTCAGTGAGGCAACCCAACACCACATGAAGGCTGTTCAGGAGGAAAAAAGTGTCACGCTTTTGCTAGAAAATTGGAAGTGCATGTGTACATTTAATTGAGTTTTTCATTTAAAAGGCACAAGATACTTTGTTGTTGCATTTTTTAGGTTGTTTAAAGCGTTCCCCTTCCCAAGACCTGAACATGTTGGTGCTCCCATCACCATCAGTATGAATAATTGACCTGGCTGATATCGGATGCATCGTATCTCCAGGCACCCAGGGGATGTTTGATCGCTACAGATGGATGAGGGTTGACAGCCAGTGCAGGCTGGACATGTGTTGTGTGTGGAAGTGTCATGTAGTAGAGGAAGGCCAACACACAGTGGGCTTATAAAAGCATGATAACAACTGGGACACTATCCAGGGGTGATAGATAGATAGATAGATAATTAGATGGATGGATCAATTATTAACTGGGTACTTTTTTCACAGTAAAACCTTTTCTGTGTAGATATAGTATCTTGGGGGGTGGGGGGTGGGGTCCTTGGTCTTGCTAAGGAAAAGCTTCTGTCTCTTCAGCTGCATATGGCTGATTCCAGAAATATTCCATCATATGGAGATGGAGGGGAAGAATGGAAAGATGGGCAAATGAAAAAATGTAAAGCCCTTTACAGTATGTCTGTAATCAGGTAAACACAAGCAGCATAATGGAGTAAGGAACGTGTGTCCAACGTTTCATAAAATATAGTTCAAAATGTCCGTCACCTATTCCCAGAGCCCAAGGTGACGTCTTCAAATGACTCGGAGAAAGAAAGCTATTCAGTGGGAGTGTCTCGTTTGAGAAGCCTGAAACAGAAAACGTGTGGCAAGATAATTACTAAAACATCAAAACAGTTGGCAATTCTTTGTCTTTTAGACTGACTAATGGGGTAATCGACTGATCGCTTCAGTTCCTTTTTGATTTTAGTGACTAGTGTCTTTCACTCAAATCAAGTTTTCTCTCTGTTTTTAGGTGATTCAACTTCATATACTGCTTGATAATTTCTACCAATATTGTCTCAGAAAAAGGATAGGTAGATAGATAGATAGATAGATAGATAGATAGATAGATAGATAGATAGATAGATAAATACTGTATTGATCCCCAAGGGGAAATTCAAGGTCCCAGTAGCTTAAAGACATCACACACAACATACACATACATCATAAACAGGATGATGAAATAACATGAATAATATGGACAATAAAAGAAAAGATACTAAATAACAAATCCACATGAATGTATCAAGGGCTGTATAAGCATGAGAGGCCTGCAGTGACAGGGCAGGGACTGACCCTGGGATTCATTCTGCATGGTCAGGTGCTCTGTGAGAGGGGGTGTCATGGTGGTAGTGCAAATAAGTCCAATAGTGCAAGGATGAAGTCTAGAGACCAGCATTAAATATGGACAATATAAGAGAATAATGTGGACAGTAGGATAGACACAAATCAACAATATTAGGCGTACAAAATTCTGAGGCAATGCAAGTTTATTTCTGTAGCACCTGAACGAGACAATTCAAAGTGCTTCACATAAGACAAGCAAACTGTCATTATCTTGTGTTAGACTAGTCTGTTTACATTTAACGTGTGATTACAGTAACAGCCAGGGAGAATTGGGCTCTGACTGGAACATACTGTACAACAGACATCCACAGTCATGTTACCAATCTTAATTTCCTGTTCTGTTCCAATGGCCCTGCTCCTACTCGCTTCCTTGGGATGATTCATGATGATAATTGTTTGTGGGATGGGTTGCCCAATTATCTTCTCAGCCTGTGTACACTGGTGTATAATCTCCTATGTCGCTCTGGTGGAGCTTTTTCAAGCCTGAGAAGATGACCTCGATGATGTCATAGTCATGTCATCAGGGTTATCTCAGATTAGGTTTGGAGATTACACATTTTATTTAACAGAAAGCCTGTGTTACAAACATGAGGTGTGGAATTTGTGCAGGTGTTTTTGAGGCAGAGAGGGTTGCATTATGGGAAATAATGGGAAGGAAGCAGTGTTTTTTATTTATTTATTTATTTATTTATTTATTTATTTATTTATTATTGGAATCTCACAGCACGTCCATCCATCATTTTCCGATTTTGGATGGAAAAGAATAATAAATATATATAATATATATAGAAAATATAGAAAATAAATTAGCAAATGAATAAGTAAACACTGACAGCAAGTAAATAAACTACTAAGAAAATAAAAACTAGATGAATTCATAAAGGAAGCAGTGTTTTTTGGAGCTAAACAAAAGACTAAAATTCAGGATATCGCAGTCTTTGCTGCTTCGAAGTGCAATACTTGAACCACCAGAGAGCCCTTTTTGTATTTTATCTCAATCAAAATTTTATGGAATATGTTGCTGTGATAATTAAAACTCATAAAAGCCATTTATAATGCTAAAATAAAAGAACATACCTAACAGTAGTCATTTGTGAGCTCTAATAGACACAACATAGAGCTATTGTCCTTCAAATAGCATTGCTCGGAGGACAAATTCCAGAGAATTCTACAGCACTGTGGACAGTTCTGGGTTATTATAACAAAAGTCTGAAACTACTGCGCATCACTAAACATTGCGTTTCTTGTGTTTCAGGGCATAATGGATGAGACCTGTCACTAGCACTTGATGAAGATTCCGATTGACTCCTGAAACTGAACCATGGAGGGTAGTGATGATGTGTCTGTAACCGTGACACAGTCCCAGACAGACATGTGCAGCGCTGACGTGGGAGGGGGGGAAATCCCCAGTAAAGTGGAGGATGGAGTAAACCTGCTCAGTCCTGCTGAGTCCTGCGGCGGTGCGACAGGACTGAGCAAAGGCGGGCTCTCTAACCGGATGGAGCCTCCTGCACCGCCAGTTGTGAGCCCCACTGCTGAATCTCCGGGAGGCGTGGCGCTTAAAGTCGCCACGGCCATGCTGCACCCGGTGTGCCTGGGAGACAGCCCACTGATGCTGCCCATTCACCTCCAGATGGCCGGAGCAGCCGGAGCGCAGCTCGGCCAAATGGGGGCAGCACCGTACTTGATAACAAGCCAGAGCCCTGTTTCACTTCCGCTGGTCCTGGATCAGCAGGTCCTCCAGCACATGGGCCCCCCTGTGATTCCTCAGAGCACTAACTGCCCTCAGCTGCCGCTCCAGAACAACGTCCTGTGTCCAAATCTGTTTGGTTTGCCTCCAGCGATGGACCAGAAGTCGGTAGGACAGACGCAGGATGCTAACCTTCTCTCTCTCCTGCAGAATCCAGCTTTTGCGGCCATCCTGCAGGATCTCTTCCCGTCCCAGGCCGGTTCATCAACCTGTCAGTCACCGGGCGCCACCTTCTTCCCGCTTCCTCCCCTCACAGCTCCCTACAGCTCCCCTCTGGCCCCGTTAGTCCCTCCTGCCACACTGCTAGTCCCCTACCCTGTCATCATCCCCCTGCCGGTGCCTCTGCCCGTCCCTCTTCCCATCCCCATCCCTGTCCCTCAGGCTGAGGACTCAAAGGGGAACATGCCTAAACCGGTTTGCACTGTGAGTAAAAGCACTCAGACGTCTCCAAAAGATACTACCTCTCCTTCGTTGTCTTCACGCAAATGCATGCCGTCATTCCAGCCGCAAAATGTGTCCCCGTCCTCGCTTCCTGTAGATGACGGACAGGCTCTGGACCTTTCTGTCAGAGTGTGTCCAGTTGAACTAAAACAGGAGTACCCCAGTCCTCAGCAGGACAGCGTGCTCGACTTGTCAGTGCCCGCTGTGAGGAAAAAGTGCGTTCAGTCCAACAGAGAAGCAGCGTTGCATTCTGGCCAAGATGCTAGGGGCACTTCTTTGTCTCTGGGTGTTGAATGTACTCAGAGTTTAGATTCCAAACTCCTGGGCAGTCTGGCTTCACTGGAGTTCAGCCGGCAGCACAAGTGGGTGGTTGACAGCAGTGCCGGTGGGTCCAGTTCTCTGAGTCAGCAGGCGTCTCTGAGCGGAGCTGGCAACCTAGAGATAGTCAGCACCTCGCAGACGGCCAAAGTCATCGTCTCGGTGAAGGACGCCATCCCCGCCATCCTCTGCGGAAAGATCAAAGGCCTGTCGGGAGTCTCCACCAAGAACTTTTCCATCAAACGGGACGGCAGCCAGGGGCCGTCTCTGCAGCAGCTCTACGGCGTGCCGTCTGCGTCCCACGGCGAGCAGCACGACCCCAACAACCCGCATAAGAAGCTCCCTAAGAGCAGAGCAATCAAACTGAAGAAGGTCAGCTCGCAAGAGATTCATTTCCTGCCCATGAAGAAGCAGAGACTTGCAGCGCTGCTCCCCAGGAAGTGAGGATTAATACTTGGACCGCTCTCTGGTAATCCCTCCACGGCGTGTAACATAAAACACATTTCTGTGATCAAACTCATATACTCCAAATGTTGCATAAGCAGAGTGTCTGACAGTGTGACACAGTAGTTACAGAAATGCGTTCCGTTGGGAGTTTTCAGACTTGTTTTTTATGTAATGCACTTCTCTACAGTGTTATACTCCAGCAGGAATGTTTTTGCGTATGGCAGCGTAATGGGCTCTCCGTGTGGCTTTGGAGATGGTCTTTATAAATTGGAGATGTTGAGGGAACATTTTTTGACTTTATAATTACAGCAAAGACACATGGGTTCCATTTTTCCATTTGGCATCATGGTTTGTTTCCATATGTAACTTTTATTGAAGTGCACTGAAGACCTAAAACCAATTCTGATAGTTGAGGTTCTCACTGATCAGAGCAGAGCAGTATATACTGGCAGGACGTGGCCGAGACTGTTTAAACATGTCCCATGGTCGGAATTTCCCATAGTCATCAGTCGCTCACTGAAGCGATTCATTCTCCGACAGGGGTTTAGCATGACAGCCTAATAATGACTTGGCAAGGCCAGAGCCACGATTTCATAAAAAAATAGCCTACATGTTGGCAACAGCCATCAGTCGTAACTAAATACATTCTTATTTTGTGTAAGGGCAGGGAGAAAAAAGGGACGTCTTAATTGTCTTCAGATTTAGGCCTGTCCAAATATAAGGAAAGTATTTCTGGAAAAGAGCTATTTTAGTTGCTGGCTGAATTAGCCGTTTTTGATTAGCTGGCAGTGCTTCAAAATACAAGCCAACGTGGAGAAAACCCCTCACAGCAAGTGCATGAAACACTAGAGCCCCCGGCTGTTTCCATGAACAGACTAATGAAGAGAATCTAGGTGTAAGTTTTAATATTGTTTTCACCAGTTACATCAACTTAGAATGTGAAGAGGAGATGAAGTTGAAGTGAACAGCCAGATTAAAGAAGAGAAAGGATCAGTGAGAGAAAATACTGTATAATTGTGAAGTGTGATATTAGTCTGTTGTTAGAATCAGTACTAGTAAGACCCCCCCGTCCCATTGTTATGATCAGAGTTGTGAATGTGAGAGTATTGTTGTGTGTCAGTTTATTTATCCTCTCGAGTGCACTTTGTCATAGTTTAGTTGAAGATGTTGCAGGGTTTCCCACTTATTCTGCTAAAACTGGGCTGCCCTTTTGTGATTATAGCATTTATGGAATCTGTGAATTATAGCAGCCATATGCAGAGTGTCTGGATGAACAAAGGAGGGATGGAAAATACCTAGAAGCTCTACTTTTGACCTGTTCTTTATTTATATTACTGTACTTTAGCGACCCATGATCATCTTACTTTAACTCATGTCTGCGGTCCTTTCAACAGAGGGCTCTTTGGTTTAGTAGTTTGAACTGATCACTCTGGTTGTACAGGATTTCACCCTAATTTATTCTTCGTACAACTTTTATTTATAGCCTGTATATATGCTGGATGGTCAGTTAGGAGACACAGTGTGACTGGATATAAAAAATAAACCTGCTTCCTTTGTACCTGTCAGTCTCTTGAAGCACTTGTTGCTTCTTATTTGCATTAAGATGTCAGTGAAGAAACACAGTTAAATGTTTGCTTACTGTACAGTATGTGTGCTTTTTATATGGAAGTGAACTAAACTCTCTGAGGTCTGACTTTGTGTCGCTGCCTTTTTTTCTTGACAACAGTCCATTTTTTATCTCAAATATGTCCGTTTTTGTTGATGAAACTGGTTTGAAATCAGAGAAAATGTTCTCATGTCAGAGTTTAGTCATTAGGAAGAGCCTTCTGATAAAAATCCTACATAAGACAAAAATGTTCATACAGCAAAAACCAATCAGCCAGAACAAATTCAGGTGGTTTATCTTCTGCGTCCCTTAAACCTTGTGTTGTCTTCCTTCGACCATGAAAAAAACTCTTTTGTTGTCCCTTCTCAACGTTCTTTTTTCACGTTTTGGTCTCTTCTTACCTTTTTATAGCTTTTGTCAAGTTTTCCATCTGTTTTTTTTCCCGACGTTTTTGACATTTTCTTCCAGTGTTTTGGATGTTTTTTATCATTGTTTTTGTCGCTTTTTCAACACAAAAAATTACACTTTTCCCAACGTTTTTTTTTAGACATTTTCAGCATCCCATATTTCTGATATAAAAATGTTTGTGTTAACAAGTTAAATTTGACCCGAGGACAACATGAGGGTTAAACCCTATCAAATCAGCCAACATGAAGTTAAATACATTAGTTTCTGAACTAAAGACAGGTCAGGGAATGAAAAGCCTCCACAGGCTGCTGCAAGGTAAACGGCTTCGCTCCCTCAAGTGTGTAAGCAAATGCTCTGCAGTTTAGGAGACTAAAATACTCTGAGTGCTGTGTTAAAGTGATTTATAATAAATTCATTCCCCCACACACTGCATGGACTGTGAATGGCGTAACCATGGTACAAGACAGGTTTTAGCATAAAAGGTAATGATGTGGAAATGACCTGCATGCAGCATCACATTTTTTCTGCAGTTGAGATTTTAAGATTTAAAAGCCGTTACTGCAGATACAGTCTGAGAACAAAAGTCCTTCTTGGCACAATGTATGTTTTGTGCAGTTGTCCAACAGTTATTGGGTTTCAGATGTACTTCCTGGTTCCAGAATCATTTTTTAAAGTCCCCAACATGTTTTCAAATTTTTTTTTCATATACATCACGCAGCAGGCCTTGCTTTTTTTTTTTTTGTTAGGTAACATTTCAAAACAAACGTCACAGAGAGTTTAATGATTCTGTGAGAATCCTGGGGCCCGTTTCAGGAAGGAGGTTGAACAACCTCGGAGCCTAACCCTGAACTCTGAGTAGATCTACCCTGAGATGGAAACTGAGTTTTCGCTTCCAGAACAGCTGATTTGAGTTGGTTCAATCAACTCAGAGTAGGTTGACTCAGAGTTAACCCTTGTGAAAAATGTAAAAATTTAAAACGTTGGAAAAAGCAAAAACAAATTGTGAAAAAAGGCGTCGTAATGTCAGAAAAGGTTCAAGGTTGAAACGAAGACAACACAAGGGTTAAGTGCGTGCACCACCACTTTAAAAAGGCAGCATGAATAGAACCATGATACTACGATTCACCATGGTAACAACCACAAACAAAGTGGTCGGCGGAAATACTCATGCGCACACACAGCGAGTTTGAACATCTATTTCGTTAAAAAAAAGCAACACAGCGGCTGCTACAAAAGAGAGAATTTGTGTGGGAGAAAATTGCTGCTAGAGTAAATGCGTAAGTTCCAATATAGTCTATTAATATCATATTTAATCATAAGTATAATTAATATTACTGGTGAAATGATATTGAACCTATATTTCATTTAGTGTAATTCTGCAGGCGAAAAAGTCCTAGGTCTACTAAAATGCGCCTGATACAGACTGAATGAATGAATGAATGAATGAATGAGGAAATGAAAGAGCGCTGTGTCAGAGGGAGGAGACTGAGAGAAGAAAACCTGCTCCCGACCAGGTTAGGTTCACAGACTCAGTTACCATAGTAACTGACTCTGAGGTTAAGTTGCCTCTCTTTCTGAAACGGGCTGGAGTTACCCCTCTCTCTCAGGTTTGATTTACCTCTCTTTCTGAAACAGAAGACCCAGAGTTCCCCTCATCTCAGGGTTAACTAACTCAGAGTTTTCACTAAACCTGCTCTCTGGAACGGAGCCCAGTTCTGTGTCCTCTACTCTAGTTCTTACTGTGCAAAACTCTTTTATATGACAGCTGAATACATTTTCTAAATCAGCCAATCCATTACATGTTTTCGTAGGTTATACTGGAGAATTTAAATAATTCAGTCTTCCCCTTTATGAAAATGCATCCGGTCAGTAACAACACACACACACATTTCTGTTTTTGGTAGATTTATAAAAAAGGAAATACACAACATCATAAACACATACTGTTTATCTGGTGTGACATAATGGACAAGTGACTTTTTTGCAACACAATTTTCAAGTAGTTTGAAGAAGATAAGAGAAGGAAATCAACAGCACTTCGATCCTGTGTTGAGTATCATATGGCACAAGTCTTTTTAAACCGAGGAAGGAAATAACAGGAGAATTCTGTTAAGTATATTATAAACAGTATGCTACAAAAGCTTGTACTAACAAAGACCACATAAACCTGAGAAATGTCATAGGTAAAGCAAGGCAGAGTCTATTACTGGGAGTATTTGAACTAAAAGCATTGTGTTAAGTATTAAAAAGCAGAATGGAATCCACTGTGAAATATTCACCACGTCCCCATCCCCTTCATCTTCACATTTCTAACCTATGTATATGATTTCCTTAAAATATTACGTTTCTACAAAATGTACATTCTGTCGCTGATATTCATGGTTAAACCCATAAAACTGTACACATCTGTTTTCATTGCTAACAGTGATTGTAACGGTCAAAAGTGACAACACAGACCAACGGGCTGACATGATTATGACTGATAAAAAATATTACATCAAAACCAAACAAAAAAAACCCTTAGAAATGGCTTCCTTAACAATCTGTCAATTGAAGTTAATAAACCCATAACTTCTAAGTTGGCTCAGAGCTCGGGACACAAACGTTCGACTTTGATAAGAACTGCATGGAGACCAGTGAGAGGCAACGTAGGGCTCGCTAAGACACAATAATACATCATGCCACACAGCAGGTGATCCTGCACGCCACTAGTGGAAAAGGTGAGGTTCGATCAAAAGTGTCTGAATATGACAGGATCCCTACATGACACCGACAATGCTCAAGCAAATGAAAACATCTGTCTAGCATTGTGTGAACGAAATGGAATGCGTTGACATTAGCATCCTTTGGGCAGGCGGATATATACCCATACTTGAGGCATACGTGTGAAGAGTGAGAACGGCTATACAACAGCACAGACAAGAGTGCTTTCAAATTCTCTTGAAGAGCATGGGGAAGAACATCTGATGGATTTTTTTTTCAGTATAGCAAACCTTCCTTATTAAGTGGAAATTCATCAAGAATAAAAACATTATATAAGAAGAAACATTCTCCATCTTTGGGGATCCAAAACCAGGATCAAAAGATTTCATCTCCGTAAAAAAAACGTGTCCTTGTGTGCTCATGTGCTATGCAATGTAAACACTACAGGGATTATTTTCCTTTGGGATTTCATTAAAAGTCAAATAGCCGTCTGTTAGACTTGAACAGCTTTTCGTTCACTGATGAGGGGATGAGGTAACATGTCAGCAACGCACGGCACACTTTCTCCACTCTGGAAGTTGGGATGAAGTTGTGTAACATCTATTCAGTCCCCTGAGGTGGAGTCGAGAGTAACATGTCGCCCCCTGCATGCCCCATGAGTCAGTGTCCGAACGCTGGCTCCTTCAGGGCTTATTGCTCATGGGTCTGGCAGAGACAGGGCTACCCCGGCTCCTCTTACAGTTTGCCGCCTTGTTTCAGCCTCTCTATGTGATGGCATAACTTCAGTGCAGGCCCCAGTTTCAGACCCATGTACTTCATGATCATGTCGCTCCGTAGCAGCATCAGAGCTTTTCCATCAATCTCCTGAGGAAACAAAGAATGGGACTCAATTTATTTGATATCCTTTTTTAGCTTAACACGAAGAGCAAGGGCTCCAAATGTAAGCACTCATGGAACTGTTAACTTACATGTTTTCTGAATAGTTCAGCATGTGGGGCTAACGCTGTGGGGTCAGCACCCCTCACAAACTGCATCACCTCTTCAATGGACCAGGAGGAGGGGTTTTTACTGGGCAGCGACACACTCTCCCGCTCAGACACCAGCGCCTCAGGGCCTGTGGTGGAGCTGGCTGCTACCAAAGCAGAACACACACATTGAGCAAGGGAGGCAGAAGAAAGCACTTGTGTACATGCACTGTTACTTCCACAGATTCTTACGGTACCTTCAACCCGTCTGAGAGGCTGTGTGGAGCTGAGCTCTACTGGGTTGGAGGAGAGGCGGCGCATGGCTGTGCCCGGGTGGTACAGGCTGCTGGCCTGAGCGTGGTACTCTGAGGAGCTGCGCATTGTTTGGGGCCGAGGGGTCATGGAGTTGGAGGCTGAGTCCATGTAGCGCTGCTCCTTTATTAGGTTGTTCTCTTCATGGGGCAGGGTCTCTGCTGGAGAGAGAAAAACACAACGGACATTCAAATGTCATTCTTTCAAAGCTTCTATAATACACTTTCATCTGCCTCTGAGACAACGGTCAAATATATACATGTGATGTGAAAGTGCTCATGAACAGAAATTTGATTTATAAACCGCATTCAAGCAATAAAAAAAGCTGTGTAGGAAACATACATACAGTGTAATCGATATAGTCATGAAGGTCTGCTAGGTAACAATTTCAGTCAGTATAAAGAGTATTGCAAGTATAAAACATCTGCAGCTGTACCTTCTGAAGGGTGAGCTTCGGTACGTAAATGTTTAGGTGACAGAGGGGCTGCATACGTTGGGGAGACTCCAGAGAGACTCCGTTTACTCCCCCGAGCCAGAGATGGAGCGTCCAACGCCTCTTCTTTCACTGAAACACAGGAACAAGGATGGGCTGTATAACCATTGACAATGTTACCTCCTAGTTTTTGTCTCAGGGTTAGTTTACTAGAACATCAGATGGAGCACTGGTGTTTCCTGAACGCAGGGTTTACCTGACTTGGTCCTGTCATAAGCAGTGTAGTGGCTGAACGGCTGGCTGCTGAACAGGTTGTCACATTGCAGGTGACGACACATAGTCTCCAAGAACCGCAGCACATAGGAAGCACTGGAGGCTGATGGGAGTTTGACCACGCAAACTCCACCATCTGTTCTCACTGTGATGAAGGACAACATGTTTTATTGGTCTATCTGTCGCATAAAAAAGGCTTGGCTACTTGTCCAGTCCAATAACACAACTTATATGATAACTGGTATCGTCTGTGTGTCTACCTCGGACAATCTCTCCTCCTCCTGAATGAGTCTGCAGAGCACTGAGCAGGACTTTAGGCTGGTATGCGCAGTCTATACATGACTGGACCACCTGCTGGAGCACAGCGTTCACTGGCCCCGGGCCAAAGTGGTCTGGCAGATGCTGCATCTGCTTCCTGTCCAGGTGGGGACCACAGTTTCCGTGCTTATTCACATACACACACACTGGAACCACACAAGACACACAGGGAGCAAATTAGATATTCTAATGATAGCTTTAATTGAGTAATGGCTAATTATAGGAAGCAGATGATCATTAATCCTTACCTGTTGAAACCACAGAGTTGAGGCTGGGGGTGCTTTCTTGTGGAACCTGGATGCTGGGCAGCTGCGCTGGGCTTTGGAGGAGCTTGGGCTTCCGCTGAAAAAGACACATTCATTTGCAGATGCACTTTAACACGAGAAATGTTCTTAAATATCTTAGAGTTGGGCTTTGTTCAGCAGGGTCTCACCTTGCTTCCAGGCTTGGGGCCTCTCTTCTTATGGGGCCGGGGTACGAGCTGTGTGTTCTCAGGAACAGTTCCGTTTTGGGCAGCGGCTGCTTCGGCCACAGCTTTGAGTAGAGCGATGGTCTCACTCTTGGGCCGACGGCCTCTTACCCCCTTCCTGACAGGCAAAGGGGGCAGAGGGTTGGGGAGTCTGTAGGGGGACTGCATAGAACGCCTGCTGGGCTTGGAGGGTGACGCCGGGAGGATCTGCAGGTTCTTTGGCAGGGTAACTGCAATAACAGCACAATTGGTATGGAAGGAGTTGATATAAAAAAAAAAAAAAAAAAAAAAAAACTGAGCTACCACACTAGAAGCTCCTAAGAAAACCCAAGAAACAAAATCTCTTCATGGAACCAATGGATTCTGCTGTAGCTATAGACGGCTAATTGAGAGGCCACACGAGTAGTAGTTCTACAGTGTTCAAGGAAACTTGGTAGAGAGAAATAAAAGTAAATGAACATGGTTCCTTAAATATGCAAAACCTGAATATGACAGGTTTGAGTATACGTCCAAGGATCTTTAATGGCCCCCTATACAAAAACACATACATGGATATAAAAAGAGAAAGAAACGTAGTCTTGGCACAGCAATAACGATGGCAGGTTGGCTCCGTTTAGACTATGAAGGCATGTCCAAAAGAAGAATGATTTGCAACTTGCCCCATCACTGTCTCTCCTGGCTAATTAGAGAGACAAACCGCGTGTCATTATCTCTCGACCCAGTGACCACCACAGTGCACTGTACTGCTGTTGGTGGCTGGGATTAAAGTCAAAGTAAAGAGACGCTCTGGTGCCAATCTTGGTTTGGTTTGAACAGGGGCATCTCATTACTGGAAATAGCAGGGAAGTGCTCCAATTTATGGCATACAGATCCAATTACTTGTTTCCTGACTTATTCTGGCATGGATTTAGCCGATTACAAATAACTTCAACAACACAATGCATTTTTCTGCTAGCTAATTAACGTATTCTGGAAACCTATTCTGAACATTGTAGAAACTCGCAGGTGGGCAAGTGAAAAATGCATGAGCATTATAATGTTACCCATTCATACATATAATACATATATATAATTCCAAAGATAAAGGTCATAGACATCTACAGCAAAGAAATATTAAAACTAAATATATATCATACACAATAATACCTAACTCTTGGATGCAGAGAATCCAAGCACATAGTCTATGATGTCTCCAACCTTCAAAAGGAGGACTCACCATCTTTATTATTGTAAATGTGTGTATTGTGAATGCTGGTTCTCTCTACAAATAACAAAAATGCCTATTGCCAAGACCAGAAACAGAGTAAATGTGTAACTCATCGTGCTGAAAGGGAAAACCTATTGGTAAACATTTGCGCCAACACATAAAGCAACCCCTATTTACTCAGCAAGTAAATATTTTTCGGTTTCTGTATGTACTGAAGATTCCCTAAAAATACCCACGCACAGAAAGCCAAATAATTCATCTTCCTCCAAAATGCAAAACAAAGCCCACGCGGCCAGTGGAGTCGCAGACGTCAGACTGATCAGTATTAGATGGCGGGGGAGTAGAGATACAGGGTGGTAGGGAAAGAGAGTGTGTGTGCTTTTCATAATCCCTCCCATACATGATCAGGTAGAAGTACATTTAAAAAACAACAGCTAGGGCGCCTGGGTAGCTCAACTGGTAGAGCGGGCGCCCATATATAGGAGGTTTACTCCTCGATGTAGCGGCAGTAGGTTCGAAGCCGAACTGCGGCCCTTTGCTGCACGTCATCCCCCCTCTCTCTCCTCTTTCAAGTCTAAACTGTCCTATACAAATAAAGGCCTAAAATGCCCCCCAAAAAAATCATCTTTAACAGAAAAGAATAAAAAAAGCAACAGCTGTTTGGACATTTTTCATGTGTTTTGTAGTTGATAATCTCATCTTCTCCATTCAGAGAATTTACACAAACGCAGTCGAGCAAAAGTCAGTTTGCAGTTGAGTTTATACTAACATATTTTTTTTCTATGTAAACAGGTACGATGTGACGAACATAAATCCTCCTCCTTCATCCCTCCCCTCCAACTTGTTACTCTGCCCCCCCCCATCCCCTCCCACCCCCACCCAACACAGGCACACAAACACTGACAGAACGCTGTAGTGTCTGCGGAGTTTCACATGCAATACACACTATGTCTCTTACGACTGTTGGCTCAGTGCTAATGGCTCTCCTCTTTGTTGTAGACCCAGTTTATCAAGAGGACCTTGTTTAAACCACCATGTTAAACTTGTTACTAAGCAATCAAACTTTCTTTAAAGTTCAGCCACTGTCGGGACTCAGGAGCATTGTAGAAAAGAAATCCTTATTTATCCAGAGCGACCATGTTGTGTGTGAAAATACACAACATGGAAGAGAGCTTTAAAAGTTTTACTTAACCAGGAAAATAACAATTTCTAAAGATGAAAGACAGAACGTCTGAGCTCTACTGATTTTTCCTCATTTGAAGACAATCGTTTATTTCCATACAGTATATTTTAGTTTACTGAGTTTAGTGAAAATGCTTTCACTTGAACAACCACTGTACCAAAACCAACAACACCAACCCAGCTGCAGAAGCATCACAACCCCTTTTACAAACTCTGAAACCACAACTATAACAGCATTCATTCATTCAAACTGCATTCAGACCTCCTCTGGGATATGTGTTAATATAGATAATACATACCGTAGATCAAGAGGCACAATTCATGCTTTTTACTGTGCGTCCAGCACCTGCTAAAGATTAGACTGTGTACATTTTACTCCGCTAGACTAAGCATTAAAACCAGATGATTAACGATAACGGTGTTTATGTTATTCTAGCTGTGGGTGCAGTTTCCCAACTGTGTGTGTGTGTGTGTGTGTGTGTGTGTGTGTGTGTGTGGCAAATAAATGCATATGAAGGAAACATTGATTACAAACAACATCTGCCTCGTTTCTCATTGTATGCACAGACTTGTGCTGCCACCTGGAGGGGGATACTTACCACTGTTGCCTGGCGGCTGGAGGCTGTGCTTTGTGAGTGAGCACCAGCCCACAGGGAAGATGTCCCGGGAGTCATACTTGCACCAGTAATCAAAGGCACCCCGCCACCCATCGAACATGATAAAGACCTCATCGCCCTTCACTTCCCCAATGGTGGCAGGGCAGATGAGGTATGGGTTCTTCTTGTCCACGGCCTCCAGCTTCATGCCAGACTTGAAGTTGTTCTGGGAGGGCCTCAGAGGTTCCTGTAAATGAGTGCAATATCCTCGTTACAACTACTTTCACATGCATGGGCTGTCAATACGATGCCGCCATACTGTTTGTATAACAGAGGTTTTCTTTTCTTTTGTATCTTTATTGAGGCCAACAGGTTTCAAAACAATGTAAGATTTTTTTCTCTTTTGTTACATGATTTACAGGTTCCTGTTACAAAAGATAAGAAAGAAAAAATGATGATAGAAAAGAAGACCATAAGGATTTTCCATCTGTGCCCATAGTTATCCTCACATTGATATCAGTTTTCTTCCCAGAAGAAACAGTTTGTGTTTTTACATTTTGGTATATCAACAGTAGGATCAGTTAGAACATATGGCGGAGTTTCACTACACACAAAAAGGACATGCATATACATAGATAATTACAACAAAACAAAAATGCCTCAAACTAAATCTGATTTTAGGCCTATATGTTCAACATACCCAGTCCATTTAGATCATATCCTAGAAAATGTGTCAGTCTGGATTTTGAGGGAGTAGGATAACTTTTCCATTATATATATATATATATATATATATATATATATATATATATATATATATATATATATATATATATATATATATATATATCATGCCATTCTCCTATTGTAGGAGAGTCTTGTTTTAACCACCTTCTTGAGATTGTTTTTTTGCATTGTTTTTGTAATTTTTTACTATTTAAACTATTACTATTATTCCTTATCTGATTTCATTTTATTTTGTTTTAATTTTTCTACTTGTTGTACTTGACACTGTTTTGACTCCCGAAATGCTACCTCTTGATTTTTTTATGTCATTGAAATATCAATAAACAAATGTTTAAAAGATTGTTTTTTTTGCTTGCATCCAGAAGTATAAGTAACAACTTTTTATCTCTGTAATGCCATGTGTCAAATGAAATGTTTCCTAAATATAAAGTGTCAAACCTACATGAGATGTTTACTTTGAAGGTCGCTTCCAGGTGGAAGTGTATTTCTCGCCAGTATGCAGTTAGTACTGGGCAATCCCAGAAGACATGAAAGTGATTGGCCTCATTTGTTCTACAGGCCCTCCAGCAGGCTGTGCTAGGTATTTGTGTATGTCTAACAGATGTCTTCAAAGCTTTTTGAAGCAACACTTACATTTTTAAAGGCGAGTGCTGGCGCCATCTCGGCTCCATTTAAGGTTCTCAACAGAAACATGGGCCATGAGGAGGCATTCATCCGAAATCCTTGGGGAGAAAATGTAATAACATTAAAACAAACGTGAGATAAGCTAATTCAGAACACAAAAAAATCAAAGTTATTAACTAACACTATGCTTTCGTGGGTAATTTCCAATGTTGCTCCTTCCTTGACCCAGTGACCACTATTTTGTAATTTTTCAGATTTTTATTAACTCAACCAAAGTCAAATGGAATGAATTTAAACGTCGGGACATATTTTTGTGTACATCTATTTATCACACATCTGTGTGCCACTTTATTATCTTGCCCTTCTAATCATTCAAGCTGTTTCAAAGAATACAAGTAAATATGATAATAATGATAATTTATGCCTGTCGGGAAACTTTCGCAACATTTTCTACAGCATGGTCCAACAACTATTTTCGATTCAATTTTATCAGTCTACCATTTCTGCTTTCCTTATTGCACACATTTTATAACTGGCAGTTTAGCAGACAAATGCAAAGATTAAGATCTTTCCTTTATTGTCTTGAAATGATTATAATTGATAACAATGTGCTTCCATCCCATCTCCCCTGATTTCTTACCCAGCGGTGGCTGCAGCATGTCTCCGTTCTTCTCACAGGTGCCAATAGGCTGGATATCAGAGGAGTCTACCAGTCTCCAGAAGTCATTGCTGTTGTCACTTCCATCCAGACGGAGACGCAGACGAACCCCAGTTAAACCCATCACGGTTGCAATACAAACTGACGTGGAATTGCGCGGGTCATGGGCTTCAATCTTCATTCCAACCTTGAAGTCGTTGGAGGGCGGGACTCTAGCCTGTACATTTTTGGATAATATAAGTATCATAAGGGATACTGATACTGTAAGCAATGCTCAAATACACAGCACACAAATCATTATTTAATCAGCCCATTGCTCCAACAGGGGTTCTAATCAGGCTGAGGAAACGTGTTCAGTTCAAGTTCAACTTCTGCAAATTAAAATGTACTTACATTTAAGTCTAACACTAGGTCTATCTTCATGTGACTGGCCCCTGGTATATTAAACAACTTAAAAAGCAGGAGGACATACCTGACGAAAACAGCCTGGTGGAGCAGGTAAAGAAGATGTTTCTTTTAGATATTCTTCCCAGCTGAAAGCATCTAAACAAAAATTACAAAAAAAGTAAATGTTTTGACTGCAACAATTGCTGTTAAATGCAACCTATTAAATATTTTGCTTATAAAAAGGTTACACAGAATCTAGGAAATGCTTGAGCAGAATGTCACAATATCATTGGCTAACTGAAACTTAAATTTTGAGGTCAGACTATTAAGTATGGTGAGCCCAAGTCTAGTCCCTTTCCAAGCCCTTTTGTGGCCCACTATCCTTAACTAGGCAATAGATTCTCTCATAGCTTAGAATACGCACAGAAAATCTCACTATTTTGTTTGATCTTTTCAGAAAGACTGAAAATCTATGACAAAGTCTGTTGTTGTGCCAATGCTAGTAGTATGTAGAGTATACCAATGTCATGTCATTCAAAAAGTTCATGTAACAGCGAATAATGACTATAGGGCTCTTCTGATAATGCAAACACTTAATATAGCTCTTCTTGTGTTCAACCAAAGTAATCTAAGGGAATAAAAATAAACACTAAATCACAAGTCAAGGCAAACACCATCACAAAATACCAAATAAAAAGTTCACCTTTAGTTGTTGCAGGGGTTGTACCTGATAGTGGAACCATTCTTCCTGATTTCTCTTTTTTAATGTCTTTCTGATCTAAAATGATAAAGATGAAAAACAAATATATTTTATAAATGTATGCAAATACAAAAGTTGTTTTAACAAATCTTAAAATACAGCTTTAATGGATTTATCTGTGCAATTTCCTCTTCACAAACATTGTCATGTCTGGCAGGTCAAGCCCCTATTTCCAACTTTGTCCAACAACTTTATACACATTATAATTACCTTGTAATAAGTTTTCTCATTTGCATACTTTAAACCTGTTATAGGATCACTGTACCGTGGACGGCACACTTTGTCGCTGTAGCGTCACTGTTACCTCCACTCAAACGTTTTTGTAACTTTAAAGCATTAAATCTTCAAAATATACAGCCATGCGACACAACAATTGAAAGCTTAGCCTCTCATGATTCAATTAAGCCCACACACAAAACATAAGATGATTTATACCAGTTATACAACTGTTATAAAGTTAAAGAAAATAAAGAAATACAGACGTAAACTGCGCATCTGGTGTCTAGAGTCGAGAGTGCATCCAAACCTTTTTCCTTGTCTCTTTATCAACAGCGGGGATATTTTTCCAAAAACTTTTTTTTCATACCTCGCCAACAATCCAAGGAAATGGAATATCCAAGCCATTTTATCCAAAACGAGCTGTTTACCTCACAATCTTTTTTGTGAGGAGTTTTTCATTTCCGCACTTGTATCGCGGCTCGCTTCACACCTGAGGATTCTACCAGCTCGATGTGGGTGTCACTGTATTCTCTGAGGTCTAAGGTTTCCATAGATACCTTGTATGAGCCAATCTGTTCAGTTTATCCTGCGATAGCCCTATGGGAAGCCGATGATCCCTCTGACGCGATGTCAGGCTGATCGACATTTGCTCGGACCAGTTAGACTCCCATCTTACAAGACCCTCATATCTTTATAGCCAATGAGCAGACAATTCAATAGACACCAAACTTGACACTGTGATGGCTGTAGCTATGTCAAAGCAAAAACAGGGCCTCTTATAAGCATATCACACCCTGACCAATTTATAATTACTTATTTCTATATATTTATGTAAATAGTTATTTCAAGTTTATGTGTGACTGATGTGGGTGTTTGTGTATTTGAGAAGTGTTTTATTTTGTACTTTATTGGCTTTTTTCCCCATTTTTGAGTCTTTTGGCTTCTGGGTTTTTTCTGTAGTAAGCTGAGACATGTGGCTATGGCCTTATAATATTCTTAAAACTGGTAATAAATAACGATTTCTAAAGTAAGTTACTGTCAAAACTTGAATAAAATACTGAAATTTTATGCACCCAATTTATGAAATACTGTACTTAAGCCTTGAGAAAGTAATTTCAGTCGATGGCACAAAAATATCATAATAACAATGACACAAATGAAGCTATCACAATATAAAGCCCCTACAGTCCAACTGTATACCCACTTAGGTGTTTTTCATTTATTGCGCTTGATTAGAGTGCTCCTCAAGAAAAAGAGAGAAAGCATTCAACCTTCATGATCACAGTCTTTATCAAGCATAGTAAAATGATTGTTGCCTTGCCTTTTAGCTGAGTTTTTCCCATGGTGACGGATGACCAATGGTGACACTTCTATGGTGACCAGGTCTGCTTCTATGCCGATGTAGTTGTGTTCTAAAAAATACCAAAGGTGAAAATATTTCAAAAGAAATGCAGCGCGCACACAAAATAGTTCCAAAGAGATACATTAGTTCATTCATATAAGGCACAGTCAAAATTACAATGTGAATCAATTACAGGATTGTGTTTCAAATCCGATCATCGCTTCCCAATATAACATGCGCAAGTTTTGGTTTCCGTAGCGGCCAGGCGCTTGTTGTGTTGCAGCCTTGGAGCTCAGTAAGCAGCGCTCTAGTCCGGCTTTATTTTACGTTGAAAAAGCTGTAAAACTGCAGACCACCATTGAATCAAAATAAAACTTTCCTCTTATTTGTGAAAATAGACACGTGACCCATTTCAACTCCACCACTCAAAGAATCGGAATCGAGAAGAACCGGAATCGAAAGGAAGAATCGGAATTGGAATCAGAATTGTTAAAATCCAAACGATGCCCAACCCTATTTAACATGCAGATACTAGCTGGTTGCTTTTTAAAATAGTCCATGTACCATTTTCGTAACCTTATGTTGTCAACCAACATGCTGAGCTACATTTAAAGCATACTAGGGCCGTAACTATTGATTTTTTTCATTATCAATTCATCTCTTAGAGAGCTTTAGATGATGTCTTCAAGTTGCTTGTTTAGTCTGACCAAAACCCAACAAAAGTGATACTGAATGAATCTATCTACGATGTGAAGCAAAAAGAGAAGTATCACTGAAAATAACCTGCTGCAGGGAACTGCATAGAAAATGAGGGAAAGTGATATGGTCCTGCTGTTAGCAAGGGGAAAACAAGACTCTTTTTCATCAAATAAAATGTATCAAAACTTCTTTCATGCACTGAAGTGTGGTATTCCAGTTATGGACACTCCCACCGAGACAGGAAGCCTGTAACAGGGTGGGTTTTTCAGGTTTAACACTAACGACAGGCCTGTGGTGTACTGGGACACTGTATTTAACTTTGTGTAGGGAATGTGTTTCAGCATTTCCAAATTTCAGTGAAATATTTATGTTATCTACGAACTTCATGACCCTCAAAGACACTAGTTAATTAGCTAGTGTTACTGAGTTAGTTACGTTAGGTGAGTAAATACAAAACAGCCGTACATATTGAGGTGAAAAATGAAGGAAACAGGACTGCGTCCTCAAAGTCAATTGACCGATAACAGTAAACACAATTAAAAAATAAATACATTTAAAAAAAACACTGCCTAGCTAACTCATTAAACTTAACGGTGAAATGAACGACTTTGGACTACGATTATAATGAAGCTACTGTTACCTAGAGCCAAATTAACGTTAACATTATATTTATGGATTTGGTTATTACCTGGCGTTACAATATCGAGCTAACTTAACGGTAGACAATTATCTGCACAAGTTCCCATGTTTTTCTCACCTAAGTTACTCTAGGTAACGTTAACCCTAGCTACCTATCTACGTTAATTGTTAGCTGGCTGGTTATATGTCAACTCAGCCTTCAAATGTTAACTTAGCTGATAAAAGCTAGCTAAATGCCGAGATAGGTAACGTTTGCGTTATAACGCTAATTTAATTTACATAATAACACTTAAAACAGTAATCATTTTAAATATAATGTGTAACAGTAATGTTATACAGTTCTAGGTAATAGTCTGGGCCCAATGTTGACAACTGGGACTGCTTGATTTGCTAGCTACCACTGCTGGCTAATAACTAGGTTGGGCTAACCTTAGCGTCAACGTTAACCCTCTGAGAGCAGTTTCTTCCATATTATCAAGGATAATTACACATAACCAGGGTCGTGTAGCTGTATCTGACATTCTCCCGAAACTCTATATTGTTAAGTATGAAGAAACAACTTACAAGTGTCGTGTTTTTTTCGAGTGAAGATCCTCACACTTCTCTGTAATCGCCAGCTGCCATTTTTTTCACAAATGTAGTGTATGCTTACACGCATGTAATTTATGCCAAAGATAGTATTGAACGACGAGCACAGACAAGAAAAAACAGCGACATGGGCTCAGCGTGCATAGCAGTAGGCCAATTGATTCTCATGATACTCATACTTACAGCCAATCGGACAAAGGTTTACTTGTTTTAACCAATCAGCGTCTGTATTTGTACTCGGTCTGTAATTTTGGATTCCAGAGAGTTACACTAGTTATCCATCTTCACTTTCTCTCTTCTCTACAAGGTATTTCCGATGCGTCCCCTTCCGTGGCTCAAAACATAAAAATGATGTTATAGCCACTAAAACTCTGACCACGTTGTCAAAGGCTGCTATTTTAAATAAGTAATGTGAAGGAGAAAATGAAATGAAATAAGTAAACAAATTGTATTGAATAGAATAACATTTTTTACAAGAGAAGATCGCATAATTATCGACATTTCAATTAGTCTATAAAATAGAATAATACAACACAGATAAGGGTATATACCAAAACTTATTTTAATATTTTATGAATTAGGGTAAAATAATTGAAAAATTAGATTCCCCCCCCCCCCCCCCCCCCCCCCCACCAAAAAAAAAGAGAAAGAAAAACAACAACCAAAAAACCCAAACTAAATTAAAACACAGTGGATTTCTATAAAGGGATGTGACATGTGTATGCCTAGCTATACCAGGAAAGGGGATTACAGCGCTCAGTTAAAATAACGGGAGTACGTCATCACATTAGCCATTAGCAGAACATATGACTCATAGTAAACTCGGCTTTTCCCCGCCTACAAATGTATTATATCAAACAGCTAGTCTCCAGTCCCAACATTCAAGCGGGTTCAGCACACAACTGGACACTCCCCAAGTATACAGCCTACATCAGACTTTATCCACATACTCTGTATGGTGGTGAATAGTCCATATTTATTCAAGTAGCTACTTATTGCGAATTTAAGGTACTTAAATTGTATGCTAATTTGAACTTCTAGTCCAACACAATTCGGAAGGGGAATATTGTAGTTTTTACTTCACTATTTGGCAGAGAGCGCTACTTACTTTTCAAATTAAGATTCTAATCATCTGATTATCTCATAAAAATTAGTAATTTTCATAACACTATGTAAAATAATTAAACAATATCTCCACCTGACCAACTACAAAAGTAAAATGCTATTTAAATAGTAATGCATTAGTAATAATCATTCAATAATTTAATATACCATTTGATGTATTGACAGGGGGCATGTTCCTGCATTTTGTACTTTTACTTTGATAATTTAAATACATTTAGCTTATTATAATTCCTTGCTTTTAATTAATATTTTGAATGCAGTACTTTTATTTGAAATGGAGATTTTTTTTGTTATTATTATTGTATTGCTATTTTTTACTGAAGTAAAGGATGTGAATACTTCCTCCACCTTAATGAGGTTGTAGTTTGATTGTAATTTCCCTTGCAGGATTAATAAAGTATAAATTATTATTATTATTATTATTATTATTATTATTATTAGTTGTTCATCAGTGGCTGTGCAGTCCTTCATTTATTCTCCAGTAGGTTACAGGAAGCCAGCTGTTGTAGCTGCCTCACACAGTGGTATATATTTAGGAATACCAGTGATTTAAAAAAAAAATCATATTTCAGAATTTAGGCTGAGTGACATAGAACTTAATGATATGTAATACATTAATTAGCTGAGCAGATAATTTGGCATTTAAGTTGTGTTTTGGACAGAAAGCTGCTGAAAAATGTAGATTTATATTTGTAATATACAAACCATGGGACCATGCTTGTATTCATGCATGATATAGCAACTTAGTTGAGAACAAAAGCTTTGAACAATCTTCTTCTGGCTTTCTTATGATGGATGTCCTGCATGCAGGGTGAGGTATGATGGAAGTATCACCTGTTTCAGGTCTTTCTCATGTGGAAATTTATCAAAATCCTCATCATTGCTGTGTAATAAGACTATAACATCCTCCCAGAGAGTATTTACTCTACTCCATGCTGACACACTAATGAATGTTTGAACAGCAATGACTTTTCTGGGATACTTTATCTCATTCATTATCATTGTGTGAAGACATATCATTAAGGTGATGGCTCTATGATGATTGTGATCAGAGTTATTATAATATTATGATTGCTGAAAAGTGCAATGTTACATTTAACAACACATGCCTGTATATAAGCAATCGAGAGACAATTAATTAAATACAGAAATAAGCTTCAGTACCATTTTGGGGGTCAACTACACATCACAGACTATTTAGATAAACACGGTTTTAGGTTGATCCTGTGGGTGGCAGCATGGTATCATGTGATAGCACTAACATGGAAGCTGTATAGATCCTACAGATTTGTCAACCGCTTAGATTTGTTGGGGTCATGGATAAAGACACACACACACACACACACACACACACACACACACACACACACACACACACACACACACACACACACACACACACACTATCAGCAGTTTTCTTTTTGCTTTGTACTCCTCAAAATGTATCCAACGTGTGGTATAGGTTCTATCAATGTTGATTGGGAAAACATATGATCACTATTCCCAAGACAACATATACTATAATCACAGCCTTTTGGGAGTTACTTCGCTGGACTTTGGTGTAATTTGTATGCCTAAAAGAAGACAGAAAGAAGAAACGGAAAACACTTTATAGCGTATTTATGCACGTTTTCAGAGAGAGAGTGCAAAATCGCAATGTTTGCCCTAAAGAAGAGTAAGAAAATGACATAAAACCATAAAGTCCTCACCCATAAACCTAAAGGCAGTGGTGAGGTGTTAAATGATAACTTTTACATTTTTGCGATCTGTTTATGAATGTTGTTGCTTTAAAAAGTCCTTATAATGCTATATGTACTGTTATGTCATTTACATAGATTATGTTATCATACCGAAAGCAGAGTGTGATCTTGTCAATTATGTAATTGTGAAAATTAGAACAATAATATCCCACCTCATACGAAACACCCTCAGACTGCAACACAGTTTTCTCCCCCCTTGTTGCCGTTTCGCTCTCTCATTGGTCCAAATGAAGGGGGCGTTGGAATAAACAAGTGTTTAAACCGTTTTCATTGGTCGTTGTCACGCCACTCCAACTGTTGCCTGGTGATTTGCTTGCAGCTTGTCAACCGCACGATCTAGTTACTGTAGCCGCCTGCTGCAATGAAAATATCTCCGTTGGTGGGTGGATATATGGGCCAATTTCCATCATTTTTTCCCAAACAGTGACTGAGTGAGTAGTTTATTTGATCTTATATATATACGAATTGTAAGCTCCAAGTATAAAGGTATTATCTTCAGTGCACGCTCACGAGAAAGGCATCGTTACCAAGCTTGAGGTTTGTTTTGCAGCTAATTTGCGGTTTTATATGTTTGGTGAATCAGGCAGAGCACCAAAGGCAAAACAACATAACGCTAACGTTAGCTTATTTATCACGAAACTAAGCAGAGGCCAGGATAGAAAGCTGTCAATGTGAGGCAATTTGTACTAAGTTGGCTTGAGTGGAGCCAAATGTTTGACTTGTTGGATTTATTGCTGCTCTGCATTAAAAATGTTGGAGCTACATTTATTCTGTGGGCAGTCGTAGCTAACACACACACACACACACACACACACACACACACACACACACACACACACACACACACACACACACACACACACACACACACACTCACATCCTTGAACGTACAGTGCAGCCGAGCCAGAGTCCCTGTTAAAAACAATCATTTGACAGCCACATTTGGCCTTGCTATGTGTGTTTGCTCCTGCTGTTAAGGATGTGAGAGATTTGTAACGAAAAGCAATATGACAAGCTTATGACAGATATTTACAGGAATAATGCAACAATTTACCATAAATGTAAATCTTTGCTGTTTGTTGCTGTTCTAATTCCGTGTACTTCCGAAAAAATGTGATGTCCAATTACCTCAAATGGCAGTGATGTTGTAAGCTGGATGTTTTTTCTTTGCAAAATTATTAACCCCTATGTCTAATTTTAATAACCATATACCCAAATCAGGTATAGATAATAGTATGATGATAATAATAATAGTTATAATAGTGCATTGATCATGTGAGGAGGTTTAAGGGTCCTGTATTCTGAATTCCACAGACTCAGTCCATTACCACGCATGAGTCATTCTGTTGATGGAGACAAAATATACGATCCACAGCAATGCCCAGTGCATTCCTGATCATAGGAGTCCTCTAGGTCTGGGCCTGGAGAGTAGTTGGCTAAAATCTGCTCTGGAAAACAATAGGCTGCATGCCACTGCGTGTAGGTTGTGAAATGATGAGAAGGAGAAAGCACAGCCATTTAAAAAGAAGGCATTTTCTCTGTATCCATTATAGTGTTTATGTTTAGTCTTGTATCATCCTCCTTTAAGTTTACCTACAGTTGCTATCGGTTTCCTTGTGTTGGTGCTCGGCTGAGTAAGATAAGGGAGTAATAGACCTCAGAGCGGCGTTTAGTCTTCTGGGAGACAGAGTTTATTTTGGTGCTGGGGTTTTGCATACTGATGAGCAGCTCCTGTGCCCACAGCACCGTAGGAGACCGGCAGTGTGAGTAGGCTAAGCAAGTCCTTGAGCTTTCCAGCAAGGAGAAGATGAATTGCAGAAAGTGTTTATCTCGAGTCTTATCTGATTTAATAAGAGTATAGAGCGTGTGGATATCAGAGGAGATGTTCTGATCACATTAGGAGATTGTGTGGTACTGAGTCACCCTCCGAAAAAAAGGTAGGAATACAGCGAGGAACTTTGGAGCATTAATTAATGGTATATTTTTCCATTATTTCCATAAGGTATAGCAAATTATTGATGTATAAGGCATGACATATGACACCTTACTATTTACTTAATTTATTTCAAAGGGGCACTCCACTGATTTTACACATAAAGGTCAGTTTACTCATCAGTCAGTGAGAGTACTCAGCCTGTGAAAACAGTTGTATAATGTCTTCTGTGGCTCTAAAGGGACCTTTCTGAAGACTGACAAGATAACCCTGATGACATCATTGGGGTTATCTTGACTTTGGCTTGAAACTTCAAATATTTTACATAAAACCTGTGTTATATAGATCCAATAATAATGTTTGTTTTACAATAACTTCCAGGTAGAAAACTCCTGCTTCCCGTACATACAGTTTAACAGCTCTGAGAAAATTTGAAACAACTGGATATACTCTCATCTCATTCATCTAAAATGCATGTTTGATGCTTTCATACGTCAAGGTTGGAGACTTAATTTACCTGTTGGACCACAGACTAAAGAAAATGACATCACCCAAACTAGCTGTTACTGTTCTTAACACTAGATTTGGGTTATCAAAGACGCTAGCAAAGCTACACAGGACAGACAAAAACCCACAGCAGAAACATAAACTAGGACAGACCACCATGTTATATATCTTTAAATGTTACAGTTACAGCTGAAAATGACAACACAAATAAACAAGTTTGTCGATTTCACATATCTCCGCAACTCAAATCAACTTTCAGTGGTCTACACGGAAGGGACTTTTGTGTCCG
Source organism: Zingel zingel (assembly GCA_023566125.1). Lineage (NCBI taxonomy): Eukaryota > Metazoa > Chordata > Actinopteri > Perciformes > Percidae > Zingel > Zingel zingel. The sequence goes on along the minus strand of CM042322.1, from coordinate 1,912,199 downwards.
AGCGACGTCACAGTGATTGGGTCTATACTCGGTAGAATGAAGTTTGAAAGATGAGGGCATTTAACAGGCAGGGGAGGTGTGATTAAAGATGCTTTTTAAATTTCATTCTGGGATTCAGTGTTTTTGAAGCATGACCCATACCAGGGACTTAAAGTCAGGATATTTCAGCCTCTTGCAAGTCGCCAAGTCAATGGAAGTGCAATACTGAATCACGGAAGTGCCCCTTTTACTCAAGGAGGTTGAGCTGAGTGTCAGTTTTGTGTCAATGAAGTACAACTGGTCTCTTCCACAAAACAAGCTTGAAAAAGTCCCTTTCTGGAGATTTTTTGTAGCCTGGTTGACACCAGACCCTTCTCAGTTGTAACTGAGAAGGGTCTGGGGAAGGTTCATTCACAGCCCACGGATGCCGCTCAAATGCCTCTGGACGCAATTGGATAGTTCTTCAACCAATCAGACCAACGATCCGGGTGACGTGGCAGCTACAGCGGCATCAACGGGTTGCTGTGCTTCGGTGCCGTCATGTTGAATGTAAACAAAAAGCTGCTTGCCGTCGCTGCGCTATCGTCATCGTGTAAAGCCCGCCTCAACGGTTGTGATTGGTGCCTCGATTTGGAAAAATTAGAAATGGGCTTGAACGGGCTCTTGGCCAGACGGACTTGCAGAGCAAATCTCAAATTTGCCAGAAGTTCATCAGGGTTTTCCCAGGCTAGATTTTTTGAGGAATGTTTTTCGAAATGTATAAACAATCACTTTGACATATTGTGAATTCATTTCACATCAAATTTCACGTCTGGTTTTAGAAGTTAACCGTTTCACTTGTAAAGGTAGCTAAGAAATATGTGTAAATAAACAATATGTGCATATATACCATGTGTTTAATTTGGTACGTTTTTGTGCATGTAATAGCAAGCCACTGAAGAAGGCATGTGGCGGATATTATGGCTCACAGCCGGCATACACCCCTCGGGAGCCAACAGCTGGCCGCCTCATGCCATCCTGTAGCCGGACCCCCTCTGCCTGAGCTCCACACACCTCGCACAACATACCTTTTGACTTCATGAAGATCCCTGACACCGGTGATGTAATGAATAAATTTGAAGTCCTTGGGATTGTGGGTGAAGGTAAGAGTTCTCATTCTGATGCCACTGGAAAATGTAAAAGTAAAGTGAAATATGAAAGCATATTCTGTCAATTTTTATTCTGCAAAAGTGACTACTGGTCCAGTCTTCAGCCACAGCTTTTATTTTTTTGTGATTAACAATTTTTTAATTGTTAATTTATTTTTTTAACCACATACAAAACATAACATGACATAACATGAACACAAATATCAAGAAAAGATGACACAGTATAATGTTCAAGACCATTCAACAAAATAGTAACGAAATAGACAATACACCATAAACCAAATAAACATATGTATAAAGGACAACACCATAAGCCCATCATACACGTCTCTCCCCAGCACAGAGCTTCTTAGGAGCCTCCAGAGAGCTCAGCTACTTTCTCCATTTTCTAGTCTAGACATCCAATCCGGCAAACTGTTTATATGATATTTTTTCAAACGTCGCCACCCTAGCCCTCTCACAAGCCCACTCCTGGATTGACGGCAGCCCTTCATTCCTCCATCCTCTTAATATAATCTGTCTGGCTATCATTAAACTAGTCTGGACCCAGCTTCTTATGGGCTTATCCTTCCCGCTTAGGATGGACCCATCTCCCAGAACCAATCATCTTTGGCTGAATGGAACCTGGGTCCCTGCAGTCTGACATAGGTTATCATGTATCCTGGTCCACAATTCCTAGACCTTATCACAGGACCATAGGACATGATGTAATTGGTCATCATCTTTCTTACATTTCCAACAATTTGGTGTTTCTCTCAGACCAATTCTAAACCATCTGGAGTGAGTCCAATAGGTGCGATGCATCATCTTGAACTGAATGAGATGCACCCTCTCATTGCCTGACATAGTTTTAACAGCCACAGCTTTTCATGTGCGGTGGTACACTCACACATTTGTTGTAGGGCTTTTCAGTGAGCAAATCATTTGATTATTTTTTTATTCAATTTGGCTGAAGAACAAAGCTGTTAAAAGCCCAATCTGTTATTCATGATTGTACAACTCAATAAGGTCGAGGACAATGTTTTTTTTTAGGAAGAATTTTAACATGGAAACATTGAAGCTGAATTGAAGGTACTGTGACCTGAATTCATACTCTTGTGTTGTAGAACTGAAGAGATGGATTGTGGGATTCTGTTTTATTGTTGTAAATATCAACGACACAGAGTGACTTGATAGCTCAATTCCCCCCCAAAAATGCTTCTCATGGCTTTTCTTTTTCCTCAAGCCACTTGGTTGATATAAAGTGGCAGAGGCCCTGAGGTAACGCCACCCACTTGTCCCAGTTTTTACGCCCCTACTCTCACATCCTAGAAGTTTTATAATGTGTGTATAATGTGACGCTAGAAGACACAGGGACACTTTGAGGTGGGTTTTGAAGGCTGACTGCCTGTCCAAAGATGAGTCTGTCTGGAATGTAGTCAGCACTTTCAGTGCCACATTAAACTGTAAAGTTGTGGAAGTTTTTCCATCCAGCTCTACTTACTGCCATTGAAGTGCGCTCCACTTGATCCAGCATCATAGATTTTTCCTCACTGATCTTTAGGTCAGTCAATTTTGTTAATCATTTAGGACTGAGTACAGCATGTAGGCTCACACCAGTAATTGAAATACACAGAATCTGCAATTATATCCAGTTCCTTATCTAAAGGGGAAAACCAATGGGATGAATAATTCTGGTGGTTTTGCTCTTTGTAGCACGTAATCTACAAATTATATTTATTTTTCCTTCTTGTTATGTTATCATCTCGTAATATATTTGTCTCAAAGGAAACAATTCCTTTTCTGGTCAGCGTAAGCTGACAAATAGCATCTATATTTAAGGCTGTCCAGTTTGCTTGTTGTTTATCTTTAGGTTTCCTTTTTCTGTTAACTTAGCTCATTAATTGAATGCTTTTCAGCAGCCAGTTCTCCATTTTCCTATGATATAGACTCCATGAACTAGGCAGCATTTTCAAACAGTCCATGCTGTTTTCTCTCAGTTTTAGTCTTTTAGGTATCAACCATGTAAGAAAGAATGTAAGTCTATTAGAGCAGCCTCCTGAAGAGAGTAGATGAGATTGTAAAGGAGCACGGAGCAGTTCGTCATATGCCTGCTCTGTCCAAGAATTCCTCTTGAACCCTCAGGGTGTGTGTGTGTGTGTGTGTGTGTGTGTGTGTGTGTGTGTGTGTGTGTGTGTGTGTGTGTGTGTGTGTGTGTGTGTGTGTGTGTGTGTGTGTGTGTGTGTGTGTGTGTGTGTGTGTGTGTGTGTGTGTGTGTGTGTGTGTCTGCCAGGGTCGATAACATCAGAACTACAGTAGCTTGCCAACACTTGTGTCCTACTTTCTGAGCCACCTGTCCTTTTTATAGTGGGGGATGTTTTCATTCCAATTTCCAATTCATGTGAACATATGAGAATCATTATTAAAAAAAAAAAAAAGAGGATTTCAAATGATTTTCACTTTGTAGTGATATCCTGTAGTAATAATAATAATAATAATAAAAATAATAATAATAATAATAGGCTCTAGACTTGTTAGCACTTGTTAGCATTGTTGGCCAACTCAAACTTTCAATCAACCTAGTGTTTGTTTATTAATGACTTTATGTCATGCTGGAATTGTTAATCACAAATCAACATTTCAATTTTGCTTCAAAGGCAAAAGTATCGTTTGGAATAGATGAAGACTGAATGATCATGAAAAGATTAGCTGTGGTGGAATCTCAGTTAAACATGCGGTTTGCATCTTTTTTAGGTGCCTATGGTGTTGTTTTGAAGTGCCGACACAAGGTAAGATCTTACAGATTTCCATATACTCATCGTGTTACTTATTGGTCCAATCATCAATTGTTTTTCAAAACCTTTGTCTTGTTATATTATGTATTTCATGTAATACATTTTCCACATGAAAACAGCGTTATACCAGAAAGTCAACAAAGCTTTTAAAAGGTGTGGTGATGTTCTATGTTTTTCGTATTCAGATACCTTGAAAAGACCAAAACTTACAATGACTTGATCCTACTAGCATGTATTGTGTTTGTAGCCTGAAATAGTTTTTTTCTCTCTTTGCCTCAGCCCCACATTATTGTCCAAATCTTTTTAAAACACATCGGTGAGCCACACCATTACACTTGGTAACAAGTTTTTTCATTAACATGAAACATAGGCATGAGTCAACCCCACATACACCGTCTTGGTGCAGTCAATACTCACAAGAGCACCAAATATGTATTAATCCACAGCTGAAAATAGTCCCCAACAAAAGCCCTATTTACTCCTATTTGAGTAACATTTAGTAAAAACTACAATGCCTAGATGTTTAAGGAAATTATGTAGCCTTTTTATTTATTGAAAGTATATATTTATGACCCATTTTGGAAGATTTACATCTTCAGTTGGAACCAGTGAGTTTCGGGCTGAGAACCAGAAACAGGCTGGGGAAGTCTGAGTCAGGCAAAGCCGTTGTTGGTTTTGCTCTTTTATGGTATTTGTTGACAATAACAAATATATAGACTATCACCAGCCTTATCCTTTAAGGATAATAGTGGCAGTGTCCTGTGTGTTTATTTCAAAAAGGCTCGTTGACATAAGGTTTATGCCTGTTGGAGGTAATGAAAAGTCTGCAGAAGGCCAGAGAATAATACCACCTTGAGTTTTTTTAAAGGAAGTTTGTCCAAAGCTAGTGGTCTTCATGCACCAGAGGTCACATCACTTTAGTTTATTGGTCTTGTGTAGAATTACTGTGATGCCTTAAGTGGCTCCCATGGATTGCTGGATAATTAGCTATAGTCCTTTTTGTCTCTGCTCGGCTTCATCAGTGACAAAGATCTGCTTTAGCACATTTGTCAACTTAAATTCTTCCACTACTCTGCCACTTCATTTGTTTTCATTCATGTAAAAGGGACTTGGAATGGTTGTCCTGAAGCAGTTCATTTTTTAGCAAAAGAAACCGCAAACCAAAACAACAACAACAAACAGCAGGACTGTGAAAAGTTGACGACCCGCATTGCAGTAATAGCCCTGTCGTCTCAGTCCATTTAAAGAAGAGGCTGTGCCAGGAAATGACAGCAATCTAGCACGAATAAGAGAGACAAATTAACTCCTACTGACAGAGATTTGCTGGAAAAAAGACAAATCACTTTCAGAGCCTTCCTCATCGAGATCCTTGATGTTTTTCTTGTTCTGCAATTGCAGTGCATCTGCCTTCATTGCAGTGTTTATTACAGCAATGACCTTACTCAGTGTATCCATTAGCCAGGTTTCTAATCTAACAGTAGTGTCTCTGTGTGTGCTTACAATGTGTTGTTGATGCGTTCTAATGTGTCTATGCACTGTTACCTGTGTCTACTGTGTATGATACTTGTGTTATGTTTTTCTCATGCCATCAACCTGCCAGTTGTCATAATCTGGAATAGTGGTTGTCATTTTACTTGTCTATGCCTATGTATTTCTTGTTTTATGTGTATTTGTTGTATTGTTGTAGCGTATCTATTGTTTTGAAGCCATTACCCTGCTAGGGACTGCAGATGAAAATGAGCCCTTAATGGCTAAATCTGGCACATTTACATGTTGGACTCTGAACTCATGTTGATTAATGTGCGTAGTCCCTTTTTAAAATAAAGAAATCTGTGTTAGCTCAGTTGGTATAGCAGGCGCACATATATATATTAATATATATATATATATATATATATATATATATATATATATATATATATATATATATATATATATATTAATATATATATATATATATTAATATATATATATATTAATATATATGCAGAAGGTCCAGGGTTCGAGTCCGACCTGAGAAGATTTCCTGCAGGTCTTCTACCTCTCTCTCCCCTTTCATATCTATCTGTTCTTTCCATTAAAGGCTGAAATGCCCCCAAAACATCTTAAAATCTAAAAATAAAGGAATCGAAATCTAATTAGAACATGTTTGCTCAAGTATGAGAACTGTAAAAGACAACTGCATCAGTCCTGATGTTGAGCCAGCACTCAGAAGTGAGGAAAAAGAAGAAAGGCTTTGCTGTAAGACCAGAATCACAGCCTATAATTACTGGGCTTTATAATTCAGACTGATTGATCCCCGGCATAGGCAGCTGTGTTGGTTTTATACAACAAAACTCGCACCAATAGTCCTCACTCAGGTCTGCACTGCAGACGCAACAGTTGCCTTGTCTGTAACACTCTCTTTATTTGTGCAAAAATATATCATCATCATCACCATAATCGCAAATATTTATCACTCTTGTTCAATGTCTGAACAGATAGCATTAAAGCCAGACTGATATATCAGTTGTTCTGGTTTACATTGGAGGATAAAATAATAATAAAAAATAATTGATAATGGCTTTTCTTTTTGTGCATTGATTTTGAAATTGGACTCAATCATCCTGTTTTGGCCTAAGGCTCTGGTTTGAATACAGTTTTATTACAGAATGAACACCATATTCTTTACATTTGTATTGTAAAGGCGTCAGCAACCTTTGGTATCAAAAGAGCCATTTGGAGCCGCACATTTTTTTTTTGTCTTATAGTAACACAATAGCACAGTCTATTAAGTCTAAATGAGCATATCCACATTACTACTAGGTCTAAATGAGCATTCATTAATATGGTTTGATGTTACCCTGTCGTTTGACCATTTAATCAATTTACAGTACATTTGCTCTGTTCTGTTTTCTGCAGCAGTTCTGAAATTGTTCTCTCATCCCCAGCCAGATACTTTTCAGCATATGCAGTCTATTTGTTCTTGAAATTTCTTTCAATATCACTTTTTTTTGGATTTGTAATCCATAGCTAGTCTATGAAAGCTCAAGACCACTGTTGAGGTTCAGAAAAGTTTACAGGAGAAGGCTACGAAGGCTATGACACACATTTAAGTTGACTGAAATGTTATGTAGCCAAAATGGAGAATGTACAAATAACTTCAGGCTTACAGCAATGGTAAATAAAAATTAAAATGTTTAAAAATAACCATTATTCATTTTCATATAACTTTCTGTCAAAGCCACAGGGAGCTAGCCTAGAAATCTAGACCACCCTAGCGGCAGCAAATGTCATTTGCAGCCAGGGTCGTCTAGCAACTCTCTGTTGGCTTGCGAGCTGGAAAAACCAAACTCTGGTCAGGCCAATCACATTGTGTATAGAGTCGGTGGGCGGGGCTTAACATAATGACGGCAGAGTTGTGACGGTTCCGCGTGAATTCCCTGCTACTTGAAAACAAAGAAGATGGCTGCTGCTGCTGGTGAACAGCGGTCTTTGGAATCGGCTTTGGCCACGACTCTGGAAGACTTGGAGTTCAGCTTTTCTTTGAGAAAAGAACAAAGAACGGCACTGAAGTCATTCTTAAAAAGGAAGATGTGTTCGGAGTTTAAAGTTGAATCTATCAATAGCATTGCTCTGGTTGGTTGTAGCGCTATCCTATTGTGTGCAGAGAGAATTTGAACGACAACCGTTTATCCCGCCCCTCGGATTGAGCCCAGCCAATGGTGAGTTCCCAGACCCAACATGTGGATGTGGGTCTGGCTTGTCAGGCTAACAGGGAGCCACTGGAGAGGAGCTAAAGAGTTGTATGTGGCTCCAGAGCCACAGGTTGCTTACCCCTGCCGTTGTGTGTTCGTGCTGATGATGCATAGGACTAAAAGAAGGAAAGGTCAAATAGGTTGTAGTGGCGTTGTTTGTTGATCAGTTGCCTGGATTTTTTACGATATCAGTTGATGTAAGCATCTTCATATGCAGTTGAGCAATATTTGACCACACTGTAAACATGTATGGAGGCAATACAACTTTAAAAGGTGATATGTGAATGTTTTCTTAGCTTGTTACCACAAAATCCACAAAGAAATATCACCCAATTTTGCAGTTCATCATTTAGTCTTATGAACCCTGTTTTCAGCGAATGCTCTGATAAAACCACTGTGCTCTCTGTCGAGCACTAAACAGCAGCTTGCTGGTGAACAACGTGCATCATTTAACAGCTGAAGAGCCAGATATTTTTAGGATTTATGTGAAAGCGCATTAAACAAGGTGTGTAACAGGTCAACTATAAGCATTCTTGATCTCAGAGGATTGGTAGTTACTGTCTGCAACATACTGTAGTACCATGTGCTGCAGTTTAAAAACAAAACATTTAAACAGATAATTTCCTAGCTGTGCTTTCATCACGTGATTTGACATTAGTTTATAAAGCTAATTTCTACTTAATTTGCTCATTACACTTTAATTATTTCTCTGCCATTTAACCAAGGAACAACAATCTAGAAGTCTGACATTGTGCTTTCTGTGGGCCTCGGGTGTGTTGGAAATTCCTAATATATGCAGGTTGTTTTTTTTTTAGTTTTAGGGTAAAGCACACAGAAACAGAATAGAACAGTGAGGTCACTGAGGGTAATAAAGTACAACAAACATGAAAAAACAACACCAACACCAATATTGAGAGTTAAACCATTTGTTAAGGGTTACTTTTACAGTATTCCTGAAAGACCAACCAGGATTGCTCCCGCAGGACAGCACAAAACAGATAAAGTCTGAAATAATTCCCGTCCATCCAGTCCACATAGAAAACCAAGACGGTTCATTCTTTATGGCAATTATCTGGGGAACATGCCTGAAAGTCCAGTGTAAACCCAAACAGACCAGTCACAGATGAAACCGGGGGAATGGAGCTCCCAATACAACATACTGTAACCATTCCATGTGATAATGCTAGTAAACCACATTTAGTCATATACCTAATATATGCTGTTTTGATAGAATATCTGTTGGGAACTTCATTGCTTGACGTGTGAAAGCACAGGCTGAATTAAATGAGTTTTCTGGCTGCAGATCAATATGGACCAGTGCCATCTGGAAAATATTGTATTTTTAGTGTGAATGAACAAGGGATAACTCACAGATCTATACTGCATAATGATGTGCGCATACACACACACTCGGACGTGGGCACACAGACGAACACACGCACACAGACACTTACAGAGCAGAATAACACGTACGCTTTCCAAGGGTTTGATGGTGCTATGACTATGGGCAGGGAAGTGCACTGGCCAGAGAAAATGGCTGTATTTGTGTAACAACTGCTGCTGAGTCGCAGCTGCTTGTGCTTACACAACATACTTATTTCACCAGTGACACGCCCCTCAAATTTGGTTTATACAGTGCATGTATTTAACAGGAATAATTATATCCGAGAAAGATCTGGGGACAAATATAGAAAGGATGGAAATACATGTATGCATTCATCAATTTCCACATACTAATCTGAAAGTATTTAAGAGGCTGCTGGATGTGCCTACCCCCCACATATGCTTCACAACGTCTGAACACATATTTAAGAGTCAGCTGGGCTTAGTGGGACATATGTATAAAGGTTTTTGATGACATTATTCGGAGATTTTAGGTGTAATCTTTTCATTGTCAATGTAGTTCCTATATGGTCTTATAAGATGAGTGCATGTAGATGATGCACTTACAAGCCCAACCATTTTTTTAGCACGAGTATTCTTTGACAATACAATACTTGGATGTGAATAATTTCATGCCAATGACATCATAATGACACTGGCATGGCAATGGCATGTATGAGGATTACATGTTGAAAAGCAGTGTATTTGAGATCTCCTTATGGCAGGTCGTTAATGATGATTTACTTTTAGAAGCAAGAGCGTTTTTAAGGAGCGAGTTTAAGGATCCCATATTATGCTCATTTTAAGGTTTATACTTGTATTTTGGGTTTCTACCATAACATGTTTGCACATTGTTTACCTCATACTGTCTGTCTGAATATACCTGTATTCCCCCTCTGTCTGAAATGCTCCATTCAGGGCCTGTCTCTTTAAGCCCCTCTCCCCAAAAAAGGAAATTGAGCGTTTTGATAAAGTATCTATATAACACCTTGACCTGCTTTATAATCAAAAAATACTTTTTGCAATATGGGACCTTTGGTAAGTGTCCGAATACAAACTAAATGAATGTAATCAAGAAGCTGATCTTAGATATCGTGCGTGATGTTGCAGCCCTGCGTTAAAATCCAGTTATTGTTGTTACCTGGTAAAGGGACACAGATTTTGTGATTTGCCAGGTAACTAATGTTTTTCAGTTTTTCTAATGTCTTGTGCAATCTTGCCAAATTTTGCCAGAGCTTTTTGAGAGCAGCCAGACTAAAACTGCAACATGCTGCAGTGACAAAAAGCGTTGAGCACACTGGGACACAGAGAAGCTTTTGTCTTGTAGTTCTGGCTCATCTTTTATTAATTTCCTGCCCATGTAAATGGATCACCAAAAGAACATGTTTGGGTTTTCTAATTATTTTTTTCTACCCACTCTGTAATGGGAATAGTGTTTTATTGTAGTGTGATGAGAGAAACTTAGGGGGAGACTAGATTCAGCGATGCTGAAGTACATGCACTTTTTGCCAGCTGAGCCACGTGGATGCTCCAGGTCTTTTTCTCTCATCTGTTGGTGCTTGATAAAACCCTATGAATTATGCTAATTTGTTGTTAACTAATTACTGTAAGAGGCTTTTGAGACTTATCTTCCTCATACTCGTGGAGCCTCAGTGAGGATATTGGTAAAGTCAATATGCAACTTTTTAAACTTTTTAAAATATAAAGTTCAAGCTAAAACAGATCTCGCAAATTTAAATCCATTGACTTTTAGCCATGCTAGGGGAGCGACTCTAGGCATGGCAATGTTGGTCTGTTGATCGGTCCATCACTTTAATCCGGACTGAAATATCTCAACAGCTGTTGGATGGATTGTCCCTCTTAGGATGAGATGTATACACTTTGCTCAGGCACTCTTTCTTTGGTCACTAATAGTGCTGGTGTTTTTCATTCAGAAAATTCTAAATCATCTATGTCGCTGTTATGCTGTAAGCTATAGGCAACGTGGTGCTAGCGTTTCCTTTGTGAAGTCATCGTGTTGACGAAACTGGGAATATCAGCGCTGAGAGTGGTGCTTGCTCCAGTTTGCTCTCGAGTTCATTGACATGTTAAAAGGCATGTTTACTCATGGTAGATTACAGAGCACGCTAACCTACAGTACATATGGCTCTCAGTAGAACCAGCAAAAAGTTTGCACACTAAAACTGGAAATGTATGCACAGTTTCTTCACATGTTATAGTAATAGAGCAAATTGAAAGGAAACAGAGTATTATGACATAAAAGAGTATTGTATATACACTTCGTTTCAGCAGGAGTTTGTGTTTTATGAGACTGGGCTGTTTTGTGTCACAGACTTAAACTTAGCTGAACCTTGATGAAATGATACTTCATCATCTTGCCTCTTTGCTTTACACAGCAGCAAAATTCTACTGAAATGATACCGTAGAATTCATTGAAATAGTAATTTTTTAAAAACCAGTGGAAGTGGTACATTTAGATGTCCTTGAATGTGTGGCACACTATCACTAGTTTAACCAGTAGACTAGTGTTCTAAGTCCTCCCACCACACTCTGGGACTGTGGATTTACAAATAAAAAAACACTTTGTTCCTAAATTGAAACTTTCCTCTGAAGTAAGTCAAATACAAAGGCTTCTCTCTAGCAGCTAATCTAAATCCTGGATAAGTCATGCACATGGCCATTGGCAGTTGTTTAGCCTGCGGCAGTATGGGAAACGTGAGTGAGAGGGTAAACATAGCTGTGGTGGGTATTTATTTAAGCGTGGAACACCTCTTAGGAATGCTCACTACACACAGCGTCACCCTCAAAGTGCTTATCATCCCATGAACTGGTTTCCCCAGCCACTCTGACTCCAGAGTGGTAAAACATTGACAGCATCAGATCTCCGTCTCCTCAGTCATGCTCTTAAATGATTCAGTTTGGAAGATTTGAAGTATTGAAGATATTTATAAAATGAAGCTTCTTCATGAAAAGCCCTGGCCCTGGCTGTGGAGGTGGTCTGGCTACATAATGATTGGATATCAGCCGGAGTCAGACAAGTATAAGTGAAATTGGTCTACAATTGTGTAAGTAGTTTGCATCATTGAAAAAGTATATGCCCACACAGAAGAAAAGTAACAGATTGGTATGTCTTCAGGATAACATGAAAGGACAATTGTTGCCCTTCTAATCACCAATCAAATCGGTGTCTCATATTAGTATGTGATGACTGCTACATGAAGATATATTGGAAGAGCAGGTGTGTATGATCTATGTCAAAAAATCAGAAAACATGGCTCTTTTTTATATCAAAAGAAAAAATAAGTACTGACTGTACACTAACTACCATATTGACTCGAATACAAGACAGGTTTTTTCCCCCTATTAATCTGAAAAAGTGAGGTCGTCCAATATTCGGGTATGTAGACGTTTAAACACCTCATGACTGGAGGCGTCAATCAAAACTCAGGGGGCCTAAAAGATGCAGAGACACGGTGAGAGGCTCAAAAGTAGGGCAAGTTAGCAAGCAAATGAGAAGAAGTTTTGATGCTAACTTTAGAATGATGGTGATAAACGCAGCAGAGTAAGAAGCAGCGAAGAAACAATATGGTGTCACAGAAAGTAATGTATGGAGATGGCGAGTCTAAAAAGACCGTCTTACAAATGCCAACAGCATACTGTGGTACCCAAACTGGTCGCTTCCGTGAGATTGACCGGAGGGTATGTGAATATGTGATTGAAAAAGAAATACTTTCTTTATTAAAACAAAATCTGGTCCTCATAAAGTCTTTTTCCAAAAGATAAGTCTTGAAGGGGGGGTCCTATTATTGGGGTTGTCTCATATACGGGTCAATGTGGTACTACTATGGATTTGGTAAACATATAACATATACGCACATAACATATATGCGCCATGTGTGTTTTTGTTGACAGTATACAGCTTGTTACCTCCTTACCTCATCGCATGCTTGGCATACTGCACATGCAAAATTACCCCATCACTGTGCTGACAGAATGTAGATGAGAAACAGCAGGGCTGTGAGCATGTTTATTATCCAGATAACATACCCTTACACATATTGCATTTCATAGGAGCTTACATTATTTTCACAAAAGAATTTCAATGTGCAAAATGCTGCATTCATTTTAATTTGTTGGCTCAAAGTCTCAAGATCATATGGGGTAATGCATCATGTATCATGCCTGTTGCACTTTCTTATATCTAGATGATTTAAAAAGCAACTAGAGAAAGGCTTGCACCCCACAGTACACCGAAGTATTTGAAATAATGTTGAGTTAGGATTCAATGTGATATCCTACATATTGTACAAAGCAAAAGTCTCATTATGAATTTGTGTTTTTACTCTAATTACTACGATGAATATGAAGGGACTGCTCTGAAAAACTGAGCATGCGATTTAAGGTTCAGCACTTCCTACGTGTTTAGCATTTTGTGTTTAAAGCTAAGAATGAAGTGAATTAGGAGTTTTGTACATTGAACATCTGTATGTTTAAAAACTGAGGCAATGCAATCGTACGCATTTACTGTAATACAACGTACAAGTTCAGCTGATTGGAACAGGAAGAGAAAGACTGCTGACTGCCAAATGTTCTAAGAACAGAAGGTGATGTGATGTAGGCATGAAACTCTAAAAGAAAGACGTCAGCTTGAGTTGGTGTAGATAAAAATACATCTTGACAGGGATGCCCATGCATTCGTCGACATGCGAGAAGAAACAGACAGCTAAGTAAACAAGCAAATCAATTTCCTTCATATAATAGGTCAGCGCTTGCATTAACTGCAACTTTGCGGAGAATATTTCAAACTGTGCAAAGCATAATGAATCCCGGTTTTAAACTTGTTAAACAAGCAATTTGGTGCGTGGAGATCAACGAACACAGCAAGTGTTCTCCTGAGCAGCAGAAAGCAGCACGTGATCACGTGAGTCATCCTGTTATTAGTGAGTGAGTAAGTGAGCAAGAACATACGTGGCACATGCCAAGAGGAATCGACATGCTTGCTTCTTATGGTGAAGGCCATCTGGCAGCTCCAGTATGGCATGGGGTTGAATTTTCCTGGCATGGTTTGGGTTATAACACCTCCGGGGGCTAAAGACAGATGCCAACACAGAGCCATTCTCAGTGAACATGTTCAGCAGTGGAGCAGTATGTACCGTCTATTCAGTGGTATTTTTCTGGAATGATATGAAAACCATATATAATGTCCTGTTTACCCACCAAACACCATCCTATTGGTGTTTTACAATATTCTTATAACAAGATCAACAGGCACTAATGGTGCATTGCTCTCAGCCCTAAGCACATGATTTATGTTCCAGCTAGCCTGGTACTCCGGGTGCTTCTGCTACTAATTATTACGATGAATAGTGCACACATATAAAATTTTAATTTCATTTGTACTTCTGTGGGGTGACTATCTATCAATCTGTTCTCTGTCTTGTATTGAGAGTAAGTTAATCACCAAAATAACTCCCTCTCTCTGAATTTGAACTGTCAAATAACAGTTAAACAAAATCCATGTAAATGGTCTTTTAATAGTTAATCCGCATTTAATAATGCTTAATAGAGCAGCAGAAAACTGTCTATTGGTCAATTTCTGCCTTAACTTTCGGTTGCTAATGCCAGCTGTAGTAAACACAAGTCAAGTCTTGGTCCTGATTCAATTCAAGTTTATTTATAGTGTCAAAAAACAACAGCAGTTATCTCAGGACACTTTACAGCTAGATTAGGTCTAGAACCCCCCCCCCACCCCCAAGCACAAATCTTTAGCTCTTCTCTTTGTGATTTACTCTTTAATGCTGTGTCAGAAATCTATTCTCTGCTGGAAAGGATTCCTTAAAGGTCCCATTTTTAAAGGTCCCTCATTTTCAGGTTCATACTTGTATTTTGGTTTCTCCTAGAACATGTTGACATGCTTTAATGTAAAAAAAATAATTCTCAAATTATTTTTCTCTGTCTGAATATTCCTGTATTCACCCTCTGTTTGAAATGTTTTAGCGCCCCCCTCCTGAAAAAGCCCAGTCTGCTCTGATTGGTCAGCGCTTCAGAGTCTTAGAGTCTGCGTCTCCGCTCTCGGCGTCTCTGTACCGTACCTCTGGACCTCTGCAGCTAAAGAATGACTAATGGCACAGCGGAACTTTCTACCTATATGTAGTATAGTAGGACGGAAGTCCGGACAGCTCATTTAAAGGCAGTATATGGTTCTGAATATTCAGTTCTTCTCAGTGGATTTATCATTTTGATACTTTCACAGTATTTATATAGCACCTTGACCTACTTTATAATAGAAAAAGTTATGGAAATCTCACAAAAAAGTGAGATCCCATGTTGCATTGATTTTGCCTGTGACTTGGAGTTTAATGAAGATACAATATAATGATCCAAAAGGGAGTAATTAGTGTATTAACCAGATCTATTAAGCCTATCACTGTTTTAGGAGCTGCCATATTGCATCAAGTGAGTCACCACCGCTCTGCAGTCATCTGTTGTTTGTCCTATCTTGATCAGAAATGTTCCTTTTTTTCATTTAGCTTAACTTTTATTCCAGCATTGCTTCAGCGTCATATTTAAGGTTGCCTAACCAATGGTGCTTTCCCCACAGATATTAGAATAGAAAGAATGCAGTCGGCTTAAATGTTATTCCTCCTAAATAAGCTGAGTGGCTGTCAGTAACGTCTAGATTTATTTAGTGAAGAAAAAAAAAAAGTCTATCCGCCACCTTTGAAGGGAACAGTTATTTTTGCACTTCGTGAACAGAAACTGGGACAGCAGAGGAAAAAAGGACTTTCACATCTAGCATTAAATGGGTCACCTTGAGTGGAGCACTTGTCTATGTGGTCCTATCAGGAGAGAGAGAGAGAGAGAGAGAGAGAGAGAGAACACACGTTTCCTGTCTGAATGTTAAAGTCGTCACTGTCCCCTGGTAGACGAAGGCTATTTCAAGTCTAATGTTGATGTACCCTTAGTCACATCCTGGATGTGGCCTTTTTTCTGAAGTTCTTTCCGTTTACAGTTAACTACATTATAAATCTAACAATGGATATAAAGCACTGCATTATAATGCTGCACCCCAGCTTTCAATTCACTCGTACTTCACTCGTTATTCATTTATTTACAGTTTCTCTTTGGCTCTTACTTTTACCACAGGCGGTGTCCACCCCCGGCTGATTTGTGTCTTTGGCTGGCACATGTCATGTACCATAGTGTGAACCAGCCCACTTTATAATCAAACACCACAGGTACATGTTACTGTAAATACCCCAACAGGACTGATGTCGCAGATTGAAATTATGTTGTGTAAAAGATAACATGCATTGCTGAATGCATTGCTTTTGGCTTTGTTGGCAACATATTCAGTTCAATAACATTTTATTTATAGTTTCAAATCATAACAAGAGTTATCTCGAGACACTTTACAGATAGAGTAGGTCTAGACCACACTCTATAATTTACAGAGACTCAACAATTCCAGTGATTCCCCCAGGAGCAAGCATTTAGTGCGACAGTGGTGAGGAAAAACTCCCTTTTAGGAAGAAACCTGGGACAGACCCAGGCTCTTGGTAGGCGGTGTCTGAACATATGGCATACTGCAGCAGGCCACTTGGTCATTCCTATTCTTTTTGTGCCTTACGATGTGGCTCTTCATTGACCTATTAATAACAACATTTTTTGTTTAGTTTGTAATACCTGCACATATGAAAAATAAATACAAAATAAAGGGCACATTTCACAGTGATAAAAATACACATACAAACACAGATCTCTACACAAATACGCATGTTATTAGAAAACAGTCTGCAGCATCACTAGCACCACTGGGAGTTTAAAATCCATTCCAATATTAAAGTCCACAGGGGTTGTCTCCGGTGACTTGTGGGGTCTTTTTATTGCTATCACGTTGAACATCACCTGCGGCCGAAGGAGAGAACTGAGTCATTACAGGGACTGCTGTGTATCTACTGTATATCAAGAAATCTACTGAGGAAAAAGTTCTTACAACCCATCTGCATAGCGCCGCGGACTAAGGTCTGGCCCCTCCACACATACATTCTGGGATAGGAGAAATAAACAGCCTGGGTTGTTTGCATTTCTTTAAACCAATCACAATCGTCCTGGCCAACACTTAGCTCCAGTAGCAGTGTCTGTGCAAAATACACTTACACTCTGGAAGGAACTTGTTTTGATGGAACATTTGTACTCGCAAAGGAAAATGCCACATAGAGTATAAAATGAGGTTAATTGTTCACACAATACAGTAGCGTGAGCTATTTATATTGCTGGATACATGGTTAAACCTCATTGGCTCTTACCAGTGTATCGCTATGTGTAACGTTGCTTCGTCCACTGCAATCACTGCTAATCGGTCCCAAAACGTCCCAGTTAGAGCGTAAATGCCGTAAACATATCCTTTGTAAATCTTTACTTTACAATCATTCCCCGAAAGAACCGAGCAGACCTGCCTTGTTGCCTTATTTGCACGATAAAAACTTGCCATTTTCAGCGACTAGCTTGCTAGCTCGAAGTTTGTTGATGTTTCTCGAAACCAACTGAGTTCTGCAAGGCGAGGGACATCAGGCGGAAGATCAGGCGGAAGATCAGGCGGAAGATCCGGCGGAAGATCCGGCGGAAGATCCGGCGGCGACGGATATTCTGGCGATTATCCGCCCAATGAGTTGTCTCCCATCCAGACTACAACGCAGCTTGTGAGGGGAAAGGGAAGCAATATAAAACAGGGTCTTTTGGTAAAAGTACATTTTTTTGGTAAGAGAGTTTAAAGTGAATCAACAAAACCAGGTACACAAACTATGAAGAAAAAAAGATCCTGTGGGGGTGCTGCTTTAAACAAGGAAACATTTAACTGAAAGAGGATGTCACTACCCGATGTGAGCCAAGGGCAGATGTGAGTTGCTCATGCTCAGATTTTAACGGTTTACGGCATAACGTGTCATACTGAAATTTGTGAAATCCATAAAATAATAAACTTTTCTCATTACAAACAATAACAGAAGATGGAAATCATTTCAAAAACGTTGTAGCTATCTATGATTGTTTGATTGCTAACATTAGCTCAAAACGCCATTCAAGTGACAGCTTTTGTTGTGTTTGATTGCTAACTTGTAGCCAGCAGTGAAACAACTTCGTTATGTAGGTCCATTTTTATTGTATTGACATTACAGAAGTCTCTCGTTAGCATCTTGTAGGTTACTTGTTGCAAAGTGACGCATGCACAACTCACATCTGCACTCGACTCACATCGGGCAGTGACAAGGACTCTCTAAAAGAAGAGCTAAATCACTAAACTACATGAACAAAACCTCACTAATTAGACCAACTTTTAGACCAACACGGCAGCCGTCACACCACTTTAAGCTTTCATCATCCCAGAGATCCACCAGGCTGTTATTAACATGTTAACAAACTCCCCTTTTGGACAGCGTGAATAGAGACATGACATGGGATCTCGGCATTATTAATTTGATCATGTTATGCTCTGTGCAGAAGCAAGTCTTTGACACCAAACATACGCCCTAATGCTGGGTTCGGTGTTGTAGTTAGCTGCAGAACTTTGGCAGCATGCACATCAGACCGGATGAAACATGAGAGCGTGATGTTACACAGCGCGGGTATGACTGCATCCTCCACTGACTAATTGTGCTCTGGAAAGCACATGAGATTATGAAATGAATGAACAACGTAGTAATTAATGATGGTCTTTTATCATCTCCACTGGGTGATATTTACGTGGTTATAAAAGTGAGGTATCAGTGTCTCCAATGTGAATTATGAGAAATCTTAGAGTATATAAGATTTAATCACAGCCTAATCGACATCATAGCAGATGATGTGAGCAGTGCAGCAACAGATTGCTGCCAAACAACAGTTTAAATGAGTTGGACTAGTTTGCAGCACTTACTAATTATTTTTTTACTTAATTACATGTAATAGACCACATTAGATTTTACTATATGGTCTGCATCATTCTTTTTATATCAATTTTAATGACGCATTCTTTTGGCTGATATTACTAACTTCTGTACCCTCATGTTACTGTAATTCAAATTAATTCAATTTATTTATAGTATCAAATCATAACAGGAGCTATCTTAAGACACTTTACAGATGGAGTAGGTCTAGACAACACTATCATTTATAAAGACCCAACAATTCCAGTAATTCCCCCAAGAGCAAGCATTTAGTGCAACAGAAGCAGAAACCTGGGACAGACCCATAGACAGTTATAGTAACAATAAAGATAATGGAACTATGACTACAAATAGTAGTTGTAATAGTTAATGGCGTAGTAGGGCACTGCAGGGCGTAGCAGGGCATAGCATGTACCTCAGGGTGCATGACTTTAGGAAGTATCAAATAAGTGGTCTCATCATTATTGGCTGCAAACAGGAGACATTTGAAGCTATGGTGGAGAGGAGGTCACTGAACAAACTGTTATCTATCATGGATAACCCCCCCACACACACACACACACACACACACACACACACACACACACACACACACACACACACACACACACAGACACACACACACAGACACACACACACACTGGTCCAACAGAGGAGCACTTTCTCTAAGAGGATCTGACAGCTTCGGTGAGAGGGGGTTGTAGCCGATTCTGTGGTCTGGCACAGACCAGTGGTCACAACCACTAGGGGCGCTAAAGACACTGGTCGCGACCAGCTCCTCAGTGGTCTGCCCTGTGGTCCCTGTGGTCTGTGAAGCGGCTTTAGTATTTTCTCCCCTTTCTTGTTGTTTTGGCAGCACTGTTAGATAAATGTCAGAGATCATAATCGTTTGTCTATAAAAAACACTATATCAGATATATTATGATTACTATTGTTATTATTATTGATTATGAAGATCCGTGTGGTCAGGACCAGCTGGTCTCTGGCACGGACCAGTGGTCACAACCACTAGGGGCGCTAAAGACACTGGTCGCGACCAGCGGTCATGACCAGCTTCTAACTGGCACAAAGGGCACTAAAATTACTGGTCCTGACCACCTCCTCTGTACTACTCATACAACTACGACTAATAATAATAAAATAATTGTTATTATGATTTCTATTAATAATAGTGATCAATAACATTGTATAAACAAACTATTATGGCTTCTCACATTAGGCGTTTCAACTAACACAGTGAGAAACGTGAAAAGTTGTATTAAAAATAAATACAAACAAACACTCCACAGATCACTCAACTGGTCCAAACAGAACAGATCACAGAGGAGGTGGTCAGGACCGGTCATTTTAGGGCCCTTTGAGTCCAGGCAACGTAACTCATTTTGGAGCCAAAAATAGAACTAATTGTAAAAGAATTTTTTTCAGCATAGATAATTTCTATAATGTGTCCAGAACAACATACGAAAAGTCCTAAGAAATCCTAGTTGAGGAAATATGTTTAATTCTCATCAATCCGAGATGTGTGCCAGTAAGGCCATACAACAATACACCCCAATGGGGCTATTTTTTTCCTTTACTCCTATCAAAATAAAACTTTATACAATGAAAGTATCCATGATAAGTACAAATTTTTGTATTACAAGTTTCTTTGAAAATTAATTTGAATATGTAAATGAGCAATATACAATATATACAATAATAATTTTGCACACCCAATTTTTCAGTTTTTTATCTGTTAAAAAAGAAATATCCAATAAATTTCGTTCCACTTCATGATTGTGTCCCACTTGTTGTTGATTCTTCACAAAAAAATACAGTTTTATATCTTTATGTTTGAAGCCTGAAATGTGGCAAAAGGTCGAAAAGTTCAAGGGGGCCGAATACTTTCACAAGGCACTGTATATTGACCTTAAGAATTGATTGCACAATTTTGCCTCCATTTGCTTTCTAAATTCTTTTTTTTTTATTTGCGAACAATCCTTACCTAATGACATTCCCCCACAGATAACATCAGAAGAAAGTCAGAGTAGCCATCTTAGTCATTAGTAACATGGTGAGATTACATGTTGCTACCTTGTCGTGGTGGGGAGGCTTGTGTGCCTCCGTGACCCTGAAGACTATACTGGTGGGGATTATTACGGAGCCCCCCTGGTCAAAACAATTAATTATAACTATCTCGTGGCCTCAAGATAGTAACTCGTGGCCTCAAGATAGTATCTCGTGGCCTCAAGATAGTATCTCGTGGCCTCAAGATAGTATCTCCTGGCCTCAAGATAAGTGTATATAAAAGGAGAATGCACAATGGAGCAGCTTTAAAAAGTATAAATATAGGCTATAAAATATGAAGAATTATAAAGGACTATGGATATGCAGCCTACCAGATTTACATTACTGTATTAACAGAATTGTGATGAACAGTACTAGTAAATAAATAGAAGCAGAACTGCAGCAAACTATATTGCACACTGAATATTAAAACAGAATATTGCACATAATGTGAAGTATTGCACTACACTACAGCGTCCAGTTTAATAACAAAGGGTCCATGTGTCAGACACTTTACTATCTTGAGGCCACGAGATACTATCTTGAGGCCACGAGTTACTATCTCGAGGCCATGAGATCGTTTTCTCAGCCAGGCAGTTTTCAGGTTAGAGGCCAGTCTAAAAGCAGCATTGCCATCACCCATTGGCAGTAGGACGATTGGATGAAGATTGGGCCAATGTATTTGTCATACATATGAATGGTGTTTCTGCCTATGCAAATTAGGACATATTCAATAAGTGTGGAGCTCATGTGCATATTCAAATTAATTTCAAAAGAAACTTGTAATACAAAAAAAGTTACTTTTCCTGTATACTTTTACTATGTAAATTTTTATTGTAGTAGAAGTAAAGGAAAAAATTAAGCCTATTTGGGTGTATTTTGGGCATATTCAATTAGTGTAGTCATTTGCATATTCAAATTTATTTTCAAAGAAACTTGTAATACAAACATTTTTACTTTTCATGGATACTTTCATTGTGTAAAGTTTCATTCTGATAGGAGTAAAGTTAAAAAATAGCCCCATTGTATTATTGCCTGGCCTTACTGGCACACATCTCGGATTGATGAGAATTTAACATATTTCCTCAACTAGGATTTCTTAGGACTTTTAGTATGTTGTTATGAACACCACATAGAAATGATCTAAGCTGCAAAAAATTATTTTACAATTAGTCTGTCGTAAAACGCTACTTTGCCTGGACTAATTTGTGCCAGTAAGAAGCTGGTCATGACCGCTGTGCCACTGGTCGCGACCAGTGTCTTTAGCGCCCCTAGTGGTTGTGACCACTGGTCTGTGCCAGAGACCAGCTGGTCCTGACCACACGGATCTTCATAATCAATAATAATAACAATAATAATCATAATATATCTGATATAGTGTATTTTATAGACAAACGATTATGATCTCTGACATTTATCCAGCTAACAGTGCTGCCAAAACAACAGGAAAGGGGAGAAAATACTAAAGCCGCTTCACAGACCACAGGGACCACAGGGCAGACCACTGAGGAGCTGGTCGCGACCAGTGTCTTTAGCGCCCCTAGTGGTTGTGACCACTGGTCTGTGCCACAGAGCAACTGGTCGCGACCACTGATGAGCTGGTCACGACCAGTGTCTTTAGCGCCCCTAGTGGCAGTAACTACTGGTCCCTGCCAGAGACCATGGTCCCGGGACAGACCACGGAATTGGCTACAACCCCTGCTGGCTTCGGTGTTGCACTGACTGCTACAAGAAATCATTCCTACCACAGGCAACACCACTTTTTAACACTTTATCACTGAGCGTTAGATAAGACTCATATACATCACTTGCACAAATATAGGTTTTCCTTACATCTTCATAAAAACTATTTTAGTAGTTGTACATTTTTATTCCTAACTTGTATATACGTTTGTACATTCTTTCCTTTGTATTTTTTTCATCTTAATATTTGTTGTTGTATTCTATCCTATTTTTTAATTTATTATTTCTTGTATATTCTGTATGTGTGTGGAGTGTCTGATATTTTGCTGCAGTAGCACTGAAATTTCCCAATTTGGGATCAATAAAAGTCTATCTATCTATCTATCTATCTATTTGACCCAAGTGCTTAATCTGTGCTATTTTAGGTCTTGGGAGAGGGACAGCGTGTTCGTAGTAAATAATAATTTACCCAGCTTGGTTTCTCTCCCACACAATTGAGCCTCAGAGTCCATCTCCACATGGGAATTCCTAAAGAGCTTTAAATAACATATGTAACACAAAAAGGTTCAGGAGCAGCTGGTGTACTTAACTAATCCCTCCAACATGTACAGTATAGCACACATAATAAACTGCGAAGTGTAATAGACTGTGGTTGTTAAATGAGAGATTAGTGTGAACACAACTGTGATACTAATGGTTTTACACGGTATATTTTCCGTGTCTTTAACCCTTCCTGTTGTTTGGATTTGAAGCAGAAATAACCTGAACTGACATAAATGATTGATGTAATGTGTTGTGGATTGGAGCAAATCATTCTAACAGGTTAACTTGGGTCTGTTGTGACGTTATTAGATGTAATAATGACAGGTTGTAGTTTTACATGGAGTTACGTGCTGGAACTATTTCTTTCTTAACTGGCGGAGACTCCAGGAAGTCACTATGCTCGGCCATTAAAGTTCCAGTTTCAGTGTGTAAATTGCACTCGTTATCAGCAACTTTGACAACTGCCACCTCAAGGTGTCCAATGCTGTGAATGCTTGCACGTCATAACCACTATATAGTATAATAGTAGTTAGTAATAATTCAGACTGATCTCATGAAGTGGTGTATGTATGACATGCCAATTTGTATGCCATTATTGGTGTGTTATTGGTGTCTTTTCCTAAACCCAACCCGCGTGTCACTGTTCCTACCACATTTTCCTTCCAACCATAGCTTTCTTCTCACGATAACATGCCAAGTGGTATGTATGTTTACATCTGCTCTATACAGCGTAGACATACTCGCAGATAGCTCAAAATGCGTACAGATAACACGCAACTTGGCTTAAGAAAGTGGGCGTGTATGTTTACGCGAAGTCATGATGTCATGTTGAATAGTTTATAGTATAAACTACACTTTTTTTATTGAGATATTTATATGTGGTTGCATTGATCCTTGTTCACGCTCACATGCAGATATGACAGGTATAATCCTTTGATTTGACACACATAATACTGTCAGGAGAATGACAATATTGTTAGTATTATTTTTGCTTGGACTTACATATGTAAAGAGTTTGACGAACAGTACATACAATTAAAGCCTACAATTCTTTAGACTTCTGATCTTGGTTAGTTGAAATGAACTGTTGTTACTGGTCAGTTTGATTTTCCTCATATAACAGGTTATTTCATTTATATCATCTCCCTTCACTCAGGCTACCTTGTAGGGGTGGGGAAAAAATATTTACAAATGAAATAAATGTCAGACTGACTGACATGTGATGTGCATTCTTCTTAGAGAACAATTAGTTTTTAGAAATGTCTCATGATATATCATCTCATCAACGTTTTTGTTGAAGAAGGAAAAGAAAATCGCAATACTCAATACTATCGAATTGCAATACTTCTAGTATCACAATAAATGAAAAAAAGCAATACAAATCGAAACAGCACCCATGTATCGTGAAAGAATTGAATCGGGACAAAAGTGTATGGTCCCTGCCCTACTATCTTTTCAATGTGCACGGCACAGTGATGCTCATGACCCTGCTGTGAATCATCTTATATTCTCCGTGCTGGGAGGAGGGCTCAGTGTTCACTGTGATCCATGCTGGAGTGAGTGGTGCGATGCTGCCTTTGGGTTTCTGAGGGCGGGAGGAAACTGGAGCACAGCTCTGAGCCATAGGCAGAAATACTAGGCCTAACTAGGACATGATGAGAAACAGGGCTAGTGGCCGGGGCACCTCTCAAGGAGGACTTCATGAAGGGATGGTGAGAAGTGTGTCAGCAAAACAGTGACTTAGTGGTGATTAGTTCTGACTTTTATTTGTTTGCTCCATGTAGGCCTGTAACAAATATTACATCATTATTTGTCAATTGTTTTTTAAATAATCGCGGTTTCTTTGTTTAACCGCAATTAATTGCTAACATTAGCTAAGGTCTTAAAGGGTAACTACAGTTTTTTTCAACCCTATTTTCCTATGTTTTTGTGTCTAAGTGACTGATGGGAACAACAATCTTTTGACATTATATTTACCTTCACAATAGTGCTTGTTTTGCCACTGACAGGTTCAGATTAATATTCTAAGTGTCTGACAACATTTTTGTTGTGCGCAGGGGCAGGGCTAGAAGGGGGGCACCGGGTGTGTGTGTGTGTGCTGTTGTGTTTTCCCACTGTCATGACTTATATCTTCAGCAGCAACAAACAGGAGGATTGATTTCTCACTAGTTGCTCTGTATTTGTATTGCAGGACACCAATGAAATTGTGGCCATTAAGAAATTCAAGGACAGTGAAGGTAAGTGGACAACAAGTCCTCATCAGAGAACAGAGAGTGATTCTGTGTGTCAAACAATTCATCATATTTATTTCTGCTGGGATGCATTCCATCCTTATCACTACACGTCAGCCCTATGTGATCCTGGTTTTCCCTCCTGTTGTACGTCCATGCAGAAAATGAGGAAGTTAAAGAAACAACGCTACGGGAGCTTAAGATGCTCCGCACCCTCAAGCAGGAGAATATTGTTGAGTTGAAAGAGGCCTTCCGCAGAAGAGGAAAGCTATATCTCGTCTTTGAGTATGTGGAGAAGGTAAGCTTCTCCTAAAGACCCTTGCTCTATGATTTTTCTATTGTTACGGTCACTTGTGTGTGGCAGTCATTTTGATTTATTTGGTTGTGTGTGTGTTTCACTTTTAGAACATGCTTGAGCTGCTTGAGGAGTTACCTAATGGTGTGCCGACTGACAAAGCGCGCAGCTACATCTACCAGTTAATCAGAGCAATTCACTGGTGCCATAAGCATGACATAGTTCACAGAGGTAAAAGCTCTTTTTTTTAACAATGTCTTTTATTGATTTTCATTGCACACATAAGTAGTACATTACATTACCACTATTGTTATTCACCGCCCACCCCCGTCCCATCCCACAACAAAGTTTCTCTCTTAACCCTTGTGTTGTCTTCCCGTCGACCACGCAACTTTGTGTTTTTCTGGGTCGAAATTTCAACATTTTGTTGTTCTTTTTCGACACTTTTCTCGACGTATTTGTCCGCTTTTTTTGGTCACTTTTTTAGCATTTTTTTAGTGATGTTTTTGTCAATTTTTTAACACAATTTTGTAGCTTTTTCTAACATGATGGGTTTTTTTGTCACTTTTTCCGATTTTTTTTTTTGTCACTTTTTTCAGCTTAAACGCTGAAAAAAAGTTTTTGTCTTTTTTTCCTGCGTTTTTGTAGTTTTCCCAACATTTGTCACTTCTTTCAACATTCTTTTGTCATAGTTCTGATATAGAAAGTTTTTGTAAACGGGTCAAATTTGACCCAAGGACAACAGGAAGGTTAACATCTGTTCTACTATAAGAGCTATAAAAAACATTTTAAAAATAAAACAAATTATATGACAGTATCATATGTACAGAACAATGGTCCTTTAGCAAAGTTATGATATGCATAAATACAAAAACAAATAAGAGTTGCACCTTTGCCATCACCCTCCAAAACATGACTCAGTCCTTTCCCCTTCTGGGGTTCACCACTTGAATTTTAGGTATCCTGTCCCACATTTTCCCTCTGTAGAAGCTCCTCTATATCTCCTTTTTTAAATAAAATGGTTAAATGGATTTTTTTTATACACCTCCAATTTGTTTTGTAATATATATGTTAATCTCATATATTGCACCATATTCTTGAGCTAAGCACCAATTGTAGGTGCCTCCATTTTATTCCAGTTGAGAACTATAGTCCATTTCCATGCAGTATAGCATAATCAATACATTTATATTCTTGGGGTTTCAGATTTAGATTATTTGGATACAGGTGCAGCAAATTCATCTTAGGGTCAAGTGGAACATTCACTGACAAGATGAACATAGTTTTTTTGATCACCTCCCTCAGGAATGTTTTAATTTTGTCACACTCTCAGACACCAGTGCATAAATGTTCCTTTACGTCATTGCATTTAAAACAAAGGTCTAAAAGCTCTCATAACTTTTTCTTTACTTTATTAGGACACATAATAAAATGACCGAAAGGGAGACAGTTTTAGTGAGGCAGAGAAGAGACGTTTGTTTGATCAGGTCCAGAGTGCAGTATTTAGGGCTGCACCATCACTGTGCACCATCTGTGCTTAAGTTTTTAAAGAAACAGCTTGAACCAATTCTGTACATCAGTGTAGAGGAACAGTGGCTTAATATGTTTTCTGATGTTGTAACCAACCACTCAATTGTTCACAAAATGCGAGCTTTTTTGTGAATCGGTAGCAGCAGAGCAGGAAACCAGATGGCCCATGTGAGCTTTTGGCACACTGAATGCAACAGAGCAGGCATCCAAATGGCCTGTGGTATACTCAGGCATACATCTGACAGTGTTATCCAGGATTTGATGTATAAGTTATGGTTTTTACAATCTGTGAATTTTCACCGATAGAATTAGATTTCTTGAGTTCTTTGTTTTGTTTGCTGCGTGCGACAGATGAACATGTGGTGGCAGGAGTGATGATAGTGATGATGGAACGATGATGCCCCTCGCCAGCTTATTGTATGTGTTGCCTCACTCCCCATCTGTGTTCTTCCTTCTTAGACATAAAGCCAGAAAACCTTCTCATCAGCTCTGATGACGTCCTCAAGCTGTGTGACTTCGGTGAGCACCTCTATCAAACACTCACACTGTAAGAGCTGTAAGAAAGGTGGCCAAGCAGTCAAAGCTGTGATGTAAAAGCAGTATTTTCAACAGAGACTATATTTGGCTGGAACCAGTGCTTCAGGAGGGCAGCAGGCCGGTTTTATCCGGTTATTCTAAAGCTTTGTGTACAGGCTTCTCTCCTGGTTCTCAGGCTGCTGCTGTGCATTCTTCCCTCATCTCGATTATTGAAACGTGTTGGAAAACAAGAGGCTAATCGTATGTTGATTCAATCTGGTAGCGCCACAGCAAAACGAGGGGAAACGGAAACATTGCATAGCCAACATCATGAAGGCAATATGGAGTGAGAGACTGAAGACCTGCTGTTTGCTCTGTCAGCCAAAGGCATTGAGAGAACAGACATAGGCCAAACACACTCCGCTGTGAAAGTTTACATCTTACTGCACATTTATTTTCACTGTATGTTGTTTTATACAAAAGGATTGCATCAGTGTATTTCAGATTTTCTTTCTCTTTCTTTTAAGCATTTATGAATACATAAATGGCAAAGTGACAGAAAATGTTTCTGAACAGGTTTAGCTTTGCCTTTTCACTCTGAGCAGATTTATCATTCATGTTACTACTAGGTTTAACTAGTTGTAGCATTTATTTGGCATTTTTTAAAGGAAGAGTTTGAAATTTTGGGAAGTTTGCTTATTTGCTTTCTTGCTGAAAATTAGATAAGAAGAATGATACCACTCTCATGTCTGTACACTAAATATGAAGCTACAACGAGCCAGAAGATGGTTAGCTTAGCTAGCATATAGCAAATAATTAAAGCAATGGGAACCAGCTGAGCCTGTCCAAAGTCAAGAAATACACCTACCAGCACCTCTAAAGCTTAAATTCAATTAATGA
Organism: Zingel zingel; assembly: GCA_023566125.1. Classification (NCBI taxonomy): domain Eukaryota; kingdom Metazoa; phylum Chordata; class Actinopteri; order Perciformes; family Percidae; genus Zingel; species Zingel zingel. The sequence continues at coordinate 1,883,511 of CM042322.1, read as the reverse complement.
ATTTAATTTAAGCTTTAATAATTAATGAAATTAACTAATTATTTAATTAATTAAATTAACTCAAGATATAGCATGTTAATTAATTAGCTTTAAATGTGCTTTTTTAACCTTTGTACAGAGCCAAGCTAGCTGTTTCCAGTTGTTTCCAGTCTTTATGCTAAGCTAAGCCAACCGTCTGCTGACTCCAGCTTCATATTTAGCGTATAGACATACCGTTGAATATAATAAGACTACAGCCAGCAGCCAGTTAGCTTAGCTTAACACAAAGACTGGAAATGGGGTAACAGCTAGCTTGGCTCTATTCAGAGGTTACATATCTGTCATGTATGTTAGAGGTGCTGATAGACTTTTATTTTGTATTAGCTTTTGACAGAGCTAGGCTAGCTTTCTTGTCTTTAGCTACAGCAAGCTAACTGGTCTCCTGGTATCAAGATTCTCAGTCAACTCTTGGCAATTAAAAAAGCAGATAAGCCTGTCTCCCCAAAATTTGAACTACTTCTGTTGAACTGTTAGATTATGACAGTTTTCTGTATTTGTAAATGTATTTATAGTCATGCTTCAGGATTATGAAAATTAATTCAGATCTTTGCCCATAATTTTAGTTAAAAGTTAAAATCTTTATGGCGTGTTAAACAATATCCAGCATTAATATGACTACTTTTGCCAGTACAATGTGTCACAAGAGAGCTCATCATCTCTCCTATATTAGTTCAGCTTTTCCCTAACTCAACTACTTTATAACTTCTCTGTATCATAATTAGCGTCCAGAGATATGCCCGGCTAAAATCCTTTTTAGGTGTCTCAGCATGTAGAGCATATCATAAAGCTCCTCATTATACTACATTGCTTCGTCTGTCTTCTCTTGCCAGGCTTTGCACGTAATCTCTCTGAGGGGACTGATGCCAATTACACTGAGTATGTGGCCACTAGATGGTACCGATCTCCAGAGCTCCTACTTGGGTAGGTCTGCTATTTTTTTATAGCGTTGTCCAAGATCTGAGTCCTTACACTGACATACCCTTTTAGTAGCTATTCTTATGTCTGACCTTCCATCACCAACCCCTTAAATCTGTGGTCCCAGGGCTCCTTACGGGAAAGCAGTGGACATGTGGTCAGTGGGCTGCATCTTAGGAGAGCTGAGTGACGGGCAGCCTCTGTTCCCGGGAGAAAGTGAGATCGACCAGCTCTTTACCATCCAGAAAGTGTTGGGACCCCTGCCACCAGAACAGATGAAGCTCTTCTATAACAATCCTCGCTTCCATGGGCTGCGGGTAATGCCAGGCCGCTCTTCACTCTCTTTACCCCAACCCTCACTACGGTTCACTCTGCCGACCCACCCCCTCCACGTAGCTCCTTTTCATCCATCGCTCTCGACTTGATCTTCTCTCTGGTTTGCTGTCTCTTTCTGCCTCCGTTTTTTCTTCTTCTTCTTCCCTTATTTATTTTCTATATCTGCACTCTCTGCTTGTTTGCTTTTTTCTCTCTCCTGGCTGAGTTAGCTGTGCCGTGACTGATTGGATCACAATGACTCATCGTGTATCACGTATCCTGTATGCTCTATGAAGGGAGGCCGTGATAAGTCTTCCGTGGCAGGCTGGTGGTACAACAGACCTGGGTCATCCTTTCCTTTCCCTCTCTGCCCACGCCTCAGGATATAATTATTAGTTTGCAAACTGCCCCTCTGTGAATACCTGACAGTGAATACCCACTAATGAGGACCCTGCTTGACAATTCTGCATTTTTTTTAATTTGGGACACTTGTGGGTGTAAAAATTGGTTAATGGGTGTAGGAATATTTGGTGGTATGGAGCCTTCCAGCTCTCAAATATGTGTAAGTTGTTTTTCTACAGTGAAATGTGCTCTCCAGTAAGACACCAGTGATGTTGGACAGTGATGTTTGTTGACTAAACATCTAGCGCCTGCTCTTGTTAGCACTCACTCAAAGAAAAGAAAAACTCTATTCTCCTCAATATTTTTATGCCTGCTGTCATTTAAATAAGTAGAGAGCGTCACCCTGCCAGCAAGCTTCACTGATCGGTGGACATTCACTTATTTAGCCACTCTCTGACAGTCAAATTATCTTAATAACAGCAGAGAAGACCAACAGAAAGGAGAACGACGAACCCATTCAAACTGTTTTTATTAAAATAATAATGCATCAGACCAGCAAGAAACCACATAATACTCTTGAGTGAACACAGGACGTTTTGATGGTTCTTTTTTATCACGTTAGCGCAGCTTGGAAATGTGTGATGTAAAAAAGAACAGCTTCCGGACATTTCTTTGGCAAACAGCAGATTCACAATAGTCAGAAGAAAAATTCTATCAAAATGAAAGGTTGACGAGATTGAATGTGGAAGAAAGCACATGCAACAGGGCTCTTGTGAGTCAGCGAACAGTGGTTGCAAAATGTAATTTCAGGAGAAGCAGCATCTGCAGGGTAACATTTAAAGTGACAAAGTGGTCATCAAATATTTCACAAGTGCATAATTATACTTACATGATGTTTCATGCTAATTTAGATACGATTAGATACATTTTGTTATGTCCCAGAGGGGTAATTAGCTTGGTTGTGCATGCACAGTGACAAAAAAAGAAAAGATACAAATCAGACAGGTCTCTGCAGTCCATTAGACATGCATACTGCCACAACAGTAGGGACACTAACATGCAAAGTATGTGGGTCATATAGAGTATTACATTGAGACTGATTGGTAACTAGTTAAAAAACTCCTTGTAGCTGCTTTAAGTTCATTTCAATAAAAACAAGCTGGTTACACATACTGTACTCCTCTATACACGAAGCACAGGGGGCTGATATTGCTTTATACAAAGTAGTGACTAGTCCATCATTTATCACTTGGGCATTTGTTGTGGCTACATGTTTTTGCTGTACTGATATCCACTTTATCGTTTCTTGTTTTAGTTCCCTGCTGTGAACCACCCCCAAACCTTGGAGCGCAGATACCTGGGAATCATCGGCGGAGCCCTGCTGGACCTGCTGAAGGTGGGGATCACAGTTCTGGCAACGCTGCTCTACTGCATTGATGTTTTTATTTCTGCCTTTTATCAGTTTCAGTTTATTGCTACTCACATGCTATCGTTAAAATAGATTCTCTAAAAACCCAAATTTCTCACCAACTATATATCTGATAATTGCATCATAATCACTGTGTTTACTTCGTGACTGCATGATGCCTCTTCACTCCATCAGCATCTCTCAGCTCATATCCTGGTTCCAGCACTGCTGTTATTGCTGTGCCTGCACTGTAAACAGGGGCTCAATGTCAAGAATGTGGGCTGTGCTTGTGCTTTTGCGCTTTTCCCAGCAGATAATGACTCACTGCTAACATCATGTCATCTCAGGACTGACTTCAGCAAGGGCAAGCATCTCTCTCATCACTTATCGGGCTTCCTTGAGTTGAGTTTAGATATTGATTTGACAAAATAGGTTAATGCTAATTTCTAATACAAAGCTGTATGACTTGCACAGAGTAATTGTCTGTCTTTTTAGTTCTGTTGTCCTGAGAAAGAGAGAAAAGTAACTGCCACTATAAATTGTAGTTACACAAACTCAGAGTTCATAAACTGTCCTCAGGTCACAGGTTTTATTATGCCTCAACGCGGGCTGTAGGCGTAATTTCAATAAAGAATTTGCTTCAAAGTCTTTACTACATATATTATATGAGTCTGGACAGACATGGATGTAAACTGCAACTTGGCTGGTTGGCGGGGGCATACAACCACAAGGCAGTAATTCTAGTTTTGAGTGCATTCATACAGGATTCAGCTTTAATTACTCTATGGAGACGGGTTATCAAACATATTTATTTGAGGAAGACAAAAGCAAATGTCACAAATCATATTTCCCATAATTGTTTGACTTGTTTGGTGAATGCGAGACACTATTAAATGTAGCAGCAGCCTGATTTTTATGATAATGGCGATGACTCATGATAGCATCACCGTTTGTTTGTGAAGTGTGGATGTTCGGGGTGTCTCAAGACTCACGGGCTCCCTCTGTGTGTTTGTGCGTTAGAACCTGCTATTGCTGAACCCGACAGAACGCTTTCTCACAGAGCAGAGCCTGAACCACCACGCCTTCCAGACCCTGCGGCTGGTGGAGCGGCCCGGCCCACCCACACCTACACCTGTACGCTCCTCCAAGAGAAAACCTCACCATGGAGACAACACCACCCCCAGCAGGTCAGCAGTGAGCACTATGGCTCGTTTAAGCTTGTCAATGTCTCCCTGTTATTCAGATGGATAAGTTAAAGCGTTTTGTCTTATGCAAATGTGACCGGTTGTTTTCAGTCAACAAACCCTTAAGGACCATGATCTGCATTATCTGTAACAGTCGTGACATTTTTGCAGAATGTATCGCCCTTTGTTAGATGATTCAGACTTTTTTTGTTTGGTTCAATGTTATTCTGCCATAAAATAACCTATAAATAACACACTTTTCGTTCACCAAAAAAACAAACACACAAAAAGACCCAAGACTCAATCCAACATGAGACACACAGAAACACAAAATGAAACAAAGTAAAACAAACTATATGAGTTTAAATATCTTATTTATATAGTGGTCCTGGCCTGCCAAATCCTGGTAACAACGACTGCTGTGCCCCTGCTACATTAATTACAGTAGATACAGTATTACTCATTATACAAATTGAAATTGTTTACTAAAATACAGTCACCCATCCCTGCTCTTTCCATTTCATTAAATAAAAGGTTTTCACACCAGTTTTAAAAAATTAGTAATTAGATCTCACGTCATCTGGTAAGCTGTTTCAAATTTTAGCTCCCACACATTGAAATGATTTAGATCCTAAAGAGCTGTATCTATCAATTTTGACTACGCCTAGGATTACACCTATGCTGGTCTCTAGTGCACTCAAACACCTGTAAATAGCCTGGTGCCTGGCCACTTAGGCATTTATAAACATGACCTGCTGCTAGATACTGAATCCTGTAAGCAATGTATCCATTTCCTATACTTAATTTGGTTCTTTCATTGTAATCAATGGTATGATGTACAGTATCATCTTACTTTGTACAATTTATAAGCAGTACTGTTGTTGCTTATAAAGACCATAGTAATATAAATTACATGTGAAGTCAGTTCTTGTATCATTGCCAACATAACATTTTCTTGTTACTAACATAAAGACAACTTTTTTTCTATTTAAAAAATGTAGGGATGCACTAGACTTATTTTACTCTATTGCAGGGGACATTAAGAAATCTGGTTTGAGCAAGTTTAGTATTTACTATTTGGGGCAAAAGATGTATGTGGTCCTGCCCTACGCCCTGCTGTGCCCCATTACACCCTGCAATGCCCGGCGTCGACTTGCTATGTCCGGCTAACGCCCTGCCACGCCCTGTTACGCCCTGCTGTGCTCTACGACACCATGAACTATTACAACTACTCTAGTAATTATCTTTATTGTGACTTTATTTGCCATTGTTCATCAAACCCCCAACCGGCATCGTCAGACCAGAGCCTGGGTCTGTCCCAGGTTTCTTCCTAAAAGGGAGTTTTTCCTTGCCACTGTCGCACTTACTCATTCATGCTTGCTCTTGGGGGAATCATTGGAATTGTTGGGTCCTTGTAAATTAGAGTGTGGTCTAGACCTACTCTATCTGTAAAGTGTCCTGAGATAATTCCTGTTATGATTTGACACTATAAATAAAATTGAATTGAATTGAATTATTGAGAGTCTATTGTCCACTAGTCATGTACTTAATTTCAACATTTCAGAGACACATTTTTAACTCACTAACAATGCTGAATCGTCAGCATACAGAAAGAGCTCACAATCAACTGCAGATTTAATATCATTTACATATAGTATAGTAGAGAAGTAGTAGTAGTAGTAGTAGTAGTGGTCCTAAGGTGTATCCCTGTGGAACCCCACATGGGACTACTCCTGGATCTGATAACGTGCCATTAATATATCCATGAACAGTATGTTGATGTAGGTCCCTTCTCTCTGCTCTTGCTCAGGAGCCATGGCGGAAAGAGCTCAGGAAGCCACCGCTCCAGCAGCAGAGAGTGCTCTAGCTTGCCCCGTCACGAAGACCCCCACCCCAGCAACGACGGCTTTCTCAACGGCAACATGCCTGCAGCGATCAACCTCAGTCCCACCCTGCATCCCAAGAACTACCAGCCGCAGATCTTCAACCACTCCACATCGTGCACCGTGGACCTGGCCAGCAGCAACCTGCCTCATCTGCTCAGCCCTGGCGAAGTCAAGAGCAAGGGTGACTTTGACATGAACCTGGGGTCCAAGGTGTCCGACGGCCCCGGAGCCAAGTACCTCAAATCCAATTTCCGCTCACAGCAGAACCGCCATTCTTTTGTTGAGGGGAAGACCAACACGCTTCAATCAGGGGAGAAACACAGTCGACACAGCTACATGGAGTCCCACAGCTCCACACCCTCCTCCTCCAAGTTTGCTTACCTTAACTTGTCCAAAAGTTATGGCACACTTAGCGATGCCAAGTCAGTGGGGAACTTAAATGATGTGCATCTTTATGCCGATGAGCCTACATCTCGCTATTTTCCCACGAGCTGCCTCGACCTCACAGCCCCGAGCAGCCCCGCAGCACGGCGAGCGGACAGACTGGGACCCGGCACAACTGGCAGAGGAAGCATGCGTGCAGAAAGAGAGAGCAACACCCTGGACTCGTCCTGCAGGCGCTCCTCCACTCGCCACAAGGCTTCAGAGGAGGCCAAGTCGCCAGATGCCCTAGACCCTGGGGAAAGTGGCATCGAAAGGAGCCATGCTCACTCTCTGTCCGCCCCACACGACCCTCTGCCTTACGGTCAGGGATACACCAGCCCTTTCTCCTCCCAGCAGCGGCCGCACCGCCACTCCATGTACGTACGGAGAGACCATCAGAGGACACACGGGGCAGAGGAGGGGCTGGTGGTGGGGCAGGGCATGCCCACAAGAGCTAGCAGCCTCCAGCTCCTGTCTCCGCAGCTGCAGCACCGCACGCTGCCTCGCCACTCTGGGGGCACATCCAGAGAGGAAGACATCAGCAGGGTCAGTCATCAGCCCACATCCAACCTCTCCAACCTTAAGGAAAGCCTAAGCCTACATGATCTGATCCTATCAAATGCCTACACCAGGTTGTGTTGGATAACTCTGCCTCTCAGTCTCAGTTTCTACGACAATGCAGCCAGGATTTATTCTGGTGGCGTCTGAAAATATCTGTGTTTAGGTTTTTCAGCCAGATCTTGTTAGACAGTTTCCCAGATTTGTAGGAATGGCAGGATAAACATAACTGCAGCTTCATCCTATGGACATTGCAGGTGTTAAGAGTGTGCCTTTCTTGTTTTGATATACAGTGAATCGTGTTAACTGTATATTTATATATACTGTATATACACATATAGTATATATTGTGGGCGCAGTGTATTTGTATGTGTGCTGCTGCTGCAACGCTGAGCTCACTTCATGCTTCATCATGTCTCCATTAACAGAGCGAACAGGCACCCACTGAGGTCACCCACGGCAGACCCCCAATAAGGGACTCCACAAGGGACAACACAGCATCCTTTCACACACAGCGGCAAAAAAGCGAGGTCCGACATTCTGCCTGCACCCACCATTCCCCACCCACACCCAGTCTTCCGAGAGTGCGATTGTGGGTGGATACTGCTGTCATGAACTGCTCTCTCTCTCTCTCTCTCTCTCTCTCTCTGTCTCTACGCATCAGATGCCTCTTCATTTTCTGTGTGTGCTTTGCTTCCTTTTAATGTGACTACTTATGATTGCACAGTCAAGCTTGTCATCCAAGCCCATTTCAGTTTTATTCTGAATACATTTATAGCCTCTACAGATGTTGTTTTTTTATTATAATGACCACTTGTAAATCAATACGCCTCCTCTTTTTTTCTCTCAGGTAAATAAAAATATCAGCTCAGATAGAGAGGCATGCAAAGCAGTTGGCCTTTTGTTTTTATGTGACTGGATCTTCTGTTGTGACTCAGGTTGGCTTATACCATGACCAGCAAACAGAAGATGGGGGCTCTTCTAAAGAGAACCGCAACATCTACAGTGAATCCATGCCTAGGAGGGTGGGCAGCTTCTACAGAGGTTGGTTTAGTCAGTCTGGCCGTGTCTTTCTTTCACTACACTGTGGAGACCAAAATGTCATTACAGATTTAAGCATCAGACACTTACAGCACACAGTGTCTTTTTCAATACTAAGACAAAGGGACACCAAATTCTACTCAGTGGTTTTGATGAACAGGAGTTGATGCTCTATTGTTGTCTATAATTTCAGTTCTTAGCTGCAGATTACTAAAAAACACCACAGTCCTCCGCTACACTCACTGTCTTCTTTTATTCATGTCAACATTAAACATTAAATTTAGTTCTATTTGAATTTAAATATATACTGTGCATTATATGCCACAGTTTGCTTTGCAATAGTTGGGTTAGATTGAAAAAATAGAAACCGAATTTGTTTGTTTTACTTTGAATGAACTTTTTTTGTTGTTTGTTGAACAGTCCCTTCTCCCCGGCCAGACAACTCCTTCCACGACAGCAGGGGTCAGAGCCGGGGCTCTGGCCTGTCCGGAGACGGCAGCAATTTGACGAACCACTCCAAACGTCAGCCGGCATTTGACCCCTGGTAATGATCTCTCCTGACTACAACTACAACAGAACATAGTTTTTTTTGTGTAAAAAAGAATATCTCCTTGACAGCAACACAACTTTGTTCATGCTCTGGGAAATAATTTTATGGCGGATTAAATCTCACACTGATCACAGAAATGGCCAGGTCTCATTTGGAGTTGAAATGATGGTGTTACATTTTTAGAAGGTACATCACGCTCAGTGGCCTTTTGTTTTATTTTCAGGACTGGTCCAGATACTGTAGTACTGAACCCCTCTGAGCCATCCAAAGAAAAGGAGAAGCAGGGTTTCTTCAGAGCAATAAAGAAGAAAAAGAAAAAATCTCAAATGGTAACTTGTGTGTCGAGTACTTCTGCGGATGTAAGCCACATCTGGATGCACTATTCCATGCATATGTTCTGCGATGTCAATACCTTGTTTGTGAAGCTGTCTATCTACATACTATATGTCCTCCTCTGCTTTTCAAATGGTTAATGCTTTGGCCTTATTACAGACATATATACAAGCATTTCTTCTTGTTGTCATGTGCATCATGTGCCACCAGTCATGTGCCTCTATATTACAGATGCAAGTCCCTGAGGGAAGGCCTCCTGTCATCAAGAAATGTCTTTTCCCTCTGTTTAGCCCAAAGAATAACATAAAGCATAGTTCCTCTGTGCGAGTCCTCCCTGTAGTGTCCTCTCCCATGGTACATGCTGTTTTACACTCTCCTACTCACCTCATAACTCCATCTGACATTGCATGCATTAACAACAATAATTCAGACTGCTTCAGTGATTCAATTTAAGTTTATTTTCAGTGGTTTTCTTTGATCATTTTATGAGTTTATGGTGAAAATTCATTCACTAATAAGGAGTTGTCAACACAAACCAGTCAGATCCATCTATGTGGGTACAGTACCAGTACAATTCTTATCAGTAATTGAAAATTAGGCAATAAAGTGCCTGTTTTGAATGTTCACATTATTGATATTTGATCATTTCGTAAAAGTGGAATTTTGAATTTAATGAAACACAGGGCTGTTCACAAGTCTTTTTTTCCCCAGTTAAATGAATGGATCTGGCTGGTTGTTTTTGTGTTCAGTCCATGTGATTGTAATGAGTGGCCACTGATTTCAGACACAGCCCTAACAGCATGTCTCTGGTTATGAGCCGAGGATGATTGGGAGCACTCTGGCTTTGGTTAGGCTCATGAGATTTGAGGAGTCTGTGTGCCTGGTTACACTCACATGCAGTGTTGGAATGTAACTAAGTACGTTTACTGTAAGTCAAGTATGAATTTGAAGTACTTGTACTTTACTTGAGTCTTTTCTTTTCATGCCACTTTCTACAAAATATTGTACTTTTTACTCCACTACATTCATCTGTTACAGCTTTAGTTACTAGTTACTTTACACATTAATATTTTTGCACATAAAACACATGTAGTTTATAAAGTACGATGTTTTATTATACATTAAACTACTCAACAGTACCTACAAGTCCAGCTGAGATGATTAGACCATTAAACACTTAGTTGATAGACAGAACTGTTTGGATCGTTTCCAGTTTCTAAAATCTGAGGATTTTTCTGCATTGAGTACTTTCACTTACTTATACTTTACTTAGGTAAAGGATATGAATATGTCTTCCACCACTGCTCACTTGAAGCTTTATTTCTTACCGACATCACACAGGTGCTTTTGATCAACTTCTCTGCTTCTCTCAAAGTGAATTTTAACCGGGCCATGACTTGATTAATATTATGCAGCATAGATCAGGAGGGTGGAGAAACCACAAGATTTGATAAATATAAAAGCGAGCACATGCCAGTAGCAGTAATGGTTCAGCATGAAACAGGTGTTTAATACTTTTTCTTCCCCTCACATTTCTATTTATATGTGACAGTCTGTTCAGATGCTGACAGGGGGTTAGTGCTGATGACAGAGCACAAATAAATGCAATCTGGCCAGAAGGAATCAGGCAGTCAGACTCCGAGTTGGTGGAAAATAGTGTTTGCTGCATAAAGAGTAGATCATTTGAAAATACTAAGGCTTCAGGTATGGTATGGTATGGTATACATGTAAATATCTACAATCATCCAAAAAACTTTATCAATCATTAACAATAGGAGTCGTCTCTTCTCTTCCTCTGATCAGTGAATGCTTAGGGTTGCTGGCACCAGATGCATGTTTTTTTTATGACTTCACTGCACTTGAGACCAAACAAGGCCTATTACCAAAAATAACTTTAGACTTATGTCCATGGTATGTTAACACATGTAAAGGATAACATGACGCACACAAATATGTTTTTCTTTGCTCATTTTTAAGGTTTTAATAGCAGATTCTGTGTGTCTCTAGTTGTCCTTTACATTATGTGGACCCACCATGGTCAAATTGTTAGTTTAGAAATGAAATGATATTTACACCCATTGTGTCAAAGGTTCCAAGTGAAGGGGTGGATACAGTCATCCAGAAGTCCTCCAGGTCCTCTGGTCACCAGAGCAGCCGCCACAGGACCCGCGACAAGAGCAGAGACCGGGACCAAGACCGAGACAGGGATAAGGACTGGCCGCCTGAGAAACTCTCTGATTCACACTCTCCGGTAAGTCTCAAAGAAAAAAATTGTTTTCTTGTTTTGAAATGTTTTTTTGTTTTTTGTTTTAAATATGCCAGCCATGTGAAATGTGCCATGTCCCTTTTCAGAGTCAGCCACTGAAGTCTTTGCGCAAACTCCTGCACCTTTCATCCTCGTCCTCCAACCAGACTGCACAGTCTGATATGCGCTACCAGCAGCTGCCAAACCCAGCCTCTGCTCAAGGTGGTTTCACAGAAAGCCGTGGTCACTCAGGGGTCAGTACGCCCCAGCTGAAGAGCCGACAGACAGCCTACCCGCTGCCCGGACAGCTGGAATCTGGCTGGCACACATCAGCCCTGGGTCGCCCGGATGGAAACCCCTACCCGGAGCAAATGAGCATCAAGGGAGGCCAGAACGGCCACGGCTTCGGACGCCCCTCCAGGTCTCGTATGCCAAACCTCAACGACCTGAAAGAGACGGCTCTGTGATCGCCCATCACCCTACAGCGCTCAGATCCACTTCAGACTCCTCCGTATCCCCTCTGTTGCTCCTACACGTCCCTTGTGTAACAATACACCTGCTGACTGCACACACACACACACACACACACACACACACACACACACACACACACACACACACACACACACACAAACACACAGATACCAAACTTTCAGTTTGAAATACTGCTTGTCTCCATTTTTTTTTAAAGCTTCCATGTTTGATAGACTTTATATTATTACTTCTGTAATTCTGATTATAATTTATATTATAAAGTAAATATATTACAAATAAAAAAAAATATATATATATATATATATATAAATGGATAGATGAAGTGTAGATTTTAAGTGTAAGTATTTTTGTTTCTATTCAATATAGAAATATAGTACATTTTACTGCGTAGTATTTCCTTAAGACTATTTAAGGCATTCTAAACAAATAAAGTTTTATCAGTTGTTACAATGGAGATTGGTAAGTTTGGTCAGTAACTTTACAGCGTTCATCTCACCCAGGATTGTAACTCTTCTTACAAGCCGTCTTGATTTTGAATGTGTCTGTCATACTGGTTACAGATGCTCAAATGTGCAACTGCAAGTCAAAGCAGTCTTGACATTGAAAATATAGCTGCAATGCAATTTTTTTTGAGTTGGCACTGACAATCTTTAAAGCTTAGATATATTTGTTCTTTTATTAGGATATTTAGGTTTTTATGTCTTTTGTAAAGCAGCCATTTTAGACACTATGGTGCCATAAACTGACAAAAACCCTAACCTACAACGCCCTCTGTAGGAGATAATGAAGCACTGCATCTACTGTTTTCTGACCATGAACTAACATTTAATCATGTTAGTTCATTCATCATTTTCATATATCTTTTGAACAATATGTTATACAATAAAAACTATGGTTGCACCTAAATCATTACAAATAGAACACATAATAACTGTTCCTTGTACAGACTATACTGACGATCCTTTTGGTAGTAATGTAATCTAAAACTATTTACTGAAATGTTTATTTATGTAAATGTGTTGAAGCACCCTTATGGATGAATTATACAGTAGTTCAAATCTTGATACTTTGCCCTGCAAACTTCAAGGATCAAGTTAAAGGTCCTATGACATGCTGCTTTTTGGATGCTTTTATATAGGCCTTAGTGTTCCCCTAATACTGTATCTGAAGTCTCTTTTATATAGACCTTAGTGGTCCCCTAATACTGTATCTGAAGTCTCTTTTATATAGACCTTAGTGGTCCCCTAATACTGTATCTGAAGTCTCTTTCCTGAAATTCAGCCTTGGTGCAGAATTACAGCCACTAGAGCCAGTCCCACAATGAGCTTTCCTTAGGATGTGCCATTTCTGTGTCTGTAGCTTTAAATGCTATTGAGGAGGAGAGAGGGGGGGCAAGGTGGAGGGTGGGGGTGTGGCCTTGACCAACTGCCACTTCGTTTGTTTGAAACGATGCCTCTCTCTCATGGGTGGGCCAAATTCTCTGGGCGGGCAAAGCAGAGAAAGGGGAGGTGGCCTTTCCCCTTATGACGTCATAAAGGGAAGATTCCAGATCGGCCCATCTGAGCTTTCATTTTCTCAAAGGCAGAGCAGGATACCCAGGGCTCGGTTTACACCTATCACCATTTCTAGCCACTGGGGGACCATAGGCAGGCTGGGGGAACTCATATGTTAAATGTTAAAAAACCTCATAAAGTGACATTTTCATGCCATGGGACCTTTAAAGGATAAAGTTGATAATGAAGGATGTGATTCACTCTAATAACTTCCTCGCTACCAGGATGCAGTTAAGTCTGTTTGTTGCCCATTTCTTACTTAAAGATTTTACATAAGCAACGTCAAAGTGGTTCTACTTGTTTGTTTCTATCAGTTAAATACATGTATAAATACATCCAAAATATTATATAAAGTTTAACTGCTGTGAAAATGTGATTTATACAACATTTTTGCAAGTTTTATTCCCCTAATCATTGTTAGAAAGTAATTTTTACAGCAGCTAGAGGAACACAAAAGCCATTCTGGGTGTACAAGTGCAGTGGTTCCCAACCCAGACGAATTCAAATACACCATCAACACCACCAGTCCATCATGTTCCAAATGTGTTCCTATATATTATTACAGTATTTTTTTCACATTTAATTGACAATGTTAACAATTGTTTTGCTTCTATCTGGAGTGGCAGAAGCTGGGCGTTTCAACCAGTTATCTATTTCTTTAGTTTAAGCTAACTATTTCAACTGTTTATCCATTACTTTTAGCTAACTATTTCAAACATGTATCTGTTACTTTTAGCTAACGCAAATGTTTATTCATTACTTTAGCTAACTATTTTAAACTGTTTATCCATTACTTTTGAATTATTATCTTAACCATGTATTCATTAGCTTACTTTTAGCTAACTATTTCAAACATCTATCCATTACTAACTTACTAACTACAAGCTAACTCAACTGTTTATTCATTACTTCTGGCTAACTATTTCAACTGTTAGTCAATCATCAACTGTTCATTCACTGCTATTTCAATCATTTGGCCACTACTTTTAGCCATGCTTTTAGCTAACTAGTTTAACTGTATCCATTTTGTTTTAGCTTTTTCACTTTACTTTTGTGCTAGCTAACAATTAATGTGATTACAGTTTGTTTTAGCTTACTAATTAATTAAACTTTTTTTTTTTTTGCTTTTTCACAATTTGTTCATTACTTTTGCTCTAGCGAACTGTTTATCCATTAAGTTGAGCTAACTATTTGAACCATGTATCCATTGCTTTGAGCTAACTGTTTAGACATTTCTGCTCGCTTGCTAACTTTTCACACACTTTCAATCGCAACACCTAACCAATGATGAGGTCAAATTATTTCAGCTACTCTGAAGTCTTTCCATGTAACCCCTTGCAACTGCAGAAGTACCCCCTGGGCTACATGTACCCCTGGTTGGGAATCACTGTAGTGTATTTTTATCTCATTGCAAATATTGAGCCACTTTGGACCAGCTTATAAAAAATCTTAATACAGAACCACAGTGGGGGCAGATGCTCTGTACTGTAACATTGTTTTCTGTCTGGGATAAAGTGCCATGAAAGTAGCTTGGCAGAAATAAATCCTAAGCTTTTAAATGATGCACTTTGAAGAGACTGTATGGCTCAGCAATATTGCCCTGACTCTGTAAATTCTTCCTCACTTCATGTTCATCATGTGCACAGTGTGTGAAGACTGAAACACAGAGCCTGAGGCTTACACATTAACACTCTGTCCAAACATGACCGTATCGTATTGTGTATTGTGCATCTGTAAGGACCGTGCACACTCTGTACTTGACACAATACATTTCTCTCTTTGGATTACTGTTTTGCTGAAGAAGCACTGTGTATTATATTAATACTGATGTGTGACTACTTGTTTGGTAATATTTATAACAGGAGATGTTCATCAACTGTTTAAATGAAATCAAGTATTGCATTTGTGATTTTATTACAGACACAAATTAGTAGCATAGTCAGTGTTAATCTGCTTTTTTTTTAACAGAGCATTTACTGTACATGAGAGCATAAACCCACAAATGAATGCTTACAAATTTTAGAATATTCATGTTTACATATGTAACAGTAAATCTCAAATAAAACAAACTAATTTGATTTGAATATTTACCTGTAGAATCTTCTTTGTAAGTGTGTGAAAGAGTGAGAAAGTTCATGAATAAGTAAACAAATCTTTTATTTTTTATTTTACTCCTGTAGCTTTATTGAAGAACAGGCCTTTAAATTGCATTTTAAACTGAAATCCCCTGTATGTGTACAATGTCCTATTTACATATTAAAACAATTAATTCATACAGACTTTAAGACAGATAATAGTGCATCAAACATGTCCACCTTCCCAAACTTAGTTTGCTTTGAGCCTCATTAAAGAGAGGAAGGTCGTAACAAAGTAACATGATGGATCTTTTTAGTGCTGGACCGATGTCCCCCTTTTGGCAAGCGGCAGGT
Organism: Zingel zingel; assembly: GCA_023566125.1. NCBI lineage: Eukaryota > Metazoa > Chordata > Actinopteri > Perciformes > Percidae > Zingel > Zingel zingel. The sequence goes on along the minus strand of CM042322.1, from coordinate 1,867,795 downwards.
TGGCAGGGGAAGGATGGACAGTGATTAAAAAGCAGGCTGAGCACACTTTAGGAACACTTGTTCATGCACATCAGCAGCTCCATCCTTATGGCGATGCGGGTGTGCCAGCCCAGCGGCAGCAGGCGGATGAAGCGAGCTACGATAGGTGGGCGCAGCAGGTTCTGTACCGTGGCAGTGCGGTCAGAGTTCCCATAGAAGACCTGATGAGTAGAAAGTAGACTGCATGTCAAGATTCACTCGATCACTTAATCATCATGTCTTCACTTCATTCTTCTTTTGGATCAATTTACTAAGATGGTTAGACCAAGATAGGACTAGATAGGAAACCCATTTTTTGCACCATTCAAGAGCAGAAATGAATTCATATTTATATATTAAAACATGTGGATCCCATATGATGTTTTTAGGCTTATAAGATTGATTGGATCTCAAACTGTTATTTATTCAGTATTCAGTATGTCTTTCCATCAGTTAGATATTTTGTGCTCATGACTTTCATTTGTAAAATTGCTGTGGACAAAGCCAAGCAGAAGTGAAAACAAAAGTCCAGGTTATGGCTGAAACATAATAATTAATAATTTTCATTATTAATTATGTTCTTGATTAATCAATTATTAATTTGAGCTATATAATGTCAGAAAATAGTTTTTTTTAAAAAGTCCTATTACAATTTCCTTAAGCCGAAAGTGACTTTTTCAAATGTCATTGTTTTCACCCAAGAGTCCAAACTCCAAAGATAACAGAAAAGCAGCAAACATCTGGAACCGAAGAATGTCAGATTTTAGTGCTCCAAAAATGACCAACCATTTCAGCTCTGGTCCACATTCCAAAAAAAGCCATGCTAAGCTCGCTAGCCTTATAGCATACGGCATTTTCATCAGTTTATTTCATTTCCAAATACACACTGGGATCATTGTACGTTGAATCCCAGTATTGAGGCGAGCAAGCTTACTTAATTCAGCATGTAAGTGCTAACAGGGGGAAATATAACTGAGTCTGTTTGGTGAAGGTATGGTTGATTTAAATCAACAGCTTTCAACTGGTCTTATTGTAAAAGTTATTTTTATTTTTATATGTTGCATTAACTCTCCCTGATGCTGCTGTTAGCTTAGTGTGTGGCGAGTTGGGACATTGATCTCCTGGACAAAGCAAGTATTGTGAGGTTGTCCATTGCTGTATTAAGTGGTAGAATGTAACTAAGTACATTTACTCAAGTATTGTAATTAAGTACAAATTTCAGGTACTTGTACTTTACTTGAGCCTTTTCTTTTCATGCCACTTTCTACTTCTACTCAACTATTTCACAGAGAAATATTTTTTTACTCCACTACATTCATCTGACAGCTTTCGTTACTAGTTACTTTACAAATTAAGATGTATGCATGTGTGTGCACATGTAGTTTATAAAATATGTTTTATTATGAATTAATCTACCTAACAATATATAGACCTACATGTACAACTGAAATGATTAGACCATCAAACACTTAGTTGTTGTTTCTAAAATGTGAGGATTTTTCTGCATCAAATACTTTTACCTTTAATATTTTAAGTACATTTTCCTGATGATACTTACATACTTTAACTTAGGTAACATTTTCAATGCAGGACTTTGCATCTTTGCACTTTGATCTGAATACTTCTTCCACCACTGGCTGTATTCCCTTAAAGTGGCTTGGTCAAACGATCCATGTGTGTGTGTGTGTGTGTGTGTGTGTGTGTGTGTGCGCGCGTGTGCGTGTGTGTGCTGCCACAGAAACAAGTCTGTTTAGTGTCTAAGACTTTCAGAGAATTTGTCATTTGATAGACTGTCATTCTCACATATATGGTCCTATTTACTGTAACTGCTGTTAACAAAGACAAGTCATGCTGTATTAATAAAGTCTGACAAGATTCACAAACCTATTTACATAATTTGTTGCATACAGAGATTTTTTTTAAAACACCGTCCATAGCCCTACACTGACTACTATTTGGTGTGCTTACCCTGTTGTTTCCTGTCTGGTCTTTGTAATAGATCCAGTTGAGAGTTTCCACAGTGCGATACTGGATGCTGTATTTAGTAATCCACTCATCAGCATCGCAGCGGCCCTGGGTGAGGATGCCAGACACCACACCCACCTCCATCAGGTCAATCTGGATCCACTGATGGGGGTCGTTAAACTTGGAGAGCCATGCACACCTAACAAAAATCAACATACATGCTTGTATGTAGTATATAGATAGATAGATAGATAGATAGATAGATAGATAGATAGATAGATAGAGAGAGAGAGAGAGAGAGAGAGAGAGAGAGAGAGAGAGAGAGAGAGAGAGAGAGATACTTTGTTGATCCCCAAGGGGTAATTCAAGGTCCCAGTAGCTTAAAGACATCACCCACAACATACACATGCATCATAAACAGGATGATACAATAACAAATCCACATGAATGTATCAAGGGCTGTATAAGCATGAGAGGCCTGCAGTGACAGGGCAGGGACTGACCCTGGGATTCATTCTGCATGGTCAGGTGCTCTGTGAGAGGGGGTGTCATGGTGTTAGTGCAAATAAGTCCAATAGTGCAAGGATGAAGTCTAGAGACCAGCAATAAATATGGACAATATAAGAGAATAATGTGGACATAATAATATAAAAATTATAGCAGTACAAGGATAATGTATAAAAAAAGACGATTAAATATGGGCATTATAAGGGAATAAAGTAGACAGTAGGATAGACACAAATCAACAGTCAATATTAGAGGTTTGAAGTAATAGGGTTACAGCCATTGTTCAAGTATTATTATGCACAATAATGAGCAATAAGAAGAACAAGGTTGTCATGACATACCCAAAGCCTTGGTTGTTGAGGAGAGCATTGCTGGGCATCCAGGAGGAGTACCATCCCGTGTACTGGTCCTGGTTGGAGCAGCTGATCTGCTCTGATGTCACAGATCCAGATTCAAAGCCCAGAGCTCGGTGGTAAGGGCATTCTGTGGAGGGCAGACGTACGCTTTACTGTGGCATCAAAAGGTTTTCATTTGTAGGATTCTTAATAAACGAAGAGACTTTTTAAAGACTTTTAACTGATAATATTAACCCTTGTGTTGTCTTCCTATCGACCATGCAACTTGTTGTCCTCCAGGTCAAAAATTTACACTATTTTGGCGTTTTTTTTCAACGTTTTTGGCGCTTTATCCTGTGCTTTTTTTACCACTTTTTTTTTTTAAACCAATCATTCATATGAAATTATATCTAACTTTGAAGTTAACAAGCCAAAATTATGAATTATTTTGACTAACAGTTAACATCAGAGGAACGTATGTTGAAGTTTAGTAAGGATACTGTTTAAAAACCTTTACAATTATTTTTTTAAAAAAATTGAATAAAACACCCAAAATTCATTAAAAGTAGTGAATTTATCATTCATTTTACGTGTGAAGCGTGTTTTATGGAACCATCCATGTTATTTTTGGGAAATTAGGTTGAAAACAAAAACGGGTCAAATTTGACCTGAGGACAACAGTAGGGTATAACTTGCCTCATTCATTTATTCATTCAACCTTTATGTATACTCGAAAGATCATCGAGGGGCAGCCCTCATTTACAATGACATCGAGTCACAAAGACAGAGAAAACAACACAGAAAAGGAAGCAACACCATCATGAGAACATAGAAAGGCACCGAAACTTCGAAATGAAAAAAACTGATTTGACAAACAGATCGGGACAACCAGGATGCAAAAGAAATACAACAAATGTCAAGCAATTACAAGTAGGAGCCTGGATGTCCAAAATCAGACTCAAAAAACACAACCGGGTCTAATATACAGTTTAATGTCCAAGTAACATTTGAATGGTATCATGATTTTATTCTCTAATAAAGTATTCTGAGCAGCCTTCCTGTTTGTGGTGATGTAGTTTACACTAAGCTCTGATATGGCGAAGGATGGTGTGATAAGGTGGAAGAAGATGATCGGGAAGTCATCTGATGCGTGCTGCTTTGCCCGGTATCATGCTGTTAGGTGAAGGGAACGACCTATTTTGGGCTCCCTAATCTGCTCATCACATTCCCGCACAGGTAATGAGATTATCTCACAGCATTTGCTATTCCAGGCCTCTTCCTCACAGTTGTTCATTTCTTAAACCCAAACTGTTATCATATCTGTTACAGATCCAAGCCCTTTAGGTAAGAACATGGTTGAAAGTGGTCAAGATCAGAGTAGATTGTGATTGCGCGCCCCTGCAGAGATGCAGAGACTGAGCCGAGATTAGATTGAGTGCATGTAAAGACACACAGCCAGCTACCATCAGCTGTGTGATCCATCACACCAGCTCTGTGTGCCCAAGACACCTAAACAAATCCACAGGATACAATGCTGCCCACCATCAATCTTCACATATATGATGTTCCTTACCATGTCATTTTCCTTCACTTAAATGTGCATCCCGGTTTGAACAGACGGCATCCCATCACTCCACTCCAAGCTTCACATAACTGGCTTCCTGTCCGTTTTAGAATTGATTTTAAGATTTGACTGATCACTTATAAAGCTTGTCAGGGTCTAGCCCCCGACTACATCACAGAAATGCTGACCCCATACGAGCCTGTTCGCAGCCTTAGATCCTTGAGCGGGGCCCTTCTAACCATTTCAGAGTCTTCTCCACTTGGATGCCTCGGCTTTGGAACAAGCTGCCCGTGGAGATAAGGCTTGCTGAATCGGTGACTTCTTTTAAATCCCTGCTTAAAACCCATTTTTTAGACTTGCTTTCATGTGATGTTGTCTTTTTATTGTCTTTTTACCCTATCATCTGTTAATTTCATTTTGCTTATTCATTTGTTGTTTTTACTGTCCTTTGAAAGTGTCCCATCTTCTATTTTCACTATTGTGTGATGTGAAATTATGTGTATATATATGTGTGTGTGTATTGAGCTCTATATGCTTCTGTCAAAGCACTTTGTAAACTATTGTTTTTAAAGGTGCTATACAAATAAACTTTATTATATGTTATATTATATATTTCTTTGCAGATTCTGTACTCAATCCATTCAGCCTCCTTTTTCTTATGTTAAACGGCTATTTGTATATATTTGTTTCTGTATTTATTGTTTATTTCATATTAATGTTTAATATGTTTGTTATGTATGCACCTTTCACCAAGGCAAATTCCTCATAAGCGTAACTTACTGTGGCAGTACACTTTTTTCTGATCACTTTTATTATATCCCCATTTAACACCTTTTTAAACGTAGTGGCCTGGTTTATAACAGTATTCAACATCCTCGTGAGTGAGGGGGACTACAAGTCAACACGGGTGGTGTCACCCGGGTGGAGTCCTCACCTGGCATGCAGTTCTGTGGGTGAGCCTGAGGTGGGGTCAGTGAGGTCGGCAGGACAGTTGGCATGACAGTGGGGATACGTGTCGGTGAATAAGCAGACTCACAGTCACAGGTGCAGGCTTTTGTGTTTGATGTCCATGTCTCGATCACCTGCTGGTCCTCCTCCTGCAGCTCCTCCTCCGGGACAGCCTCCTCCTCCTCCGGGACAGCCTCCTCCTCCTCCGGGACAGCCTCGTCCTCCTGAAGGAGACACGTGGACGAGTTAAACAAGAGGTTCAAGTCACACTTCAAACTTCTTTCAGGTGGTTTATTATTAGACTCTTACCTCCTGTGAGTGGACAGCGATCAGGGCTGTGCCATGTCAATAGATGCGTGAAACGGAGAAGCAGAATAAATAACTAACTCAAGCTACAAAATAACTCAAATGAATACTTATTAACACAAAGGAACTTTTTGCAGGTACATTCACGTGACTAGCATGACGATGAACGTGACAAATATCTCTAATTAGTCTGCATGATTTGTGTATATGTGACCAGAAGGAACCTGAGAAAAAACACAAAATATAGAAGAAAAAAATTAACAAACAAACAATTAACCGCTCATTGGCCACTATGAACATGGTTACAAAAAGACACTACAACCAAGGCAGACATTGAGTATATTCCTGTTTTTTTAGGGCAGACAGAGTGCATTATGATTTATATAATATCCCTCATGCAGGCGCACAGTGACTTACCCTGAGATAGAAGCAGGAGGAACAGCACAGCAGCACATCGAGCAGTAACCTCCATCTTCCTCTTCAGCTGTGCTGGAATGCGATGAGTGTGTGATACCCAACGCTATAGTAGATAGGATTACTGTAATCCACAGGCCTGTAATGGCCTTATCTAATACTTTTTATTGGCCCTTAGACACCTCCCTTAGGCTTGTCTATTGTATGGCACCTGTGGCGAATACCATCACTTCATAAATCATTCTTTATGGCAGTGGTGTCTTCCAGGACAATGCCATCACCTGTCATTATAACCTGCTCATGTGTTTGAATATACGGAGGACATGTTAGACATGGTCTAGGCAAAGACTCAATTCACAAAAATGAGCCAATGTTAAAATTTCAAAACATCATGCAAGGGATGTCCTAGTGTCCTATGTTTCCTGTCTGTACCTCACCTGTCACCATCTGATGAAAAAGGCAAAATGCCCCCCCAATTAACTTGAAAGAATATCATGCAAGACTGTGTCCACCACTGCAACAGGTGCCACTTTACAGTGTGTACTTTTTTGGGTACAATTTGGGAAACAGCCTTGTTCAAACATACTGTTTATGCCAAACAGTATGTTTGAACAAGGCTGTTAAAAGCCCTAAAGCCCTACACGTAGCACCTCTAGCTCCACGTCACGGTTATTCCGCCTCTACTGAAACATTCAGCTAATGCTTCTGATGATTGCGTTTTCCATCCGGTTCCTTGTGATTTGATTGATGTATACACATCAGCCAATCACATCCGTGATATCGAGTTAAAGGTTAGGATAGGCGGAGAATGTAAGGAAATGTTAGCCAATTAACAACGTTGTGAGCGCTTCATTGGCCAATCAGAGGCTTGATGCCAACTGGCCGTGTATGTTTCAGGGTGGCGCTGGATAGTTCATTTCTTCAGAGGGGAATACAGTGTTGTTATTCAAGGTAAGTAGTTTTAAACGTGTATAATTTCACCGTTTATATTAAACTGAACATACACGCATGTTGTATTTAAAACAGGCTAGGCGGTGGCTGAACAGGCTGATGCTAACCGCTGAATAACGGGGTTAACGGTACCTCCGTTAGGTTGTGTTGATAACGGTAACGTTAGAGACGAGATGATGTTTCAGTCATGTTTATGGTATAACTGTAGCTAGAGAACTGGCTTTTTAATTGATCATGAAAATGACAGTCTCATGTTATTTTTTTTGTTATTTATCGTCTCTGGGAAAGTGTTGAGGCTGAATGAATATGAAGTTATAAATGGTGCGCAGTTTACCTTAAACACATGGCAGCAGACCATTCACAATTAGCTTAATAACTATGTTATTGTCATTGATATGAAATTATTACATGAATGGTGTTATTCGTTTTTTTGTTTTTGTTTGATTGACCTGATCTAAATGTAATTTGTCTTGCATCTTGCTTATTTCTTGAGCACCTCCCACATGTCATACAGTAATAATTTCCTCAATTTGGCTTAAATTGTAAGAATCAGACTGGCTCTTGATATCTACATCCGGTTTCACATTATAAGTGATTAGATGTGTTCTTTTGAATGCCTTTTGCCTCTTTCTGTGGAGCCACCCACTCCTTTATCTCTCATTCTCATTGTGTTCCACAGCTTATCTGTCTTTCTGTCATCTCTTCATTTCAGATGCAGTTCATGCTTCTGTTTAGTCGACAAGGCAAGCTCAGGCTTCAGAAATGGTACGTGCCTTTATCTGATAAGGAGAAAAAGAAGATCACCAGAGAGTTGGTGCAGACGGTCCTGGCTCGAAAGCCCAAAATGTGCAGCTTTCTGGAGTGGAGAGACCTCAAGGTTGTATATAAGAGGTGGGTATTGAGTTGGGACTTGTTTATGGACAAAATGCTCTGTGGTTGAACGCTCACAGAAAAGAATATTTCACACTTCCCTGGGCAATTCATAGACCATACACACGGCTCAGTTGGAGAAGCAGGAGAAAGTGTTATCAAAGTGACAAAGGCATCAGGGCTGCACTCAGACTGCAACGAGAAAGAGCATTAATTTTGCTTCATTATATTCTGCTGCCGTGCCAACGGACAAGCAGGCGGCTTATTGGTGAACCCGGGTGACCCAACAGGGACAGGCAAACATAGCACTTGAGGTGTTGACGAGTCAGGGACTTTGCATCATTGTACAACAAACACATTAATAGTTTTAATTTGTCTAAAACAATCCAATGGACTCGTATTGCATCCTATGAAGGCATAAAAGTGTATGTGATTAGGACTGCTGCCTCTGGATCTAGTTGTACTGCAGTGGTCAGAATATATCTGTTCTCCATTAGTTCTGTGGAGCTCTCAGTGTCCTACCTATTCACATGTCAAAAGAGAGTTCTTGGATACAGCTGTTTCCTCCTGCCATGCCGGCTGGTTTGCTCTGTGACTCAGCTACGGTAAAAGTGCCACAGACAACTAAACAACTGAAGTGAACCCTTTGTGTTGAGCCTGGCTGTGCCTTGTATTCACTTGCACTGAGCAGTAGGGCTGCACGATATAAGGAAACTATTAAATTGTTATTATTTTGACTGATATTGCGATGTGATTCACGATAATGGAGGGAATGATAATTTTTGCATTGTTGTTCTCATTTTCATTGAAAAATTTAAAAAATGTAAATGATTATAGTGTGATTTCTGCGAGGATCTGTATCAAACAAAGAAGTTTTCTTTAGTCTGTAGGATAGGATTTGTAGGCTGGGATGTCTCTGCAGCACCACAATACTTCATTCAGAATGGTTTGACACATATCTTGCCTTTAACAAATGTTACCCCCTCCCCCCCCCCCCATGCGATTTGGAAATTGCACTAGTTCATATTGCGATTTTGAAAAAATTGCGATTAATTGTGCAGTCCTACTGAGAAGACAAGGATGTGGAGTTGTAGACTTGTTCCAGACAGTATTTCATGCTTGTCTTTCTAAAACTCTACAGCCAAGTCCATTGGGCCCTCCTTACCCACTGGTTGTGAGGGATCAACTGACCACCTCCGTTATGAGCCACTCATCACATGCTTAAAGAGTGCCTCTGAGATTATCAGGGATAAAGAACCATGGCAGAATGAGGCTTAACTTATACAGCTTTCTGCATCCGGCTTGTGGCTTTTAAATGAATACACAGTAAACAGTGATCCTTAATAATGGCAGGAGTGCTCTCGCAGCACTATTACAGTGAGCTGGGAGACGGTATATATCACTTGGAGATCCTGTCTAAGTGATAAAAATGCATAAAGTCAGCTCTTCTTGTATTTACGTTGATGCTGCAGTTTTCACAGCGGAAGATACTTTGTTTAAATGCTATTGTCAAGTTACAGTTGGCTGGCTGGTCTCTGTGTTGCAGATACGCCAGCCTGTACTTCTGCTGTGCCATAGAGGACCAGGACAACGAGCTGATCACACTGGAGATCATCCACAGATATGTGGAGCTGCTGGACAAATACTTTGGCAGTGTGCGTTTTCTGATGTATCCTCACCTCTCTTATTCTCTTGTATGAAGAAGACAAAACTTTATTATTCGTCACATACAGTACAATACAATAAGGCAAGGCAAGGCAGCTTTATTTGTTTAGCACATTTCAGCAACAAGGCAATTCTAAGTGCTGTTTAACAGTTAACCCTCCTGTTGTCCTCAGGTCAAATTTGACCCATTTTCAAAAAGTTTCTATACCTAATTTTCAAAAGAAATAACGTGGATGTCTCCCTACAATGCTCTTCACAAGTTTTATTAAATTTTATAGCATTTGAAAAAAATAAAAAGATAAAAGAACATTGAAAAAAGTGACAAAAATGTCAGAAAAAGCTTCAAAAACGTGGGGAAAAAAAACACAAAAATGCCAAAAGGTGCATTCAAAAAAATGAAAAACTTTGAGAAAAGTGACAAAAACATCGGTGGAAAAGCAACAAAAGTGTCGAAAAAGATGACCAAAACGTTGCGTGGCCGACAGGAAGACAACACGAGGGTTAAAAATATAAAAACAGATCAAATATGAGAATAACTGTTAGAGTGCAGTATAAGAAATGAACAATTATTTAAAGAAAGGCAGCATCAAAAAGAAGTCTTCAGCCTTGGTTTTAAAAGAAGTGAGAGTTGCAGTTCCAGATATGTGGTGCATACAAATCCCATATTTCAGTACAATGTAGTGACATTTGGATATTAAAGCCATTGTGCCATTTTTGCCACCTAGAAAATACTACTAAGTCATAATTAGTGTTCTTTTCATGTCTACACGACAGGTTTGTGAGCTGGACATTATTTTCAACTTTGAGAAGGCTTACTTCATTCTGGATGAGTTCTTGCTGGGTGGGGAAGCTCAGGAGACGTCCAAAAAGAATGTGTTGAAGGCCATTGAGCAGGCTGACCTGCTACAGGAGGTAAGGCATCTAATGAAATCAATGATTTAGTTTCTCTCTCTTTCTTCTACTTCATTAGTAATCTGCTCTTACTTTCCACTTTAAATCAACATTTGTGATTTTTCAGACCAAAGAACAGAAAGTTAAATTGAGTATTTTACACTAGTACTGCTTCCTTGCCTTTAGAGGTATAACCTTTTAAGATTTCAGTTGTAGCTGATTTTGTGACAATTACGGTTTAATACTTTTTATTTGATTAGTCTGTTTATGTCTGTATCCATACACCAACTTTTCCACCTCAGCCAAGCATAACCACTTTTTTTGCAATATTTTTTGCGATATTTGGACCTTTTTTTTTTTCATTTTCCGGCAGTTGTTTTATTCGCAAATGTGCATTACGTTGGATGTATGGAAACACACTTACTGTGCCTGCTCCTTAATGTTCTGTCACTTGCTGCAATATTTAAAATTGATCCGCTGATGTCCAATGTCGAAATGTTTTGTTGATGCAATTAATGATGAACGATTGTAGTTAGCGCTAACCTCTGTGACAAACACATTGCATTTCCTGTTACGGCTTCACAATAAAAGCCTCCCCGTGTTTTATCAGTTTAAATGCTTTTTAACTAGCGGCAGCTCTAGGGATGGGAATTGATAAGATTGAATTGATACCAATGGCATTATTCATGCTGCTTATCATGTTGATTCTTTATCATTTCCCTTATTGATTCCTGGTCTAGGCCTACACAGGTTTTCAGCATTAATGCAACTGTTTTATTATCTCTGAGTCTGAACACAGTGTGATGAAATGAGAGAACATTTGTACAGCATCCGTTTTCATTTAGGTAGAAATCTGCTAAGCCTGCCTGCGTGGCAGTAATGTTATTAGAACTGAATATTTAGCCTCAGTAACAGACAAGCTGCTCAGTTAGGAAGCCGTTTTTCAGCATATTGCTGGTGTTAACGTGTGCTTATTTAAAATGATCATTCATTTTAAATAAGCATTTTACAGACATTACAAGCAGCACTGTTGTCATCTTTCTCCGTGAAATGAAATGAAATGAAGCCCTTTGGGTTGTTTCTTCCTCTCCGCGATGAGTCCTTCTGGTTGCAAGTTTCCAGCAGCGCAGACACATGAGTTTGACGTCATTGTTTTGCAATGTGCAACTGTCCAAAAAACATGCAGGCGTTGATAAAAGGAATTGATAAGCTTGGAGGCATACGATTTCGATATATTGGACAATTTGGAACCGGTTCTCAACTGGAACCGGTTATGGCTTCCCATCCCTATACAGCTCTGAAACACCTGAAGAGTAAAGAGTGATGTTGATATTGAGATAAAACGGTGACACTGGGTAACATGATGAATCATTTGTGAATCCCTTTCACGTTAAATCCAGCACGGAAATGGTGGACTCCACCACTAACAATGAAAACTATAATATAGAGAGGTAATTACTGAAAAAAGGAATACATTGAATGGCTATTGCAAAAAAATGTTCTACCATTTAGTAAGTGGTTTTACAATGCGCTTTGAGTTTGTAAAGGTTTACAGCGTTAAGTTTCATTCAAGTCACAGTGCCTGTATCACATACAAGTAAAAGCAGAGCAGCTACAAATATTCGAGAAATGTATGAAAAATGTACTGTACTTGAATTTGATTCCCCCTTTTTAAAAAGTGACACCTGCTTTATTTCTGGGGACTTTCCTTCCATTGGCTTTCACTGTGCTTTATTGTCTCTCATTTAGTTTGCTTGGTCTTGATTTATCTTGATCTGACATTCTTCTGTCTTCTGCCTGTGTATTCTTTCACTATTGTGATTTGCAGAATATAGACTTTCAGATGCGCCTGTTTGCAGGTACAGTTTGTAAAAAAAAAAATAATACTAATAACCCTTTGCTGTAGTGTTAGATCAGTAGCTTTGGATGTACTGTAGATTCCCCAACACAACGCTAAAGCTATCAGAAACAACCAATCAGCAACAGCAATATGTCCGGTGCCAGGAATACACCACAGATGTTGAAGTTGCTGGTGTGTTTTTCTGCTTCATATTGACTTTAACCATGATATCTTTGATGTAACTGTAATCCTAGGCACTAACCAAAACCTAAACCAATTCATCAGCAGCACATCTAAAATGTTAACACTAGAAGTAAAAAGTAACATCGTCGAGAGAAGGAACTTTAATCCTCCTGAAAACTAAAGGCAATATCTATACAAGACTTATTACATTCAAACATGTTCTCCCTTTCAGTGTCACTAAAATATTTCAAATGATTTGATTCTCCACATTCCACACATTCCATAAAGTCTTTTTCAGACGTACTGTATTTGATGGTTGAAGGGAGGAGAGCTCAGGTTGCAGCCCAGAAACAAAGCCTGATTGTCTGCATCGCTGAGACCACACAAACACTTCTGGTCCACATTAGCATTTCAGATAGAGGGAGCATGATTACAGTAACAAAACCACAGTGTCACTGCAATTAAGGATTCTGACCGAAAACATATTCAGCAGTAAAGCAACAACCACCACAGCTGTGTTTCAGCCTCAGTACACACAAGGCTCTCTTTCTCTTCAATCCATTAATGCCCTATATCGAAACCAAAAGCAGAGCAAGAAACGTATCATTATTCAGATATCTTGAATATGTTCCAGCAGAGCTATTTAAGCGATTGTTTGAATGTCTATAGACAGTGTAAAACAGCACACTGTGAAAAAAGATTTCAGACTGATCTTGCAAAGGCAGTTTTTAATGTTGTATACATGTAAGAGGCACAGATGCATACAGTATTTGGAAGTACACAGTAGTCTGGTATATACCTCTTCAGTGTCAGGAGGCTGATGGATTTGATGGATTAGTTTGCTCAACATTTAGTCAGTCAGTGAGCCAAAAGGCGGCTGCTAATGAGTTCTAGGAAGCAAAATCAGGTCACTGCTGACAAACCATTAATTTCCAATGGAAAGGGTGCTGTAGAGAACTGGAGAGAATGACCAATACTGGTACTACAGCAAACACCAAATGTTTTGGCAAAATGTCCTCAAATTTGATTATTTGTAATAAAGATACGTACTGATGATGAGCATATATACGGGATATTTTGCAATTTGAAACAACCAAATATGAGTAACAGTAACACATGTGCTGCAGAATAAACCTGAAACAAGAAAACTATGGATGAAAGTGCCTAAAAATACATCATTTAGCATATTTTCTAACATGAACACTGATACAGATACAGTGAGATGAGCCTGTTGATGTATAGGTCCGACTTTTATTCAAAGATAAATTTAACCTTAAAAAATAGATAAATATAATTTTCACTGCAGCTACAGTTGAGTTTAAATTATTATTAAGTTATTATGCCACCAGAAAGTTTAATTTCACAAAGGCCTGTCAGTTCGTTTACAATTGTATGTTCAAACATAAAAGTATTATTTTGTCATCATCATTTATTGATGTGTGATAGATCTATCTTCATTATTTGCCTCATAGATCTGACTTGAGTCATTCATCATCTTTTTGATGTTGCTACATGTGCAGTACATGCTGTATGGATAAAAAAAAAGGGCAACAACGTTTGTAAACTCCACTGACTTTGAAACGGTACTCGTGTTAACAAACTTGGAATACAAAAGTAATGGCCTTAAGCAAGTAATGAAATGAGCAATAAAGTTGGGAAGCATTAGGAAATCCAAATGTGGCCCATAACCATTAGCTGTGAGGCAGCTGCAGCCCAGCCAAGTCTATAATCCCTGAGGACAAACTGCAGGGCTGTTCATTGATTTACAGCCCCATCAGAGAGTAGAGAACGTACTGTACTGGGATCCTTAGAGGCTTATTGTTAGTTCTTAATGTGGGCGTTTGCCTTTTACGCGTACACCGTTAGGAGCTGAATCACTTTCTTGAACCATTTAGTTGATATTCTTACTTTGAAAGAAACCGGGGTCAAAACCTCAAGAGTGCCAATCCACATTTACCCTGTATTTATAGAGCCAGAATGAAGACTGGGGAAGTTTGCCAAATGAGGAGCTCTTGTAATGGGCCTAGAGTCCATCCGTGCCTCCATCCAGGCAATTTGGTAACTCAGTCAGCATGGGTTTCCAGTTGTGCGTGCCGTGGACTACCTCTGCATGTTCTTCTGTCAGTATTGACTGTGTCTCATATAGGGCTGTGAAATTAATCAAATTTTAATCGCGATTTTGAGTTTGGCTTCTAACAATCACAATAAAAATGTAATCGAGAAAAACGATTATTTTGCACATTACGTTTTGCAAGTAAACTCTTATTTTAAACTCTTGTCCTGAATGAGAAGAAAAAACAGTTCAACGGGGAAAGTATTAAGGGTAGATTCACAGTTCACGGTGTTTTCACTGTTGATCTGTTTAAATGTTTCACTGTTTGTAAAACAACAAAAAAATGCAACATCTTTCCAAAAGACAACGAGTAATCGTGTTAAATAATCGTGATTCCAATATTGACCAAAATAATCGTGATTATGATTTTTCCCATAATCGAGCAGCCCTAGTCTCTTAACTGTGAGTGAAAAACACGGCACAGCGTAACAACAGGCATGAACTCAAGCTGCAATGTTTAGAACATGTCTGAATACACATAGTTTCACTAACAGGCGGCATAATCTAACACTTTGCAATTTGCATATTGTACATTATTGTAGTAGACGATTTATTAGAATTTCCATTTACATGGATGCAACTTGTTAAGTTTTTAAGAAGTCACTCTTTTAAAAATACATTTCCAACTTTAATTATTACTATTTTCACGGATAAGTGAAAGAGTTATGCTGCCTGTGTGAAGACCAGCCTGTAGTTTTACTAACAGCACTGAATGGAAATGCTCAGATGAATGATTCTGTATGTCTTTATTTGAAATGGTAGAAAAGGAATAACAATAACCCTAACATGTAGCATGTTGAAGTATTTTACATTGACTAATATTCATTCCGCAGGTTTTTGTACGTGGTGTTATTTGACTTTAAAATGACCATTTTGTCTATCCATTACAAAAACATCTTATACACCACTTGTTGAAAATGTGACCAAACATTAGGAAATCTGCAACTCACCATTGCACCCTGGTGTTTTAAAAGTTCAAATAGTTAGACATACTATACGAGCAAAAAAAACACCCTGATTTTTATAATTGGAGACAAGGATAATTGTCATCCTTAACCCTTGTGTTGTCCTCGGGTCAAATTTGACCCGTTTTCAAAGTTTTTTTATGTCAAAGATATGGGTTTCTTTTAACCAAATTGACCAAAAATAACATGAATGCATAGATGTATGTTATAGATGGAACCCATACAACATTCTTCGCAGGTAAAATTCATGATTACGTGGCCGGGTTGGGTCAGTGGGTAGAGCAGGCGCACATATATTTAGAGGTTTATGCCTCGATGCAGAGGTCCAGGGTTCGACTCCAACCTGTGACGATTTCCTGCATGTTACCCCTTTCTCACCTGTCCTGTTCATTAAAGGCAGAAAAGCCCCAATAATAATCTTAAAAAAATAATAATAATAATTCATGATTACTTTCATTGGATTTGGGGTGTTGGGGGTGGGCAATTTTATAGCATTTGAAAAAAAAATGTAATGATTTTAAAACAGTCTCTTGATCAAACTTTGACATAAATCAGTCTGTAATTCACTCAACATCTTCTGATCTTAACTATTAGTCAAAATAACTCATAATTTCTGGTTAAATTAGGTTTATTGACCTTGAATAAAAAAAAGCATCGGAAAAAGTGAATAAAACGTCAGAAAAAGCATAAGAAAAAGTTCATTTTCAATTTTGACCCGGAAGGACAACAAGTTCATGGTGGACAGAAAGACAGCACAAGGGTTAAAGAAAATCTAAACATAATGCACATAAAAGTTTGGGAAAATGAATGCTGGGGTTGAGTCAGGGCACATTTGGAATGAGCCTCTGGCTTTAGTAAGTGCGTAGTGCAGTAATTACGTGGAAAACATACCACAGGGGATTTGGTGGAAGTTATTTTAGTAAGCCTTTAATGAAACATTTCTCAGGAACGGGTCATTACTTTGGTGCCAGCAAGCAAGCATATCTTCTTTTGGAATAATAAAGCCTCAGAAGATTTCCTGCTCAGCTCAACTCTGCATGTTAGACTTCAGAGATAGATTGAGCCACGACGTCCCCATGAAGAGGGCATTGTTATTGTGGCGGTGCCCGAGCACATACTGTAGATGTGTAGATAGATGCTCTAGCTTTCCTGAGAGATTGACCAGTGGTGCCATGTTCTGTTTATTTGTGTCCTTACAAAAACAATCTTTGCCTCACAGGTGTGATGGTCCCAAATATGGTCTCTGAGTCTTCTGGTCTTTTCCAGAATTAGGCCTGCTGAGGTGAATACTCTGTGTTTGTGGATTTAGGCCGTGCATACTGCTAGAGCCCTCTAGTCAGTCTCAGTCTTCTAACTGTATACATCAGTTTGTCTGTAGCTCACTAAAAGGCCGACAATACATGTTTGCATTGTCCCAGTCTGTTTGTCTTTGTTTTCCATGTGTAACATGTCATTGACACTGTCCTCTACCAGATGTTTTCTATGTTTTTATATATATTACATTTCTGCAGTTTGGATAGGTGACACTTTAACTGTGTGCCCTCAGATAAATGTAATATGCAGTGGAAATGAAACTAAATTGTTTAAAAAGTGAGTGAGGGGAATGTTATATTATTTATTTTGGAATGTGAGCTAAATTAAGCTAAGAGACATAAAACCCACTGTGAGATTGTTTGACTTCCGTCACTCATCTAACTCTTAGCAAGAAAACGAACAAGCGTATTCCCTAGAGATAAAAAAAAAAAAAAAGAACTATAGAATTAATAGATAAAGGCGGAACAGTGGTGAGAGTACTCCAGCCTGCTGCACTGTCTCCTGCATGTCCTGTGAATGGAGTGTCTGTGTGAGGTGGCTGTTACGTCTCAACGTCATCTTGTTTTCTAAGCTGTGTGCGTTTCTCTCCCCCAGCCCCGTCATGAGTACTTTAATGTGCCTATGTACTGATGGGCTGCCATCGCTGCTGCTGCTGCTGCTGCTGCTGTCCACCCTGCATGCTGAGCTCCTCAGTGCCTGGCACCTTTCTTTCTGCACTCTGAGCACCTGTCACTGTCATTGGTGTGGGAGGGTATAACAATATTCTCAGCTTACTATTAAATTCCATACATGACAGTCATGATACGATGTCGTCGGAATAATAGTTAAGTAAACTGAACAACTACAGTAAATGATGGAAACGTTTAGGCTGCATTAGACATTTTGTTTGCTGATCATAGTCCTGTTACTGAGGTTTGAAAATGTAACTTAAACACATCATCCAATTTATATGGAGTTACTCATCAATATGTTTATTGATAACATGTAATATATTTTGTTGTGACGTATTGTTACATGCCTGTCATTCCGCCATGTATTATTGGTTTCATTGCACGAGTGGAACACCTCAAAAGCAAGTTTGCATCATGTGCCATCATGACCCAAAAGTTTCAAGTCAACTTACCAGATTTTCTTCGGAGCTTACAAGGGAAGTGCAGCTTAAAGTGCTCATATTATGCTTTTTGGCTTTTTCCCTTTCCTTTATTGTGTTATATATCTTTTTTGTTCATGTTATAGATATATACAAAGTGAAAAAGCCCAAAGTCCCCCCCAAAGGAACTTACCATCTCCAACAGAAAACACTGTTCACAAACTGCTCCAAACAGCTCTGTTGTAGTCCAGCCTTTACTTCAGAGACAAACGTGGTCACTTTGGAACTCACGTTATAATGCTCGCCTAGCTGCTAGCATGGCAAGCCCTCATACTCTGCTCCTGACTGGCTAGTAGTCCTTACCTAGGTACTGTCAGGGCACGCCCTCATACTCTGCTTCTGACTGGCTAGTAGTCCTTACCTAGGTACTGTCAGGGCACGCCCTCATACTCTGCTCCTGACTGGCTAGTAGTCCTTACCTAGGTACTGTCAGGGCACGCCCTCATACTCTGCTTCTGACTGGCTAGTAGTCCTTACCTAGCTACTGTCAGGGCACGCCCTCATACTCTGCTTCTGACTGGCTAGTAGTCCTTACCTAGGTACTGTCAGGGCTCGCCCTCATACTCTGCTTCTGACTGGCTAGTAGTCCTTACCTAGGTACTGTCAGGGCTCGCCCTCATACTCTGCTTCTGACTGGCTAGTAGTCCTTACCTAGCTACTGTCAGGGCACACCCTCATACTCTGCTTCTGACTGGCTAGTAGTCCTTACCTAGGTACTGTCAGGGCACGCCCTCATAATCTGCTTCTGACTGGCTAGTAGTCCTTACCTAGGTACTGTCAGGGCCCTCATACTCTGCTTCTGACTGGCTAGTAGTCTTTACCTAGGTACTGTCAGGGCATCTCACTTCTGTTCCATCCAAAGATGGAACAGAAGTGAGTTGCTTCACTCTGTAGTTAAAACAGTGAGCTCAACACACAGGGTGAATTAATAATAATAATAATAATTTATTTATTAGTCCCGCAAGGGGAAATTACAATGTTTTTCACTCTGTTGTTATTACACACAGGCCTGAATTACACACACATGCTGTTATAACTGATATAACTTCTAAATACAGTTATGAACCTGAAAATGAGCATAATATGAGCACTTAAAAATGGGCCGTGTGATGAGATTTTTTTTAAGTTTTGTTTGTTAGTTTTCTTTAACCTGTTTCCAAGGTGAAGAATGAACTTTCAACCTCAACAAAACTATGCATTTTTTCTTTCATTAGCAGCTGATATACTAAGTCTTTGAAACCAGTTGAATTCAGCTGCTGTAGTTTTTGATTGAAAGAGAATCCGTACAGTATCGGCTCAGGATGGCACCTGATTGAAAATGTTTGGTTTAAGACTGGTCACATTTATTACACCGTGTTGTCAGATACAAATTACACAGGACGATTGATGTCAAAATGATTTCCTCATGATGGGTGTTCTTTACAAACTCACTACAAACTGCTCTTTGCTATTGGCACTCAAAAAACATGGGGAAAGTCTGCCCCCTGTTGTGCACTAATGTGTCTGACTGTGTTGAAGTATACAGAATATCTTCAAGGCATGAGTATGTAAGTATAAACACACTCACAGTAGAGCTGGGAAATATATCGATATTATATCGATATCGTGATATGAGACTAGATATCGTCTTAGATTTTGGATATCGTAATATGGCTTAAGGGTTGTCTTTTCCTGGTTTTAAAGGCTGCATTACAGTAAAGTGATGTCATTTTCTGAACTCACCAGACTGTTGTAACTGTTCTATTATTTCCCTTTACCCACTTAGTCATTATATCCACATTACTGATGACTATTTATCACAAATCTCATTGTTTAAATATTTTGTGAAAGCACCAATAGTCAACACTACAATATCGTTGCAGGATCAATATCGAGGTATTTGGTCTAAAATATCATGATATTTGATTTTCTCCATATCGCCCAGCTCTAACTCACAGTGTTTAAAAGAAATGCGTGAAGACCAGATGACAAAATATGATCATCTTAATTCTGCTGTTACTTCAACACAGATTCAAGGCTCATCACCTTCACACTTACATGTTTGTTATGTCCAAAAGGTGTTCATCCAATCAGTTTTATATTTCATATTTTTATTGTTTTTTTGTCATGTCTCTAGTGGATTTGTCCATGGATTACAGTTGGGTTCTTATTTTCTCACTACAAATCATGTATATTTTAATTTGAGGTATTGTCCTTGCTGGGATTTCTAGGAGTTGTAATATTTTTATTTTTTTTAAATCAGAACAAACCCTAGTCCAGACTATAGCGCACAGTAGAAGACCTAATGGCTTCTCAACTATTTAAATGTGATTTTTAAATCTTTTAAATTATTAATAGACCCTAATTATTTCCTCTTTAAATAAAAAAGCAAAACACCCACTCTCAATGTAAGTGGTATAAGTGGTTATTAATGCTAATGCTAAATAAATACTTTGCACTGATTAACTAAAGGCTCTTTTGGCGTTCTACAATATAATAATAATAATAATAATAATAATAATAATAATAATAATAGACTTTTAAACCTATTTGAAATCATTAGCCTTACAAATTCTTTATCTTTCATGAATGCACACTGACAAAGCACCTAAAATGTTTTGTATGAGCTGTCATGGTTTATCTGTGTCCCATTAAGAAAGACTGTTATGATAAGGATTCTTTATCAATGTATATAATAGGTAATTAATAAATTGTTTATGATTCTTTGTCAGTTAAGCACACTGGTGTCTTTATTTTATAAAACTGTTATATGTTGTGTTTTTTCCCTCCACATGTGACACATTTGAAGTTCAGGCTGACATTTAGTCATTTCGTGTTTCTTCTGTGTCGTAAACAAGCCACTGAATGGTATCAAGCTCCATTTGCTCTGCAGATGAAGATGTTTAGCCGACCTGATTGGCAACAAGGGATTCGTCTATCCACCGCTAGGTTAGCTAAATGTACCCCAAGAGTGAAAAGTATAGTATAATTGGTGAATGATGCATGGTTTTTTATTTCAAGATCTGGGCTGAACATTTTGCATTGAATATGAAATGACACTTCAGAAGTGTTTTTCTCCTCTTACTAAAAAGCCATCTTTTTGTTTTACTGCTCTGATGCAACTCCTCTCTTTACTTTGTGCTGAACCTTGTTAGGATGCCAAAGTAAGTGTTTCTCTTTCTTTCTGCCACAAGCTACAGCCCTGATGTTTTCCTGTACATGTTGTTGTTTATGATTTGTGACACATTAGCGGTACAGCATGGACAAAAAAATGTATCTAACTGGATGGGCACTCAGGGAGCGGAGACCCTCGTCAAGACCATGCTCTATCTCCAACGGTCCTCCAACCCACACGACCACATAGGCCCTTTGTTCCTACCCTCTAATATGACCCACAGGAGCGTTTCCTAAATTAGCGCCCCTACCGGTGGCAGGAGATCAACACGCCCTCATATCTAAATGTAATCATTGTTTGAGTTAAAATAAGTTTGTTACATAACTGGGGTTATGTACGTAACTTGTCGGTTAACTTAAATACTGTATGTAAGGTAAAAATAAGTCATCGTTGACTTTTAGTTTCACTCAGGACGCTAACAGCAGTGTCCTGGGTTAAAGTCCTGCGTTTGTTTGACCCATCCACCCTGTCCTCTTCCCTCACCGGGACATTAGAGTCTTTATACTACGTCACCTGACTTCTGCCTTTGCTCCTGGTATAATTACAACAGCTACTAGAGGTAGCTGCCTAACAACAAACGTAAATATGGGTCGTAATAGGCTGCTTGTACAAACGGCATATAGGGTCGTTTTTTTGGGGGCGGCCAGTCTCCTAATGTTAACGAAAGTGAAAAATAATTTGTGTATCCGCCCCATGATTAAGATCTACTCCATAATTAAATGGGTTCTTCCTTGACCCATGCTACACCCTTCCACTAAGTTTGATGAAATTCGGGTCCCGCTGACAGACTGACAAACCAAACCAAAAACATAACCTCCTTGGCCAAGGCTATACTAATTGGTTGAAGTATGTAGGCCAGTAGAGTCTTTTCACAGCAGACATTGTGTCTTAATAACATTAATGATGTTGGTATTATGCATGCTCACTCACTGACATGGCTCACTAGGACTTAATGGGATGGAACCATCATTATTAATTATGTCATATATTTTATGTTACTAGTGCAGTGCCCGTTTGGAACGGGCGATTGCTTGGCCTGTGGTATTGTTGCTTGTAGAATTCATCAAAACCAAATTGTACCCCAAAATGACTTACAGAAGGACCCCAAACCACTTAATATGCAACTCCACTGTATAGCCTATACTACTGACTTACAGTGTAGGCTACTTCTACATCAGAGGAAGACGTTGTACTACTGTATTCACCTGACAGAGAATGCTGCAGATTCAGAATGTAATCACACAATATCAGACAGTAATCAGACATTAGCGTCATGGACTCATGGCAGTGTGCTACCCACCCGGCCCGTTATGAGAGCTAATCAGCACATATCTGCGTTCATCAACCACCAGAACTGGACCGTGTGTGTGTGTGTGTGTGTGTGTGTGTGTGTGTGTGTGTGTGTGTGTGTGTGTGTGTGTGTGTGTGTGTGTGTGTGTGTGTGTGTGTGTGTGTGTGTGTGTGTGTATTTCAGCAGAGGTGTTCATTTTCACACAGGTTTAATGGCTTGACGGTTAAGTTAAGTGGTTAAGTTATTTTGGCGACTTAATTAACCTGACCCAGGGTGAGTCTGATGAAAACTGATCTATCTACCTGGTTCAACTCTGAGATTTTCTCGTATTGCACCGCTATGTGAAGGAATAATTAGGCTACTTTATGTTCTGCCAGCTCACAGCAATTTAATACAATAGCAGGAAAAGAGTCCCCCCGCTGCTCTAAAGCGTTCTGCATGTGGCGTCTGCTGATGTGCAGGTACAGATACGTCTCGCTTTATAAGATAAATAGCCTGAGTGGCATCACGCTCTGTCTGCACTTGTTGTGTGGTTGTGCCTTGCATATGTGGGATTCTGATATGTCCTTAAATTCGGGAATTGTCGTTTGTTTATTCAAAGTCAAAGACAAAAAGCACATTTTTGTGGGTCTGAGGTGTATGTCACATTTAGGGCGAGAGGGGGAGTGGCCAGCGGCTAGAGCGGCAAAAGCCAATGTGTGCTTCTTTTAGCAATATATATTTAACGATATCTTTTGCATTTCTAATCCAAACAACATTCAAACGTGGCACTGCACTTACTCGTGCTCGTAGCAAGACACCTGTCAAGTTTGAAATCCATCGGACTAACGGTTCGAGAGATATTCGCATAACACACAGACAGACAGACAGACGTTGCTGCAATGTATAGATAGATTATTTACACCTGTGCTTGTCCTGCTTTGACAAGAAAAGGGTATATTGATGAAGATGCATTTATGACCTGAAATGCATCTTTCATCTAATTGTAATATGTTGTGTGTGCACATATACATATTAGACATATTGATTAATGGAACTTAACCCTCGTCTTGTCCTCCCGCCCACTATGCAACTTTTTCTGCCCTTTTTTCCAACGTTTTTGTCACTTTTGTTCTGCGCTTTTTTGACTTTTTTGTTGTTTTTTCCCCAACGTTTAAGCTTTTTCCATCATTTTTGTCACTTCTTTCAATGTTCTTTTATCAATTTATTTTTCAAATGCTATAAAATTGAATAAAACACCCAAATTCAATAAAAGTAGTGAACTGATCATTTATTTTACTTGTAAAGAGCGTCGTATGGAACCATCCACGTTGGGTTTTTTTTTTACATTTTGGTTGATAGAAACCCAAATTTCTGATATAGAAACTTAGAAAATGGGTCAAATTTGACCCGAGGACAACAGGAGGGATAAACAACTAATGTAGTATCAAAACTCATTCATGTAGAATCTGGAGGGTGAAGTAAACTAAAGAGTTGTTGGTTCCTCACTAAGAGCCACCCATTTCATGTATATATTAAATTGATTTAATGTAAATATAAAAAAAGATTTGATGAAGCTTTAAATATGCTGTGTGTAATATTTGACTCTATTTGACCATAGAGCCATATTGCCATAGAGCAAACAACTCTAACTTGTCATCACAAAAACTGAATGACACTTACTGACCGAAGCGTTATGTCATAAATGTTTATGACTTGTTTATAATGTTTATGACACGTTCATGACAGTGTCATGTCACTCCTATGTAGATACCTTCAAGTAAAGTGTAACCAACAATTTTAAAATATTTCAAAAATTAGCTTTGCAAATGTTTTTGCGAATGTTTTCACTGCAAGCCACTCGTTTGACTTTATATGTATTAATTTGATTTAATCTTGATTTAAAAATGTTGACTAGTGCAGCTTTAACCTAAACAATTAATTTTGGTATCAAATTCCAAAATATAAATGTAGAATTTGGAGGGTGAATCGAGTTGTGGGTTCCTTAGTATAAGCCACTCCTTTCACTTTACATGTATTTTCATTTATTTAGATTCAGTTTTAATATAAAAATATTGGTTTATGCAACTTTGACAACTAATTACAATCCCAAATAATTCAGAGTATGAAGGGTGAAATTTTCCCCCACAACTACTGCTGTTGAGACTGTGGTGACATTATACCAGAGAAAATGGCCCCTCACTGTGTGGGTGCGTCCGTGCGTGCATCTGTGTGTGTGGGTGCGCGTACGTGTGTGTGTGTGTGTGTGTGTGTGTGTGTGTGGGTGCGTGTACCTGTGTGTGTGTGTGTGTGTGTGTGTGTGTGTGTGTGTGTGTGTAATGCTGTCATTGTTGAAATCTGCTGTATTGGGTGGCTGGATGTAGCTCACTGAGAACTTGACTGGAGCTGTGGTTCCTCTCTCCCTCCACAGGAAGCAGAGACGCCGCGCAGCGTACTGGAGGAAATTGGACTGACATAAACATGGTCCCTATCATCATCCACCTGCCACCCACATCCTTCATCTGCCAGCTGCTGTATGTAGCAGATAACTCCAATTCACCTTTGAGCACACTCAACTTTACAGTGACACACACACATACACAACTCTGCCTTTGTTTTCTACCTTTATTCTGAGACAAACAATGTAGCACTGTTTGGCTTATTTCCTGCTGAGTTATTAGTCTTGTGTGATGACATTAACTGTTAACTGTAGACGTTAACAAGGAGAAATGCAGCATGATTAAGGTTTTTTATTTTTTGCTGTGTTCCAATCCACACCGAGATGCTGTACCGAGTGAACTGCTTGAATGCGATTTGACAAAAGCTGATGTGATCGCTCTATTCTGTTAAGTATATTTAATGATTTCAGAACTACTTCTGAATTTCATGTGTGTAAGACTTATAGAATAGAACATATTGTAAAGGGAAGTAAAGTATTACATTAACAGAACCAAAGAGTTATGTTTCAACGGCATTGTGATTATCATGAACTTAGTTTCAAGCACAACACATTTGGCATGTGAGATATATCTGTATATAACTGTACTTACACTGTAATCCACCGCAGTCTAAAGTGAAATGACTATAGATGAACTGGCTTAAAGACAGAAAATGTTCATCATATAATGAGTATTTCCTGAGTTTACAGGCCATTATCACTCCTACTGGTTTCTAATGGCAGGATCCCACTTAATGCTGAAGGCCTTAATACCTGACGGATGTCCCATTCATTTGAAATGAAAGAATCTGTTTCTGTTTGCATGTAGCGGGTCAATATCTGACTTTATTTCATTAACGTATTGTACTGAATCAAAGATGCAACAGCGATTAGTTGTTGTAAAATATCTTAGTGGCTAGTGGCTAATTTTAAGACACAAGATGTTTTCACTTAAAACTGCACTCATGATTTTCTTGTCCGCAAGGTGGAAGAAGAACTATCTGGATCTTTACCTGCTTAAAGGTGCAATATGTAATACTGACAGCTAGTGTTTAAAATAGTTACTGCAGTACAAATTCAAAATCCTGGAAAGATTCGTCTCGGGGAACAGCTGCCTGCTGCTGCTGCTAATTGCGATGACAGTGGTGAGACTCAACCATACTATAGGAGAAAAAAAGCCTCTTTTAACAAGTTAGGTTTTTGGATCTCTGCAGGTGCCTCACTACAGGCCATGCCTTTCACATTACACGTTCATCTGATATAATGTCGTCGGAACTTTACACATCATGTGTGTCACAGAAATACATTATAGAGCAGGTGGGATTTGATTTATAACTGTAGGAGATTAGACAGTATTTGGCTTTACAACAACACAGTCTACTCTCTTAAAGCCGTTTCACTGTCTACCCAACATTGCTAAAGATTTAATATAAAAAACAAAGAAGCTTTGGCCACTGACAGCCACATGTGACATAATGTGCAGCATGTTAACTACCTATTTACTACTGTGACTGAAAAAAAGAGATCCAAAGTGACTGTGCATTTAATAGCAAGATAAACTTACAGAAGAAGATTAGGGCCACACGGGAGAAATTTAGAGTTAGAAGTTTGAGTTCTGAGTTTAAAGTCAAAACTCAAATATATTTCTTTTACATTGGCCCTAATCATCTTCCGTATAACCAAAGTATTACGATTTTGTCTTTTGTATTAACCAAAACTAAAAGCAATTTCCAGCCACTTTGTTGGAGAAAAAAGAAAAAACTTTCCACACATACAGACGCACATGAAATGACTTGGACACAGGACTGTACAAATATTATAAAATGGAATTCTCTCTGTATTTTATGTTCCTGTTGTACAGCATGTACATTTTTAAAAAGCTGCTATATAGTTGCTTAAACCAAAACTGTTTCAAATATATTTTTTTCTGAACTCCTCACTATTGTTTTGGTTTTGCATTTTGCAACTTCTTCTATATATACACAGTTGTTTGACATGTTGAAATATTGAAATATCTTCCTATTGTCACTTTTGTATAACTTCAAATAAGCATTTCCATGTTTAATTAATGTGATTGATTGGATCTATGGCATTATCTACTGTGTTGGTGAGTACAGGATTTACAGCATGAGTGCATTACATTACTGGAGAGGTACTGTAGTCTCGCGTTGCCAGACCCTCCTCCAAAGCGCGCTGAAAGAGGGTCTGGCTAGTCCACATAGCATTCGGGGATGGGAGGAAAACATCCATCCATCCATCCATCTTCGTCCGCTTATCCGGTATCGGGTCGCGGGGGTAGCAGCTCCAGCAGGGGGCCCCAAACTTCCCTTTCCCGAGCCACATTAACCAGCTCCGACTGGGGGATCCCGAGGCGTTCCCAGGCCAGGTTAGAGATATAATCCCTCCACCTAGTCCTGGGTCTTCCCCGAGGCCTCCTCCCAGCTGGACGTGCCTGGAACACCTCCCTAGGGAGGCGCCCAGGGGGCATCCTTACCAGATGCCCGAACCACCTCAACTGGCTCCTTTCAATGCAAAGGAGCAGCGGCTCTACTCTGAGCTCCTCACGGATGACTGAGCTTCTCACCCTATCTCTAAGGGAGACGCCAGCCACCCTCCTGAGGAAACCCATTTCGGCCGCTTGTACCCTGGATCTTGTTCTTTCGGTCATGACCCAGCCTTCATGACCATAGGTGAGGGTAGGAAGGAAAACTGACCGGTAGATTGAGAGCTTTGCCTTCTGGCTCAGCTCTCTTTTCGTCACAACGGTGCGATAAATTGAATGCAATACCGCACCCGCTGCGCCGATTCTCCGGCCAATCTCCCGCTCCATTGTCCCCTCACACGCGAACAAGACCCCAAGGTACTTGAACTCCTTCACTTGGGGTAAGGACTCATTCCCTACCTGGAGAAGGCACTCCATCGGTTTCCTGCTGAGAACCATGGCCTCCGATTTAGAGGTGCTGATCCTCATCCCAGCCGCTTCACACTCGGCTGCGAACCGATCCAGTGAGTGCTGAAGGTCACAGGCCGATGATGCCATCAGGACCACATCATCTGCAAAAAGCAGCGATGAGATCCCCAGCCCACCGAACTGCAACCCCCCTCCACCCCGACTACGCCTCGATATCCTGTCCATAAATACTACGAACAGAATTGGTGACAAAGCGCAGCCCTGGCGGAGGCCAACTTTCACTTGAAACGAGTCCGACTTACTGCCGAGAACCCGGACACAGCTCTCGCTTTGGTCGTACAGAGATTGGATGGCCCTGAGAAGGGACCCCCTCACCCCATACTCCCCCAGCACCTCCCACAGTATCTCCCGGGGTACCCGGTCATACGCCTTCTCCAGATCCACAAAGCACATGTAGACCGGTTGGGCATACTCCCAGGCTCCCTCCAGGATCCTTGCGAGAGTAAAGAGCTGGTCCGTTGTTCCACGACCAGGACGGAATCCGCATTGTTCCTCTTCAACCTGAGGTTCGACTATCGACCGAACCCTCCTTTCCAGCACCTTGGAGTAGACTTTACCGGGGAGGCTGAGAAGTGTGATACCCCTGTAATTGGCACACACCCTCTGGTCCCCCTTTTTGAAAAGGGGAACCACCACCCCGGTCTGCCACTCCTTAGGCACCGTCCCAGACTTCCACGCAATGTTGAAGAGGCGTGTCAACCAAGACAACCCCTCCACACCCAGAGCTTTAAGCATTTCCGGACGGATCTCATCAATCCCTGGAGCTTTGCCACTGTGGAGTTGTTTAACCACCTCAGCAACTTCCACCAGGGAAATTGACGACAATCCCCCATCATCCTCCAGCTCTGCCTCTACCATAGAGGGCGTATTAGTCGGATTTAGGAGTTCCTCAAAGTGCTCCTTCCACCGCCCTATTACCTCCTCAGTTGAGGTCAACAGCGTCCCATCCTTACTGTACACAGCTTGGATGGTTCCCCGCTTCCCCCTCCTGAGGTGGCGAACGGTTTTCCAGAAGCACCTTGGTGCCGACCGAAAGTCCTTCTCCATGTCTTCTCCGAACTTCTCCCACACCCGCTGCTTTGCCTCTTTCACGGCAGAGGCTGCAGCCCTTCGGGCCCTTCGGTACCTTGCAACTGCCTCCGGAGCCCTCCGGGATAACATATCCCGGAAAGACTCCTTCTTCAGTCGGACGGCTTCCCTGACCACCGGTGTCCACCACAGTGTTCGTGGGTTACCGCCCCTTGAGGCACCCAAGACTCTAAGACCACAGCTCTTCGCCGCAGCTTCAGCAATGGAAACTTTGAACATTGTCCACTCGGGTTCGATGCCCCCAGCCTCCACAGGGATGCACGAAAAGCTCAGCCGGAGGTGTGAGTTGAAAGTCTGTCGGACAGGGGCCTCCTCCAGACGTTCCCAATTTACCCGCACTACCCGTTTGGGCTTACCAGGTCTGTCCAGAGTCTTCCCCCACCCTCTGACCCAACTCACCACCAGATGGTGATCGGTTGACAGCTCCGCCCCTCTCTTCACCCGAGTGTCCAAAACATACGGCCTCAGATCAGATGAAACGATTATAAAATCGATCATTGACCTTTGGCCTAGGGTGCTCTGGTACCAGGTACACTTATGAGCATCCCTATGTTCGAACATGGTGTTCGTTATAGACAATCCATGACTAGCACAGAAGTCCAACAACAAACAACCACTCTGGTTTAGATCAGGGAGGCCGTTCCTCCCAATCACGCCTCTCCATGTGTCTCCATCATTGCCCACGTGCGCGTTGAAGTCCCCCAGCAGAACGATGGAGTCTCCCACTGGAGCCCCATACAGGACTCCATTCAAGGTCTCCAAGAAGGCCGAATACTCCGAACTCTTGTTTGGTGCATATGCACAAACAAGAGTCAGAGTTTTCCCCCCCACCAGCCGCAGGCGTAGGGAGGCGACCCTCTCGTCCACCAGGGTAAACTCCAACATAGCGGCGCTCAACCGGGGGCTTGTGAGTATCCCCACACCCGCCCGGCGCCTCACACCCTGGGCAACTCCGGAGAAGAAAAGAGTCCAACCCCTATCCAGGAGTACGGTTCCAGAACCGAGACTGTGCGTAGAGGTAAGCCCCACCAGATCTAACCGGTAGCGCTCCACCTCCCGCACCAGTTCCGGTTCCTTCCCCCACAGAGAGGTGACATTCCACGTCCCCAGAGCCAGCGTCTGCTGCCCGGGTCTGGTCCGTCGAGGCCCCTGACCTTCACTGCCACCCATGTGGCAATGCACCCGACCCCAGCGGTTCCTCCCACAGGTGGTGGGCCCATGGGCTGGAGAGATGGATGCCTCGTAGCTTTTTCGGGCTGTGCCCGACCGGGCTCCGTGGCAAACCCGGCCACCAGACGCTCGCCAACGAGCCCTCCGTCTGGGCCTGGCTCCAGACGGGGGCCCCGGGCTTCCTCCGGGCAGGGTCACTCCATCCCTTCCTCGATCTCTCATAGGGTTTTTGAACCATTCTTTGTCTGGCCCCTCACCTGAGACCACTTTGCCTTGGGAGACCCTACCAGGAGCACAAGGCTCCAGACAACACAGCCCTCAAGTTCATAGGGACACACAAACCTCTCCACCACGATAAGGTGATGGTTCCCGGAGAGTGGGAGGAAAACATGCTCTGGTTAATTGGCATTTCTTTAAACCAATCACAATCGTCATGGGCGGCGCTAAGCTCCGCACAGAGCCACTGCAAAATAGTTGTGCAACAGAAAACTCAGATTGGACAGATAGTCTAGCTAGCTGTCTGGATTTACCCTGCAGAGATCTGAGGAGCAGTTAACCAGAGTCCTCACAAATCCACCAGATTTAAAATCCCAACACAAAGAAAGAGGAAGGAAATGGAAAATACATGCATACGGTGGCATTTCCTGAGCAATCCCTGAAGTGAAGGATACAGACTAACTTAGAGGATACATTGTGTTTACTGTTGAGATGGATAAAGGAGGAAGGTCATGTTTTCCTGTTCAAGTTCAGCAATAAAGAGTACTCCAGCTGTACTGTTACAAACCACTTGCTTCCTTTAATTCAAAGATCTTCAACAGCAGGTCAGGGACCCCTAGGGGGGTCCTCAGAGTTACTGCAGGGGGACTACCAATAATGGTTTGATAATTTTTCAAAAATGTAAATGTCTGAAACTGTACATGAACATGAATCCAACATATTATAAGCAAAGATTAATCAGCCTATTTGTGGAAAAAAAAAGACTCAACATTGATGATAGGCTTACTGGCCTATAGATAGGTAAGCTAGCCACTAAAGTGGCCATCCACAGATACAGTTAAGCTTAAGGAGTCACTGTGTTTAACATTAAAACATGATGTATAAATATATGAATGTCAATTATTTTAATACCTTAGTATTGTATGCACCATAAAATGGTATGTGTGAAGGCCGTAGGCCTCCCTACACGTTATTGGAGGCCCAGTTTAATGCATCTCAGTTTAATACAATATGTGTTGGGGGTCCCTGCTCAATCTCTCTTTCCGCTAAGGGGTCCTTGGCCTTAAAAATGTTGAAGGCCCCTGCTGTAGTTTATTCTCCACTCATCACTCACAGCACATCAGGAGTGAACTGCCCAGTTTTAGTGATGAAAAGAGTGAATGTGTCTCAAACTGTTGTTACACATTGACTAAGATGTGTAAAAGTAAACTGTGCATGAGAGGATTTCTTTAAGAAGGCTTTTTAAAAAGATTCACTCTGGTTTGCTATGTTTTTATATGTCTGGTACAGCACTGTATCCAAAAACAACGCACATGCATCTTAACAGGATCACATGCATTAGGGAAAGAAAAAGTCAACACATTTTAGAAAGTAGTAAATGTTAAGGTTTAAACAAAATGTAACACTACATTGAAGTTTGCATATACAGTAAACAAAAACATAAAATATAATGGATTTTTGGTCTATATCTTATCTTTTTGGTCTGAATACATTGTGCCTGGAGACAGGAAGAGCACATGCACATGCCTCAAAAGCACATTATATCAGCATCTACAGTACATATGTGTGCATGTGGAGACAATGCATTTAAACAAAAAATATACATATTTAGTCATCCATGTTATCATTTTGATAAAATACACGTGCGTTACAGGTATGACTGAATTACATTCTATACCGTAAAGCACTGTCAACAGATCAGAAAAAGTTAGACTAAAATAGGCTAAAACATTATTAGCGACCATCACAGCATCATTTCCATTTACTGTATGTATGTATGTATGTATGTATGTATGTATGTATGTATGTATGTATGTATGTATGTATGTATGTATGTATATATATATATATATATATATATATATATATATATATATATATATATATATATATATATATATATATATAACGTTGGCTCAGTCGTACTGTAGAATAAACTTTGTTTAAAAAAATACTCTACTGTTGCACATGAAATCCTCGAGAACTGTGGTTCACGATATTTTAAAGTGCTCATATTATGCTCATTTTCACGTTCATAATTCTATTTAGATGTTGTACCAGAATAGGTTTACATGGTTTAATTTTCAAAAAACACCAATTTTTGTTGCACTGTACATTGCTGCAGCTCCTCTTTTTACCCTGTGTGTTGAGCTCTCTGTTTTAGCTACAGAGTGAGACCTCTCACTGCTGTAACATCTTTGTTGGGAGTCGCACATGCTCAGTAGCTAGGTAAGGACTACTAGCCAGTCAGAAGCAGAGTATGAGGGCCCTGACAGTACCTAGGTAAGGACTACTAGCTAGTCAGAAGCAGAGTATGAGGGTGTGCCCTGACAGTAGCTAGGTAAGGACTACTAGCCAGTCAGAAGCAGAGTATGAGGGCCCTGACAGTACCTAGGTAAGGACTACTAGCCAGTCAGAAGCAGAGTATGAGGGTGTGCCCTGACAGTAGCTAGGTAAGGACTACTAGCCAGTCAGAAGCAGAGTATGAGGGCGTGCCCTGACAGTACCTAGGTAAGGACTACTAGCCAGTCAGGAGCAGAGTATGAGGGCGTGCCATGATAGTACCTAGGTAAGGACTACTAGCCAGTCAGAAGCAGAGTATGATGGCGTGCCCTGACAGTAGCTAGGTAAGGACTACTAGCCAGTCAGAAGCAGAGTATGAGGGCCCTGACAGTAGCTAGGTAAGGACTACTAGCCAGTCAGAAGCAGAGTATGAGGGCGTGCCCTGACAGTACCTAGGTAAGGACTACTAGCCAGTCAGAAGCAGAGTATGAGGGCGTGCCCTGACAGTACCTAGGTAAGGACTACTAGCCAGTCAGAAGCAGAGTATGAGGGCGTGCCATGCTAGCAGCTAGGTAAGCATTATAACGTGTGTTCCAAAGTGACCACGTTTGTCTCTGAAGTAAAGACTGGACTACAACAGAACTGTTTGGAGCAGTTTGTGAACAGTGTTTTCTGGTGGAGATGGTAAGTCCCTTTGGGGGGGACTTTGGGCTTTTTCACTTTGTAAACCTATAACGTGCACAAAAAAGATATGACACAATAAAGGAAAGGGAAAAAGCCAAAAAGCATAATATGAGCACTTTAGTTTTAAGTAAGCCTATGTAACTTTTGAAAGACAAAACCCATTCTACCTCTTACAAATTAAGGGTTTTAAAGAAATGAAACACATCCTTGTTCAATTCAATATACTCACTGGTTTTGCTGCTACAGCCTAACTTGGTCTGGTGTGACCAGTAGCTTATGTTGGCTGATGTTAGCTACCGGTAGCAAACTTTAGGCAGATATTGCTGTGCAAAAGACATTGCTGAATCAGTTTGCTGAGTTTGTGACTCCTCCTCTTTCCTTGTGCATTTACCATTATCCTGTAATAGCCACTTGTGTCAACAGTGGCCACCATTCAGCGTAAAAACAAAGCAATAGTTACAGTCTCACTTCAATTCTCCGAGGCCGAGTTTAACGCAATTTTTGTTATGCTCTGTGAAGGCGTACCTCCATATCACATTATGAACTTGAGATGTAGAACAATATAGCCTCTTCTTTTAACTGCAGGAGACAATATTAAAAATGTACTAATATAACTTTTAAGGTTGCAGAAATAGGCCACAGAAATAGTACACTGAAATGTTAATGATGTTCAGTAGTATTTCTCTGTCCTGAGAGTTGTTAGAGGACCAATACTGTAATGAATCATTCCGCTGGGAGCATTAAATCTGTAGTCAAGGGCTGTTTCTGACCTTTAAAGGGGTCTTTAGAAAGTTAAGGCTGGAGCAGATTGTGTAAGTGTTCTAACTGTCCTCCATTAGCATCTCTTCAATCTCCCTGTCCCAGTTGTCATCACGGTTCTCATTATCGGCCAACACGTCGTACTCCTGAAGTTCCTCCTGCAGCTCTCTCTCCCAGTCAGGAGTCTCTGCTGAAAAACCCAATGCTGAGTCACTCATTGAACTCTGACAAAACAACTCTGCTTAAATGACAACCCAGAGCAACAAATAAAACCTACCCTGATGTGTGCTCGGTTGCAGAACCAGCTGTTCCATTTCTTTGCGGAGGTCGTCCTCATTTATCTTGCACGAGTCAAAAGCATCGCTCACAAATTCAGTCGCAGGTGGGCTGGTGGAGATCTCCTCTTCTTCCTTTCATAACAGAAACAGAAGGAGGTCAGGTTGTATCTACACTCATTTTAGTTCAATTACTGCTTTATACTCAGATTTTCTTGGGTATTTTATTCTTTCAAAACTGGAGTCTTACCTCCCTTGACTTTGGTTTGGTACTGCAGACGGCAGGGGACGTTTTCCGTTCAACTACATCTGCAAAAATATAGTTTTTTACATTGCCTCTCAAGTACATTAACAGAAAAATAAGGTGATATTCACACATTCTCAATAACATGACAAGTGCAGACTAACGAATTTCCCCGCTGGGGATCAATAAAGGTGTCTCTTATTTTATCTTATTAGGCAGATTATGGCACAAAACCAAACTACTATGTTCAAAAAGTTTTCAAAATGTCCTAATGTTAACTCACTTTTTTGTTTATTACACAACATTTGGCAAAACCTCACCCCTCTAGTTGTGTCAAATGATTCACTGACAAGAACACTGAGATTAAACACAGGCGTTATAGCGTGGTACCATTTTGATGAAGAGTCTCAGGAGCACTGGCTCTCCGTTCAGCAGCCTGTTGTGCTGCTAGAGCTGTGAGCTGAGCTGACTGTTTGATCAAAGACACACGGTAGAAGTAGTTCTT
Organism: Zingel zingel; assembly: GCA_023566125.1. Taxonomy (NCBI): domain Eukaryota; kingdom Metazoa; phylum Chordata; class Actinopteri; order Perciformes; family Percidae; genus Zingel; species Zingel zingel. Next base: position 1,832,739 of record CM042322.1, on the reverse strand, counting down.
CCAGAAGGCTTCCTCTTTCACCCTAAAATGAATGACATAAAGTAATAAGCAGTCATCTGCTGTGGTGGACTCTAATATTTCTGTCTTTTAAAAAACCCACTCTTATGCGGGGATGCGTGTGATTAAAACACATTAAAAAAAAAGTATGACGTGAGTGTCAAAAACACTTACTGTTTGGGGACCAGATGGAAGCGCATCTTCTGAAGGAGCTCATCTTCTTCCAACATCACCATGGCGACTGGATACATTTGCTCAAAGTCAAAGTGAAATTGCACCCCAGCTGGAGGATCTCGCAAAAAATGTCTTTTGTCCTGTCAACAAATGAAGCAATAAACTCAAGTTACATTTTTATTTACGATACAGATTCACAGTCAACAGAAATGTTTGATATTACTATTATTATAATATAGATTTCCGTTATTACTCTCTTTTTATTTTTTTCTTCTATATCCTATTTTTATTCTTTCTTTGTGTGTTTTTCTATCCTATTTATATTTAATGTGTGTTTTGGTTATTTGTTGTGCTGCATTGAGCTGCTGTGACAAGTGAATTTCCCCAGTGTGAGATCAATAAAGTCTATCTTATAAGGCAGTGGTTCTCAAATGGGGGTACGTGTACCCCAAGGGGTACTTTGGAGGACTGCAGGGGGTACGTGAGTTTGTCGAAGTTTTTGTCACTTTTTTCCAAGTGTGTCTTCCTTCTTTCTACTGTGTTTTTTTTTACAAGTCTGTCGCTTTTTACAAAGTTTTTGTCTCCGTTTTCTAAGTTTTTGATACTATTTTTCACCTGTTCTTGCCTTACTTCCTTCTTTCTACTGACTTTTGAAGTTGTTTTTTTTAAGTTTTTGTTGCCTTTTTTCATCAGCATTTAAATGTTTTTCCGTTACATGGCTGTTTGGTAAATCTATCGCTGGTCAGGGGGTACTTGGCTTAAAAACACAATTCAAATGGGGAACATTATTGACAGAGGTTGGAGAAGCCCTGTTATAAGGAGTAATACTCACAGCTGAGAGAGCTAATATCTGTTGCTGTATGGTGTCCTCTTCATTACAGCCAACCCATGGTGGTACAGCAGCACCTGGAAACAATGAAAGCTAGCCTGTAGTACTGTCCTGTGATATCATGTACTTAAATATCATGCATACATACTTAATACAGAAATAAGCATAGGCCTACTATTCACTATACTTACCAGACGTTTTAGCTTTTTTCTCTTGAACAAATCTTTCTTGTTCTTTCTGGAAATCACCCAAAATGGTCTGAGGGAAGAAAATAGGCTAAATTATTCAAAAGGGCAAATGTCTTTGAAACAAAGAAGGAAGTGAAGGCATTTAAATGAAGACAGAGAGAGCAAGAGATACTTACCTTATCAATAATTCCATTGATCTTCCCTTCCTCCACACTTTTCTTTAGGGTTTGTGCTGTTTCGACGACGGACTCGGACAGTTTCTTTGAGGCACTGCTGGCAAAATTATAAATGTAGCCTGCAATGAAGCAAATACAACAGACATTAACGGGGTTACACGGTTACACTGTTACTGTTACAGCAAAGACTACTAAAACTACTACTAGTACTACAAAGTTCCCCAAAAGTCAAAGAGACTCACTTTAAAAGAATTTATAAGCTATATCCGGTCGCTGACTTTCTTAGAAAAAGATTCAAATTGGATGTAGACCCTTGTGTATTTTGTGAGATGGCTGATGAGACTCTGGAACACGTTCTTTTATTGCCCCGTGTTCAACAGCTTCTGGTCCGAGCTACATGATTGGCTGTCACTTAAGATTGATAATATCCCTACTCTCACCTTGCCACATATCCTCTTTTATATGGATAATATAGATTCATCAGTATCAGATGTTCATGTAAATATTCATTGTATTTTCTCTAGCCTTTTTGACTTGTGTATTTTTAAGTAGCTCTCCCTTTCTGGTTTGTTTTTGGTTGTTTTTTTGCTTAGGGAATTCTTTCTTGTATATTGACAACATCGTATTGTATCTACGCATGTATCGGCTCTTTCCACTGCGAGAGTTTAGTATGTAAACAAACAAAAAAAGTACTACAAAGTTTACTACTGTACTCTATCAACTTTATCAACCTTACCACTGAAGCCCTCCGCTCTTTGGAGAAGCTGAGGCGGTGGAGCACCTCCCTCGACAGCAGTCGGTGTGTTCATGTCCACATTCTTGTCTTCCTTAACAACAATAGATACTTCTTCTTCTTGGCCATTTTCGTTTTCTATTCCAAACCACGTTCCCCACTTCTTAAACATACTTTAACTAGCTTATCAATACACTTAAAGGGATTTCGTTAGCATGCTCTACTGATGAATACTCAGCTTTATGTCAATTGTCTGATAGTTTGAAATAATAACTACGGAGCAATAGATGGTGACGTTTTAACATTCAACTACTTCCGCAAAGTTGTTCAGTTTGACCCTAATGTCTACCCCGTATAACCCTACAGGTTGTTATGGAAACATACGCTCAGTTTGACGTCGTTACCTAACGTTAAGTTAGCTAAATAGTAACGCTGAGTTAACGAGATTAATAGCGATTTGTTGCGTTTAGCACTCTAGAAATGAATTTTAAAGTTGCAGCTCTGGCGTTAAAATATGTTTATATCTCTATGCATGAAGTAAGTAACGTTACAACAAATTCTCACCTTAACGTCACTCGCTAACTGACGGTAGATGGCGCGCTTGCGCTGAGTTTTGCTCCACTTCTTATCCCTGTTGTCCATGAATGGAGCTAGGTTAGCTTAGCTTATTTAAACTCTCTTACTGTGTTAGTGTGTCGTTCTCGGTTTGTCTCATGAAGTAGGATACGGACTGAAGTGCGGCGTGTAAAACAGTGGATCTCCCAGCGTACTCCACCAAACTGTTAGCTAGCACAACGAGCGAATGACTATAAAGTAATTCCTTTGAAAATAAAACGGTTGCAAAAGATGAAGTATGTGTAACGTAAACCTGGGATATAGCTGCGTGCCACCCCGACGAAGCTGTCGTGTTCACCGGTTTATCCAGAAGTTGAGTTCCCAGGTAAGGTCAGCCGTTTAAGCATGCGTTTTGTAATACTTTTTGAGAAAGCTATAGACCTTAGGGACTAGAGTAACTTATTTCATGTTAAAGTGCTTGTTTCACACCTATTTCAAAGAGCAAGTCTGTTTAACTCAGCTCGGGTTTGCTTATTTGTTGGTACAGGCGAAGATGGTTTCCATTGTGCTGCTCGACATTGTTGGTGTGTTTAGTTCTCTCACACATAAGAGCATTACGTTTAAAGTCAGCCTGTCCGGAGTAAGACAACAGGTGTTTACGCAGCGTTACAGCTTTCCTAACTTAGTGACACGAGGATGCATTTTTATACCATTTAGACGGAGACAAAACAGCTTTCCTGACAAGCCAAGTTACTAGATTGAACAGCCACGCGTTCATTTTGGGTCTTTAACCTTTCAAATTAAGAACACGTATTTAATTTCATTCAAGTCCAGACATTATAACCATAAAAGTAAGGAATCTATGGAAAGATTACATCTAAAATGTCATGTTATCATTGGAAATATAAAAATAAAGCGAGAGGCCCAAAACCACTGAAATAATGCTGAATTTTTCAAATTAGAGCCATTGTGTTAAAATACTATTTAATAAATACTGTAAAGAATGTATAAATTAGTCTTTTTTTTTTTTTTTTAGGGGTGGACTAACTTTACCTTTTTATCCATTTTTTTTAGAAACTTATTTAAATGTTCTCTCACTGCAATGACAATAAAGGTACATTCAGGGATATTGTGACCCCATATTCCATAATTTGATCCTACTTTTTGTGTTTTGTTCAGTGGAATGGTGCTGTCATGTTTGAATATGAACTTAATGTATTACTCAGAAAATACATGCTGTGTTCACATTATTGTCAGTGATGCCAGTTAAACCCTGCACCATGTAAAAGACAATAGGCTACCAATAGTCATTAAAGTTAGCAACATAAACGGCATTCTGTATGCCCACGTTTACCTTGATTACAGAATCCCATTTGGGTTTGTAAAGTATAGTATCGCAAATATTAGGCTCTATTAAGAATTCAGAGGTCTTTTATATTTTTTTTATTTAGTTTGCATTTATTGTTATGATGTAAAATGGTTAAAACCTGTATTATATTTCAGACTGACAGCATTCTATTATCTGTTGCAATATTGGCTAATAATAAAAGCAGACATTACAAAGTGCTTCGCCTAAGCAAGCAATCAATCAATCAATCAATCAATCAATCAATCAATCAATCAGTTAACATTTATTTATTTATATAGCCCTTTACAGCAACCAGCAGGTGCTTTACGCCAAGGAACAAGAATAAAATAACATACAGTAAAATCAAAAAAGCTTAGGCTACTTAAAAGTAGGAGGAAGAAAGGGAAATGTCACAGCGCTACTATGTATTAAAAGCCATTCCAAATAAATACGTTTTGAGATAAGATTTGAAAAATACAGCTACGCTTGTAACGTCAATGCAAATGTCAGGGGAATTGAAACAAATTCATACAAATAACAAACACATGATCCAAAACAAGGTCAGCTATGAAAAGTATTTAAAAAAGCAAAGCATGTATTAACATGTATTAAGAGAAAAAAATTAACAGGACAAGAAAGAATATTTACAATGTAACATTTTCTTATCGTATACATACAGTATATATTCCTACAATTATTTTGTAGCATCTTCAGCCACTGGCAAATACTAAGTTAGCTTTATTAATGAGTCTATAAAGCAGTCTGTAGTATTTTCAGGTAACGCTCAGGTTCAGGGGGGTTTAAAAGATCAGCGGTAAAACGTGCTGAGCTGTGAAAGTGATCAGTAAAATCTTGATCATTTCTAAAATTGACTGTCAATGAGTGTAACAATGCAGAGTTGGGGGTAATATTGTCTTTAGTACCAGTGAAGGTATAGCCTAGCTGTAGTTTTCTGATCTTGCCAGGCTGGATAGTAGATTTCAGAGTGAGTTACAGCTGGGTTTCATCAGCATAGAACTGGAATAGAACATCGTTACAGATTATGTGCCTGACGGTATTTTCAATTGGGCCCAAGATTGAGCCTTTTTAACCCTCCTGTTGTCCTCGGGTCAAATTTGACCCATTTTCAAAAAGTTTCTATAATTTAGATAGAAATTTAGTTTTTTTTTTTTTTTTTTTTTTCTTCAACTAAATTTTCAACAACAAAATGAAACGTGGATGGTTCTCTACAACGCTCTTCATAAGTAAAATAAGTGATCAGTTTGCTACTTTCATTAAATTTGGGTGTTTTTATTTAATGTTATAGCATTTAAAAAAATGTTATAGCATTTAAAAAAAAAAAAAAAGAAGATAAAAGAACGTTGAAAAACGTGACAAATGTCGGAAAAAGCTTAAAAAATGCAGGAAAAATCCCACAAAAATGTAAAAGGTGCAGAATTTTTTTAGAAAAACATTGGAAAAAGTGACAAAAACCTCAAAATGTTGACTCAGAAAAACAAAAAGTTGCATGGTCGACAGGAAGGCAACACAAGGGTTAAATACAGTGCCATTTGGTCAACAGTAACATATTTTAGTAAGTGCTTATTCTAATTTTTTGTCTGGATGTTTTCATGTTTCCTTTTATAGCAGTACCATGAATGCTGAGGGATATAAACATGATCCACACTACACACAAGCAGAGAGCCTTTGGCATGGGATGCAGAAGTCAGAAAATCTGGATCAGAGGAGCAAAGATGGTGATGGCTGGAAGCTGGTGGATGCATTTCTTTCAGGAGGAGCACCGTGGGGATTTACACTGAGAGGGGGACTGGAGCATCGAGAACCTCTGCTCATAACCAAGGTAAATACCACTTTGTTAATTTCAAATACAGCTGAGAATTGAGGTGGTGTGTGAACATTTGCAGATGATTTTTATTCTTTAACCCTTGTGTTGTCTTTCCCATCGACCATGCAACTTTTAGTTTTTCTGGGTCAAAGTGTAAAAAAAATTCCAACGTTTTGGTCGTCTTTTTCAACATTTTTGTCACTTTTTTGAAGTTTCTGTCAATGTTTTTCTGCGCTTTTTTGACTTTTTAAGCTTTTCCCATGTTTGTGTCACTTTTCCGGACGTTTTTGTCATTTTTTCCCCTAGTTTTTATCACTTTTCCTGGCGTTTTTTTAAGATTTTCCCGACATTTTTGTAACTTTTCCTGACGTATTTATTTATTTTTATTTTAATGTGCTGCATATACAATCACATACATTCGTGTTTTTTTTGTTTGTTTTTTTCAACAAAATACATGTGTACGTAAAAACAGTTTTTTCTGCTTAAAATTAGCTTGTATCTGTCTGCTTGGATTTGAAGTTTGGTTCAGCCAAAATTCTCCCCCCCCCCTCCACAATTTCATGGGACGTTTATCATGATGGCACGAGTGATGATTTCTGGCAAAGTTAAATGTTACTCTTTGCGTATTTGCTTGCACAAACAATCACTTTTATCAGTTGTGTCCCAGACCAGTAAAACTTATGATTTTACTAGTTGCTGTCATCTAAGGAAACACACAGTGCTGTCTGCTCTGATACCTGACACATCACTGCTGACATGTCACTGTACACCTTTCTGATGCTAGAGAATAAAATATAATATGTAGAGGAGAGGGGATGATATTGAACAAATAGTAAATGATATCGTGAGCACAGTTGACAGTACTTGATTGTTTTTAACCGTGCTAGCAGCTAGGGCTGCACAATTAATCGCAATTTTATCGAAATCGCAATATGGACTAGTGCAATATCCAAATCGCAGAGGGGCACAATATTTGTTAAAGGCAAAATGTGTCAAACCATTCTGAATGAAGTATTGTGGGGCTGCAGAGACGTCCCAGCCTACACATCCTATCTACAGACTACAGAAAAACATCTTTGTTTGGTTAAGATCCTCGCAGAAATTGCACTATAATCATTTACATTTTTTAAGATTTAATATTAGTCAATGAAAATGAGAATAATGATACAAACATGATCATTCCCTTCAATATCGTGAATGATATTGCAATCGCAATATCAGTCGAAATAATCACAATTAGATATTTTCATAATATTGTGCAGCCCTACTAGCAGCATACAATGTCAGTTTGGTCTAGACTGAGCTGACAGAAATATACTGGATGGGTTGCCATGACGTTTTGTACAGATAGTCATGGTCCTCAGAGGAATCACGCTGACTTTGGTCATAACCTGACTTCATCTAGACCCAGCAGCAGGTCAAAGTTTTATGAGCTAATGCCGCGTTCTATTTACCTCGGAACTCAGATTTTCCGAGGTCAAAGTCGGAAGCACCCCCCCTGACCTCAGATTTCCGAGCTCGGAACTCGGACAACCTTGCAGTAGCCCGAGTTCAAAATCCAACATGGCTGCCCCCTGTATCAACAGTTGTGAAAGCTGCAGTAACAGAAAGTTAGAAGCACTTCTGTCTTATTTGTGTCACTAAATCAGTCGTTCACACAGGCATGTTCAACTTCTATCTGTGGACATGTTGTTACGCTGTTTGCATGCACAAAAAACGGCGTAATGTGTTATCAACTGGTATTGCTAACAATAGCTAACCGGGCTAGAGCTAATGAAAACAACGAAAATCCGTCTTTTAAACAGAACGCATTCAACTCGGGTACGACGTCATTCCCAGCTCCGGCTTCTGAGTTCCAAGGTAAATAGAACGTGGCATTAGATAGTAACCATGGTAAACTGCTTAAAGGGACAGTTCACCCCAAAATAAAATTGGCACTTACCTGTAGTGCTATTTATCAACCTAGATTATTTTGGTGTTAGTTACCCAGTGTCGGAAATATCAGCCATAGAGATGTCTGCTTTCTCTTGAATATACTGTAACTAGATGGCACTTGGCGTGCTCATAGCACCAAACAATTACATTTGAAATTCTCAACAGCAATGTCTTTTCCCAGAAATCATGACCTGGTGACTCAAGATAATCCACAGACCTAGTTGTCAGCCGTTTCATGTGTTGTTTGTACAGATCTACACCTGCCAACCGTATCACCACACAGAAGGAAGCGCACTCATGGACGAGAGGCTCGTGACAGTGCGAAATGTAAACATTAATGCCGTCCTCCTCGGCTTAGCTGTAACATTAGCTAGCTCAGGTGAGCTAGCAGTATGTGTTAGCTATCATCTAATTTCCACAAGCTAGCAGTGTTGGACCAGGAGGGACTTCTGCACAATGATATGGTTGGCGGGTGTAGTTCGGAAAAACAAAAATAGTTCCTCCATGAAACACAACACACGCAACCAGAGTATTTTAGTTTTTCACAAGCCAAGAGTGCTATCTTTATCTATTATATTGGAAAGAAGTCAGACATCGCTACGGCCGATATCCCTTAACACTGGGCACCAAAACAATCTAGATTGATAAATAGCACTAAAGGTAGGAGGAAAAAAAATGTGTGTTTTTGATTTTGTGGTCTTTAAACATCAACAGTCTAGGATTGTCGTTATTAGCATGTTAGAATGCTGACATAAGCATGTAGCTTAAAGCACCACTGTGCCTAAGCACAGCCTTTCTTGTTTTAGTACAGTCGCTTGTTTTTTGAATTCATACACACATTTGGACATGCTCTTTATGTTATGTGTGAATAAAAATACATTCCATAAGATACTCCATGGAGAGTGTTAACTGTCTCCTTTTTAAGTGTGATCTGTGCAGTCTTGCGTCAGACATAGCATGTTCCAAAAATATTTTGTTCATTTGGCAAATTTTGGCTGAATGTGTAGTAAAGTGCTCCAAAGTGAGCATTTTTAAATCGAAAAAAATAAACATTCAAGAGAACGTGCTCTGTAGCTTGTAATCCTTGTATGCCATGACTTTGTTAAATTGGTGATGAGTCACAATATGCATACATTAAGATTGCCTAAACACAGTGCAAGCCAATCAGCTCTGAGATCTCAATGTAACCTCACTTCTCTGGTGACTGTGTAATGATTTACTACAAAAGACCTTGCTAGTTACTTTGACATGGTAAAATGCCAGCACCTGTTTGTTGGGAGCTGTGTCCCTGCTTGATTTGTGTTCGTCGTTTCTGTAATGACCCCCCCCCCCCCCAAAAGGGTCCAAAGTCCCACTCCGATAGACGAAACTTAGGATTCCAGGCTTTATATGGGCTTAGAGCGAAACCGTTAGGACCACCTTCACCCTATTACCGTAGGTTTTACAATCATGTTATTAAAAACAACAAGAATTCTGACTATTTTAAATCTTTAAGCTATAAGATTAAATGGCTAGATCACATTGCTGAATTGTGTCGAGTGAACCATTGCCGAGTTGGACTCCGGTTCTTTGGTTTGATATTGACAGCATTTTATTGTTACTGTTGTCACTAAATGCCACATCCTTGCTCCAAGGACCAATGAAAGTGGACCTGTTTGCATCTGATGGTGAGATGTTAATTCCTTAGAACTTTATAAGGAACTTCTTAATTTTTTAATCGTTTTTGCCACAGTCTTCCTTGCTGGCAGTTTTTCCCCCCCAGTAACCTCATAAGGTAAATTGGTCATGCACTAGACTTAACAGACATTTTTCAATCTGTCTTGAAATGCTTCAGAGTTTAGTTTGCTGTCACTTAGGCCACGGTGTGTGTTTTTAGATCCCACCTGGGGATGCTTTGCTTTCTAATATTTTAAATTTCAGTTTGGAGGGTAGTAGGTTGTGGTACAAGGAGCAGGGGAGGAATGTAGGAGCTTTGTTTGATTTGCTGAATGTAGTGAATTATCTGTGACAGCCCGAAGCCTGTTGGAATGGCATGATGGGATAAATTAAGTGAGGATTAGTGATTTGCGCTCTTTTGGAGTGACTCTGAGTATAGCCATTGATTCACAAAGGCATGTTGTTGAGTTATTTGTGTTATCTAGATAAAGTTAACCTACTGTTTCCCTTACAAAATAGTAACCTTACATTGTAGAAAGGTCTACAATATGTCAACAAAACACTTTCTGCTTAGTACTGAAAGAAATGTTGGAGACCTCCGACATTTGTCTTATGTCTAATGACATAAATATGCAGACATACTGCAGACAAAGTATGCATGTAAGCCTGTATGTACTACCTGATGTAATTTGTGTAAATTTTTTTTGGAGGGGGATTTCAGAAGAACATATTGTAGGCTGTTCTTGCACCCATATGTGCTTTATGTCTTTTTTTTTGTGAGCACTGTTTTCTGTCCTGCCTGAACAGGTAGGGCTACAGCGACGCAGGAGTTAAATGGTCATAATGGTTGTTAGACTTGATCTGTTCTATCAAAATATGACAATTTTGTATTTAACAATAAAACACAGTATTTTCTCTGTTCTTCTGGGGAAAAGTGTAAGAAAACACTGTCACAGACAAGTCAGACTGCTGTTTAAGTCAGTTCCCTGTCTTACTGCTTAACCATGTAATGCAGTAGCACCAATGTAGATTTTTACGTTAAGCTCCTACAGTTACCTATAGTTTAGCCACAGTCCATTTTACAGTTTGTCAGTAACATGGAATGGAAGTCAGTTTGTTACACCCCATTTTTTAGTAACGATAAATATCCACTTGGCATTGTTTTCCTTTTTTCCTTTTATTAAATCTTACTATTTTCATGTCTTTCTGTTTTTGTTTGGTTTTGGCAGGTATGTCTTCATTTTATGTATTGACCTGAGAAACCCTTTTTTCTATTGGCTTTTTTCTCACTTATGTGCATTCTCTCCAGTTGCTGAAATGAAAGATGATTATTAAAAAAATAATGGGCCCACAGTTCGATGAGAGGTTAAGAGTATTGGTAAAAAAACAAACAAATCCTGGATCTAATTAACATTCTTAACATTCTTCTCATAGCTCAGGTTATGCTCATGTTCTTCATGGACTTTAAGTCGTTAGTCTCAATAAACTTATATAATCCGGTTTTACACAACACAGCTGGGCATTTACCTCATACATATATTTCCTCTGCCAGGTTCACATTTTATATGGAAGAAAATATTGTTTGCTCTTAAAGAACCAGTACCGCCAGACACACTGCAAACGTGTCTCTGTTCTTACTCGCTGTGATAAATCACCTGCAGGTAAACGGGTTTTACAAATTATTGAATCATTTGTGTGCTAACATTGTGGGCTTGATTTGGCTGTTTTAGGATTGCTCAATCTCTGGGGCAAAGATGATTCATAGATATTAGCATTATGGCTCATGGGAGGATTTGTGTAAGTCAGGTTTTGGAGGTAGGGTTATGGAATGAATATTGATCGGTTAGAAGATAAGTAATGTGTCAGTGTGTGCTCTTTGAAGTTATTTCCACCTATGTTTTATCTGAATTTCAGAAACAGAGGGTCACTGCCATGTGTGGGGCTGGGTTTCATTAGAAATCTTTCAGTGCTACTGCCAAAATGATACCCGTGTTTTGGCAGCAAGACCAAAACCATTCCTTTTTTGATACCTCACTTTTTGAGTAATCTAACGGTTTTCCTACGAAACCCTTTTTGAACTTTCAAAAGAAGTCAAACTTTTCAAATGTTGCATGCTTTCACACACACAAGCAGCTGTACAAGAACTTTGCTTAAATGAAATGCAGTCTGACCTCAGGCTGTAGCCAGCAAAATTCATTCCAAAATGACACCTAAAAACTAGGGCTGGATGTTCTATCTATATGATAGGGTCCAACAATAAGGATTGACTGATGACTCTGAGCCAGTAAGAACTTATATCGGACCAGTACATACAATCAGCAGGTTGCCCAATTGGGCCAGTGCTAAAAAGAAAATGAGCGAGCGGCACGTGTCTGCTCAGGCCTACCCTCCGAGACTTCCCTCTGCTCTCAGCGCGAAGACAAACGCAGACCAAAAATCACATCTCTGTACTGTATTTTTCAGCTGACAGCTGATACATCATGTATATCTTGGTATTTTCTACAAAGTGAGCTCACAAAGTTTTCTCTTGTAAGTCAAAGCCAGATGTGAGATGTCTCAAGCACTTTTATTTTGACTGTGATCAAAATAAAATGCAAAGACAGGGATTCCTTCCCTGTTTGAAATTGTAAGTGTCTGAACTACACTGCAGACTGGATTCTCTACTCACAGTGGCGGCTGACTCATATGAACGGTCGTCCAGCATGGGTTGAATGCGCATCGCCAGGTCATTGGCACCGTCTCACTCGCTCTTTTATACTTGTGTGCTGGTGTCTGGGCTGGTGTTTGGTAGAGCGAGTGAGAGAGTGACTGGTTTTGCTTCGGAGCAAGTACCGACTCCCCTTTGCTTTCCGACCACGGTCGGAAAGCTTTAGCAGGAAAAGTAGTGCACGGTGGTGGTGATGGCGCAGTGGATATGACACATGCCTTGTGTGTGGGGTGTGGGTGTCTGGGTTCGATTCCCACTGCTGTACATTAACCAGTGTGTCCCTGAGCAAGACATTTAACCCCTAGTTGCTCCAGAGGCGTGCAACCTCTGATATATAGCAACTGTAAGTCACTTTGGATAAAAGCATCAGCTAAGTGACATCTAATGTGATGTAATGTAAACCCTCTCCTTGATTTCATGTTGTCCACAGAGCAGGAGAACCCGTAAATAAGTAGAGAAAAATGCTCTATACCAAGCCACGGCCAAGCGAACCAATCGGTTGTTGCGGTCTGCGTCGCCGCAACGTGTAGTTACATTTTTTGCGAGGTGCGTGTCAGGCTACGGCGTAGATTTAACGCAGGAACATAAATTGGGCATTACTCATAGAACTGAAGTGAATGTTACAACCAACAGAATATTACCAGTGGAAACACTGGTACAAATACAGGTTTCCTCTCCTGCTTAATAAAATATACAGCTGTGCAAATAAGAATTAAAACTGTAGGCAAATGTCAGCAGTGTGGACCTGCGCTGTGTCTCGCTCCATGTTGGAGGAGAGGAGTGAGGGCAGGGTTGCCCAAGGAGTATGAGAGAGGAGAGATGCAAACACAGGCACTGCTTTACATAAGAAGTGGGTTATGTAATGCAACATCAAACTATATTGATATAAACGGTAGGGGTGCAACGGATCACAAAACTCACGGTTAGGATCGGATCACGGATACATTTTCTGGTCAGCACAAGAAAGGGCGGACAATTTAAAAAAATAAAAAATGCTTTCCATTTATTATTGAAAGAACTGTCATAAACCACAGCATGTTCAAGCAGGGGGGAGCAGGGTTCTCTTTCCCGGGAAAAACAACTGACTTTCACCCCAGAAATGTGTGTTCCTTGGGAATGTTTGAATCGATACCATGATATTTTTTCTAAACTTAACTAGTTGTTTTGGTGGCTAAACTCGTCGCCGCATAACGCTCACTTTTTGTTGCCTAAACTTAACCGCAATGACCGCCGAAACGAACGGCAGCTTTCTGTGCCCTGTACCCGGCTCGAAGCCCCCCTATTCACGGGTAACTCAACTATCAACTGCCGCTAATACGACGGAGCTCTGTAGCCAGCGTCACAAGTTTTCGAATTCTTCCGCTCCTCCAGTAGCCATGACCATCTCTATCAAATGGTTTTAACATGTCTTGTTCACGTGAACAGAAAATTGCATTGCCTGTATCTTTTTCACGGACCAACCGTACGGATTAACCATGGTCTGAAACACCACTAATAAACGGTATTGTTTCGTCCCATATCTCGTCTGAAAATATATCGATATACCACCCAGCCCTAACATAACTAGTGTGACTAAAAAAGATGTACAATGATTAAAATCCACCACTTGGGAATGATGCTTAAACTACATGCCACCAACAGTGACCACTGTTATAGTAACTATCCCATTTCTCAGTCTAACATGGTTATTACTTGCTACAACCAAATGTAGTGCAAGCAATTTTCAAAAGGCAGAGATGCTTTAAACATCAATCTAACTTACAGCAACTGATACAACTTAAAAGTACCACACACAAAAAAAACAAGCTATGCAAAGGTCAAATACTGCATACATGAGTGTGTTTATGTGGTTGCTGATGTCTTGTCAAACAGCAATGAACATTGTCATGATGTGTGCAGGCAGTGCATCCAAGAGGTCTGAGTTCAGTGCCCTGTCAGCTCGCGGCACAGGACATCTGTCAGCAGAAAAGACACATTCCTTACCCTCATCACTACCACATCCTTCCCTGAATGTCCCACAGATAGACATGTGGCTATTTTTGAGTATACCCAGGCATTCAGGATGACTGGAGTTTGACCGATTAGGGCCTAGAGGAAGAATAGTAAACAAAGGACATGGTATGGCTCATGCTGATTGGGCTGCCATAGTGAAAAATGTTTGTAAAAGCACTATCAACCTCCTGCCTTGATGTTGTGTAGACACTGCCTTTATTAGCCCTTGTTTTTTCCTTTATGCTGCTACTTGACACCGTTTGTTGTTTTTATATACATTCTTAAATTATTTTCTTATTGTGGAGCCATGTTTCCTGTTAGGTTGTTTTGAATAAAAGTAAAGACTACTGTGC
>CM042322.1:1758271-1808271 GCA_023566125.1 Zingel zingel | reverse complement strand
TCCTAAGTTTGACTCAGAGACCCAATATATTATTGTTATGGAAACAGATTGGCTGGAGGAAGCTTTGACAGAAAACACGACAAGGATTTATGCTATGGCTAAAGATTGCCAAAATGTCCTGTATCATGCTAACCAGCTAGCTTGCCGGCAGAAGTTGGCTTCCTTAAATATATTGGTATCTTTATAAAATAGTGTGTTTTCCATCTGCTGTGTTTATGTTCCAGGTTGAGGAGGGCAGCAAGGCAGCAGCTGTGAGTCTCCAGGTGGGAGACGAGCTTGTCAACATCAACGAGATTCCCCTGAGTGGCTACAGGCAGGAGGCAATCTGCCTAGTCAAAAGCTCCCACAAGACCCTCAGTCTGGTGGTGAAAAGGTAGGTAACCAATCCCCGGTCCCCTCCCGTGCCCTTTCCTTCTACATCTGCTGCTGTCACAAGTGCACCACCCCCTCAGCCTAACCGGTCACTATGGTAACATTTCCAACAAACCAAGGTGACAGAGGATCCTGGCCCTTGCAGCTGTTTTTCTGCGTGGTGTGTCTGTAGACTTAGCCTGCACTTGCTGGTGTTTCTAAGCTGTCACATGAGTTTTCTGCAGCTAGATGGTCCTGTTTTGCCAGGTTGTACTTGGTTGCAGTCAATAGGAGGCCGTGGCTTGTAACACAATTTTTTCATGCTCAAGTTGAAGGAAGGAAGTGAGGCTGTAGGTGACATAATTTTCTCTATTAGATCACACGCAGGCAGGTGTGGGAAGGACAAACAAGGGGAATGATGCAAATGACAATATTTGGCACTGAGATTGTTTTTATCAGTCAGTTGATCTCATGCCCTCTGGGATAAGGCAGTTTTTCCTTCTTCTTTGCAGCACTTAACACCACACATCTCACTCTTTCTCATTGACCAAAGAACAGACTGCAGCGGAACAGTAAGCCCACAATAAATGATTACATTCACTTCTTTTGTCATAAGCCAATCCCTGTGACTTATTGACACAAAGGTATTGTTGAGTATTCATATCTTGTTTAACTGATGAATCATTTGTCCTGGAGGCCTTCTTACAAATGACCTTGTTGTGTGTGAAACACTGGTCCCATTGTCTTTCTGTGCCATCCGCATTTCCTTCTGTACTGTATCATATAATAACGTAATCCCTGAACAAATCCTACCCTACAAGGAAGTCCATTTACCATTTATCTCTCCACAAGGACGTGGCTGTGAGTCTCACTCATTGTGTTTTATTCTCAATAGACATGTCTATAGTAGGATCTGGACACAAGAAGGATGTGTAACTGTTTATAACCATTTGTGCCTATTTGATTACTTATCTTATTGTGGGACAACTTAAAGGCCCTGAAAACATATCTTTTCAATCAGCTTCGAACTATGAGCAATGGAGTCTACATTAACACACAATTTTCTGCCAAAGTTAGAACAGTTTTGGTTGCTACACATGAAAGATTTCTGTTAATGTCATTGTTTTTCTCACTAGTTTGAAGTGGGAGGAGCTTAATTGGAAAAACGTGACGTCACACACTTTCGTGCACCATTCAGGATTTAGCAAGAATTTGAATTGCAATCTGATGACTGTTGTGTGTATGTTTGCTCATGTTGCCAGTCATTGTCCATAAAATCAACCTACACAGTCCTAATTAAACTAGCAACATTCTAATTTAAGGATGTTTTTTCCCTACTTAAAATCTGATTAATCGTTCGACTGGATACATTTGTGTATACACCCCGAAGTTGTGATGATTAAAGGATATAAAAATGATTATTTTTGACACATATTTGAGATATATATATATATATATATATATATATATATATATATATATATATATATATATATTTATTTATTTATTTAACAGAACAATTAACACTGGGACACTGGATTTGAACTTGGAAAATGTATTTTTTTTTATTTCATTGGGTCTTTAAAACACATTGTTGCAGCAGTTTGAATTATTAACAGTAAAAGTATCTGTTGCCTCCTGTAGATTACATTTTTAGGTTCATGCCAACTAATCTAATATGGCTACTAGCATGCCAACGTGTGTGTGTGTGTGTGTGTGTGTGTGTGTGTGTGTGTGTGTGTGTGTGTGTGTGTGTGTGTGTGTGTGTGTGTGTGTGTGTGTGTGTGTGTGTGTGTGTGTGTGTGTGTGTGTGTGTGTGTGTGTGTGTGTGTGTGTGTGTGTGTGTGTGTGTGTGTGTGTGTGTGTGTGAAAAACCACTAGTCTGTAAATAAATTGGACATACACTTAGCTGCCAGTTTATTAGGTACACCTATTTAACTAATGCAGCAATGCAATAAGTCCTACCTTCATTAAAGTTATATTGTTCAGTTTAGGGCTGAAACAATTCCTCGAATAACTCTTATAATTCGATTACAAAAAATCTTCGATGCAAAATGACTTGCCTCGAAGCTTGGTTAAATCAGTGTTACTAACGTTGTATCGCTGACGGACGGTGTTTCCGCTACTGTCGCCCACCAGACGGCTCCGTCTGCTGCTGGCGACACATGCCAGAGGTAACTAGTGAGGGCTGAGAGAAGAGACCGGCTGGAGGAGACCACAGGAAGGGTCCAAAGGTTGGAGTCAGTTCAGACGTAGTTAAAACTAAAACTCTGTACAGTGGGTCTACTGCAAAATCAAACTAGCTTAGCACAATAATAGCACAACGTCAGTGCTTTAGCATCTCAACAGAAAACATGGAGTCTAACTTCATCATCCATTCCACGAAGAGGACCGACAACAGCCAATCACAGAGTCGTATGGACGATGACATCACATCAAACACAACAACTACCAAAATCAGAGACAAGGAAATACGTAGTGGTGACCACGATCTGAGCTGACGCGCTGACTATCCTTCAGAACTACAGCTGATTGTTGACTCCCTCTCTCTCTCTCTCTCTCTCTCTCTCTCTCTCTCTCTCTCTCTCTCTCTCTCTCTCTCTCTCTCTCTGGAGAAACAGCTGATCAACGATCTAATAGCATAAGTGTAACAGAGCTGTGTGACATTATAATAAAATATATAAATGAAAATAGGTTAAGTATAACTAATATTTACATATAGGTCTAGTTTTGATTGTTTATAAATGTAAAAAAAAAATTAAAAAAAAAAATTAAAGAAAATATCCGATTAATCGATCGATTAAGTGCTAGATTAATAATCGATTACAAAAAGAATCGATAGCTGCAGCCCTAGTTCAGTTTTTGTTGAAACTGTTATGTGGTTATTTTGCAGGATGTAGTTTGTGGTGCTCTTAAATAATGTATTATACTGACAGCTGTTAATAATATATATAATCTGCTGATAATATTTTGTTCACTAAATTTGTATTGATGAGTTGGGTAAATGACAAAAACAACTCCCTGTCTAATGCAATACAGTTCTTCAACTGCAGCACAAACTACTGTACATGCCATGAGAGAAATTAGACCGTAAATCAACTCAAAATGGACCTCAAAGCAGTCCCAATATTACTAAATATTTCTAAAGTGTCTTGTATCATGGCTAATCACTTGCTAGTGTCACAGTTTTCACATGACTCATGGCCGCAACATGTATTTTTCCTTTTAAAATGGGGAGAATAGGAAGTAAATACTGTGACGATTCAAATACAGAAGAGCAGGAGGCATAGCGAAAGGATCTGGGAATTGTCCTTTTGGTATGTTTGTAATTGTAAATGGAGAGACATCTCCTTACAAGGACAAGTCTTATTGTACATATTGCAAAGTTGATATGCCTCAACGCTTTAACAGTTGCACAGTGCAGCATTTCACATCACTATCTTTACCGGTATGGAACCCTAATGTCCTTCTGTGCCTGCGCATTTATGTGTCACCACGTAACACCGTTCAGGGATAGTTGAATGAGAATCAGGAAGCTGTCAGAACCTGCTCCTCTACAGGCGTGGTCTCTTTATAGACAGCACAAGGGAGGAGCTTGATTTAGCGAGTCATGTATTTTGGATGCAGTGACTAATGTGAGACTGTTGGTATAGTGTCATTTAGAAGAGAGGCAGGGGAGAGGCTCTTCACACGTCACATAGAGTAGAGTTAGGTGTGGTTTTTTTGTGGGAAGCATCTCGTCCTCTTTTGTATCACACATGCCTCAACAGTACTACTATGCAATCCGTGCCTCAACTTCAGTTTGTCAAATGAGGGAATCTTTCAAATGTATACATTTTTCACTATATCAATGTGATTGAAAACATCTGCACATCAAAAACAAAATTACGGTGTGAGCTGCAGTTAAATTGTTCATTTTATGCTAAAATTTTTTAAAACTTGCCAACACTAACTGCTACATACAGTAAAATCCACAGCAACACATTGCATTTGCACGCATTCCAGCTTGCTATTGTTATGCTTTGCTAACTGTTAAATCCAAAAGTTGTAATTTGGCTAAATGCAGAACATTTTAACTTGAATTCTGGTTACTGTATATGGACAGTCCTTTACTTTACTGAGACCAAAGAAAACAAACAACACCAGTGCAACTGGAATTCGCAGAAAGAAATGATTTGAAACACCCATGTTGCCTTGGGAGCTTGGATATTGCAGTGGTGATCAACATAGCTAAACTCTTTTTTTTACATGAGGTATTCACATTATTTTGTTTACCTCTCTAGTTTAGAACAGATAGGATTTTAATTTGCATCAGGACCCCCTGCAGTGGTTGGCCTTCTTTTCCCTTCCCCCGAGGCATTTGCAGAACATGCAACTAACTGCAAAGTGAATCATTAAACTTTACAACGTGAAGCTTGAAGTTTGTTATGGCTTTTGGTTTCCCCCTTCTGGCATTGTTACAGTAGTACCACAGTCACTAACATGCTTCATTATTCTGCATTGGATGAGACGTTGTCTAGTGTAGCAGAAGGCTTCTCCTTCCTTTCTCTTTTACTTGTTGCAGCATCAAAAAATATTACATCTATGTGGCTATTTTAGATGTGTTCACCCTGTACAGAGGTTTGGTGCACAATCCAATTATACCTGGGAGAGCTTATTGGCCCAACTTAAAGTGTAAGCATTCAGTAGGGGTTGCAGTGCAGAGGCTTACATTTACTGGTCTTTGTTTTCCTAAATAAGCCTATGTAGTACGTTTGGAATGCTGTGCACTGAATTCTTGTCAGAAGCAGGTTTCTTAAAATTGTTTGGGTCTTAGCCGAGAAAATCCTAGTTTAGAGATTTAGCTGTAGCCTTGTCTTAACTGCACCCCTCGGTTTCTTTTTGGTTTGCTCCATTCCCAAGGTGAGTTGACAAGGAGTCACTGAAATAGATATCACTAGCTAAACAAGAAGGTTTCAATCCAATACGGTTTATTTTTAACCGTACTGTCTAATCAAAGAAAAAGTACACTTGCTTTGACCTGTGATGGGTTTTTCGAGTGACATGAAGACATTTTAGTTCATAATAAACATTTCATAAGGTCATGTATGTGAAACTGGGGGGAGAAATCATTGTCGGATAGAGGTGTTTTTTAGGAATGTTTTGATTTTTTTTTTTTTTTTTTTTTTTTGATTTTCATTACGGGGATTACACATTTATACTTTGCCTATTGGGCAACATGCGAAACATGTTGTCATCCTATACTGGCGATTATGAATGTTAATAGGGAAGATCACCTGCAGGGAACTACAATCAAAGCATGTCATGGCAGAAATTACATAAACATTTAATAATTTCTCTCACACTTCTCAGCACTTTTGACTGCTTTGTGCATGTTTGCTCGTGCTATTATATTATATATGACACTTTATGGATTGTTTGTGGTTGGTCCACAGTATGTCATTATGAGGGACTACATTTAATCCCCAGTCTGGCTCTGTTTTCACCTGCTTTTAACATCTGTTATGAATGATCCAATCACAAGTGGACAGCTGTAGTACGTGTGTTTACATGCATCGTGTTTGTGTGTGTGTGTGTGTGTGTGTGTGTGTGTGTGTGTGTGTGTGTGTGTGAGAGAGTGAGTGTGTGACTCATGTTCGGACATTGTGTGTCTGTGTGTGCCAAAGGACATAACATTTTTTACTGCCCGACAGCGTTGAGTGTGTAATATGTTCAGGTTTTTGTTTGTACTTCTAGATATGCATCTATAGATGTGTATAGGAGTCTCACATTTCCTGATTTTGTTGCTTCATAATAAAAGCTTTTAAATGATAAAACAACGGGCTTGTCTGCTTCTAAAAAGCAGCAGCAGAGATTGCGAGGTAAGAACAGGAATGTCTGTAGTAATAGCCTACATATTTGTGAATTTAGGTACATTTTATGAAACAAAAAAAGGTTATTGTCTAGTGGCGTTCCCTGGGACCTCCGTCCTGCCGACACGGTCGCCTTTTCAAGGCTACCACAGGGCACATAGCACCAAAGAGCTGGGGAGGAGAGCAAGTGGGCAGATTCAATTCAATTTTATTTATAGTATCAAATCATAACGAGGTATCTCGAGACACTTTACAGAGTAGGTCTAGACCACACTCTATAATTTACAAAGACCCAACAATTCCAGTAATTCCACCCCAAAAGCAAGCATTAGCAGTGGCTAATGCGACAGTGGCGAGGAAAAACTCTTGGTAGGCGGTGTCTGACGGGGCCGGTTGGGGATGTGATGAACAGTGGCAATAATGGTCACAAAGATAATGTAACCGTGACTACAAATGGTAGTCGTAGTAGTTCATGTCATAGCAGGGCACTGAAGGGCGTTACAGGATGTGGCGTAGCACAGCAGAGCATGGGTGGACGTAGCAGGACACAGTAGGACGCAGTAAGACGCAGCCGGACACTGCACGGCATCACAGAGCGTAGGGCCACAGTGACAGCTCCAACCAAGATCTTGGTGCCACCCTAATCAAAGGGAATATTCTGGGCGAGAAAGAAACATAAGGACTCCTGGGAGTAAACTCCCCAGAGCTAGGTTAGTAACAGGCATTTCTGGGATAAGGATGTACACAGAAACAAATGGAAAAAGAGAGGAGAGAGCAGCTCAGTGTGTCACAGGAAGGAAGGAACCTCCCCCGTAGTCTAGAACTATAGTAGCTTAACTAAGAGAGACAGGTTAAGGAGAGGAGCCTGGTCTGGCTAGAACTCTTCCCGACCGGACCGGGCTGTACTGGCCTGCCTCCCTCTACTCTACTTTACTCGCTCCCTAACTATAAGCTTTGTCAAAGAGGCGTGTTTTCAGTTTATTCTTAAATATGGTGACGGTGTCTGCCCCCGAAGCCAGACTGGGAGCTGGTTCCACTGGAGAGGACCCTGATAGCTGAAGGCTCTGGCTCCCATTCTACTTTTAGAGACTCGAGGAACCACAAGTAGCTCTGAATTCTGGGAGCTCTAGTGGGACAATAAGGTACTAACAGCTCTTCTAGATATGATGGTGCTTGACCATTTAGAGCTTTGTAGGTCAGGAGAAGAATTTTAAATTCAATCCTGGATTTTACAGGAAGCCAATGCAGACAAGCTAATACAAGAGAAATATGATCTCTTTTCTTAGTTCTTGTCAGAACACGCGCTGCAGCATTCTGGATCAGCTGGAGAGTCTTAAGGGACTTATTTGAGCATCCTGATAGTAAGGAATTGCAGTAGTCCAGCCTGGAAGTAACGAATGCATGGACTAGTTTTTCAGCATCGTTTTGCGACAGGATGTTCCTAATTTTGGCAATGTTACGAAGATGAAAAAAGGCTGTTCTTGAGGTTTGTTTTAGATTGGCGTTGAAGGATATATCCTGATCAAAGATAACTCCTAGATTTCTGACAGTATTGCTGGAGGCCAGGGCAATACCATCCAGAGTAGCTATATCTTTAGATAATGAGGTTCGGAGGTGTTTGGAGCCCAACACAATAATTTCGGTTTTGTTTGAGTTTAACATCAGAAAATTGTAGGTCATCCAGGTTTTTATATTGTTAATACACACTTGAAGTTCAGCTAACTGACTGGTTTCGTCTGGCTTGATTGACAAGTATAATTGGGTGCCATCTGCATTGAAAGTTAATTGAGTGTTTCCTAATAATATTGCCTAGAGGAAGCATATATAAGGAGAATAGAATTGGTCCAAGCACTGAGCCTTGTGGAACGCCATGGCTAACTTTAGCTTACTTGGAGGATTTATTGTTATTAACAAATTGAGATCGATCAGAGAAATAGGACTTAAACCAGCTTAGATCTGTGCAGAGCACCGGAACAAAAACAGACACATCGCCGACAGTTTAATAATAACATCAAAACCAAGGTTCACTCTCTGGTGTCTGTGACTTGAGAAATACTTTCAAAATTAAAAACGCACAGCTACCAATAGCTGGACCAAGCCTGTGAATGAGTACGTAGTCCTCTTACAGTTGAAAAGCGGTCCTTCAATGTAGCCTAGGACACATTTGCGTACACACTGCTAAAAGAATGTGCTCATATACGGTCCAGACAACCAGGCCTGAGTGATCGGATCTCAATGCATGCTCAATGCGTCTTGGGTAAATTTACACCTGTACTTAGAGATGGCCACTTGTGATCGGATCACTCAGGACAGATTTTCAAACCAAAAAACGGAACCACTTGTTGCTGTTGTTGTTGTTGCTTGCCTTGTGCTCTGGGGTCTTTCACACTTCAGCTGTGATACTGTTACAAGAGTAAAAGATAGGCCCCACTGCTTGCTTTAAGTAATTGACAGGTTGTTGGTGAATTTTTATACCAGCACTCTGAGTTACTGATTTACCCCAAAACAACCTGAATTGTAATATTGGACGGTGTTTAAGACACAGGACATGCAGGACTTTGCTATAGTGATGTTGTTAAGACCCTCACCCTCAGACAAAAGGTTTCCAGGTGTTTCTGACTGTGGGTCAGTGCAGACAGCCGGCGACTTGACAGCTGGTATGCCACTCAGCCCAGGAATGTGCTGGTCATTACATACTCATGGTTCACCTCCCTCACCCGAAACATGACTGGTTTGATTGTAGGGTCTGCTGAAGAGGGCCTTTGTCAGACCCACAGGGACCAAATGGAATCCACCGGCTCACCTGCTAAGTGCAGGTTGGGTGCATTACAACCTTGACATCTTTCTGCCCTATACAGTACACTACATGATGCTGCTCTTCATTTTCCCAGATGTCATGCAATAGTGAATGCATCTATCTGTCCAAGCCACGCATTGTAGGGCATTGTATTGTCTGTTTTTTAATGAGAAGAATCTCACACTATTGGTCAAATATAAAACGTATTAGTTAGTGTTAACAATCCATGTGATACAGGAGGCAACTACTAAACTTAAAATAATGCATTCGCTGTACCTCACAATGAGAACCTTGTTTGGACTTTATGCTTGATTGCTTCCCTCACAATAGATCACTGTGAATTGTATTGCTTTCCTATCAGCTTTAGGTCACAACCATTCTTTGCTAATCTTCTTGCCTGTCACCAGAACTCTTGTTGGTGTGGCAGAGCAAGTTAATAAGAAAAAAACCTTGTTTGTCACTCAGGCAGGAGTGTTTTCTCCCATTAATGCCATTTAGGATGGTTATTATGTACAACTATAATCTGTACAGCTGTAAATATCTGCTATACCACCTGTACAGTTACATTGGCAAAATAATTGGCATATTAGTTTGAATTACTTTGAATTATGAATTGCAAAGATTTAGATAGAAAGTTTCCTCGACATTTTATGCAGGTGTTGCATAAAAGTCATGACCCTGCAAATTTGGAAATTAAATTTCTTGTTGGTCAATTTAAAAGAATAGAAAATAAAATACTTTGTCTATTTTTTGCATCCAAAAGGCAGAAATTTGTCTTTGGTTTGCATGTGACAAATCTGCTATTAAAAGGGTACATTAAAAGCATCACATAAAATCCAAAAACATTTACATAAAAACACAAAACACTAGAAGCTACATTTTAAAAGGAGCACCAGGCACTCCATGGTGAGACCTGAATCAAGGTTATATAAATAGATATAAAGTGCTGGGTGCTGAGTTAGCAAGCTGGATTCAGAAAGTGTCTGTCCTCACTGATCAATATATTTTATGACATTCAAAGGGCACAGCAATTAGCACTCTTGTATTGTTTATTATTTCCTATACACAGTCAGATCTTAACTAAGAGGGATGTCATCTAGGTTATGTGATAGCAATTAAGTCCAGAAGGGGACAGTTTCCAAAAGCCTTTTTTATTATGGAAGTCAGTGGAGAATTCGAACATGAGAATCCAAGAGAATCTATGAAGCACTTGTCTACACAAGGGGCATGGCCACTTTATTAGTTGTCAAAACGATCTCGCCATTATGACTGTAGTTTAAGGTAAGCCGGCTGGCTAACTGGCACATTTACACAAATGCTGATTAATGTGCCTTGTCCTGTTAATGTAATAAAATGAATCCAGAAATAAATTAATCAATCTTTGGACCCTCCAGCATAGGCATAACAAGAGGGCATAAAAATGTAAAAATACAAAAGGGAAATTAAGTGACACACTGCTAATTTAGCAGGAATTGTGTTATTGAGTATAATACTATTATTTTAAATTAATTTCAACTAAACACAGCCCACTATGTCATAATATTTTTAATCCAACGAGACAATAGAGTAAAATGCTATTGTGGCTAATCTAAGCCCAATGGGCATGAGGTTTAATTATTAGATATTCATTTATGTAGCGTTCATACATTCATTGAACTACAGCTAACGAGCCCATTTAAACACAACCTGAAATAATGAGCACAACAACATGTGCTTAAATCGCTAGTTTTGAATACTAAGTTGTATGTGCCATGTTTCGCTGACATCCCTGCTTGTGCAGTTGCAATGCTCATTTCCCGAGGCTTTCAGGAAACAGGGTGCCCTTGCACCCCGGAGAGCAACCTGTTACCATAGCAATGGTAGAAATGCATGTCTGCCGCACAAGAGGGGAGATGGGAAGACAAGAGTCCGGCATTTCATCCCATAATTAGCATATTAGCCCTTAAGAGCCAATGAGACGAGGCAAGGTACGGGAATACTCCGAGAGGACTGGCTGTGACAATACCCCTCCTCCTTCTCTTTACTCTCTTCCACCCCCTCCCCGGGGTAAAACCCACGTAATCCTGGAGGAAATCTTCCCTCCGTTCAAACTACTTCAGCCCAGAGAACTTAGTTTTAGTCATGGCCATACTGTGTTGCATATTCTGTTTTTGAGTTGTGGTTGATGTGTGTTCAGAGGTAGTGGAGTTGTGCCATGATGCTCAGACCTCAGCAGCCTGCATGTCTCTTTATTTTAGCTCGTCTTTGAAGTGTCTGTGGAATGCAGTTCCTGACCAGCACACGGATACAACTGGCCTCACTTCCAAATTGAGCTCCAGGCTAATATTATTGTATGGTTTTTTGGATAACACTCTTCTTCTTTGTGTCCATTTTGAATTCCTTCATCCAGATGTTTGGTGAGTCAAACTGAACATTATTTTATGTTTTAATCACTTTTTTTGTATTTTAAACTTTTGACTTCTGTGTTTGAAGGCCATCATACCTGCTGCTTTTTGTCTTGTGATAGTTCAGTGAATAACCGGGGGACATATTGTGGCCTTCTTTGCCTGCGTTTATGACCCTAATACTCTGTTATTGTGGTGATTGTTTTTGTCTTATCATTCATTATGAGGTCATTCATCATTTAGGTTAAGCCATGATCAGCAAGACTTAGGATTCCCTACCAAATGCAAATTAATCTTTGAGGGAAAGACTAATAGGTAAAACAAAAATCATCTGTGAATACTCTCCTAAAGTATTATTAATATATTGGCCGTTACTTTGTTTAACAAGCCTGTTTGGTTTTGTATGCATATGTGTGTTGTTTATTTTTAAATGTGGACTGGTTACATGCGATACATGCGAAGGGAAATGGGGCTCTAAACTAATCACTTAGAAAATACCCTCTCCCCCTGCCCCCATTCCAGCCAACTGATTCACTTTCCTAGCATATCTGTGCTGGCCCAGCTGTAGCCCTGACGATAGGCCTAATAAAACCAGGGTCATTTGCATACCAATAGCAGGCGCCATGTGTGGCTAGCTCCCAGTGCCCTAGAAACACGGACTGTGAGGAGACGAGGAAGACTGGGCTCCATGTTGGCTTTTCTTTGTCCTCTAAATAGGCCTTAACTTTAATCCACAATTAATTTTGTGAAATTGTCCCACTTTATTGAGCTTAACCAAATCTCTGTCTGAAAATTTTCAATCTATAAAAGTAGTGCAGGGTGCAGATATAATAGCTTAAGTTATACATTTCACCCAGTAGTTTGTTCCAGGTCTCCATCTGAAAGAAGCTGCTTGTCGGACCTCTTGTCCTCAGATCATTGAAGGCCTTTAGACAAGGTGACTGTGGGGGCAGGACCCCCTGACCTCATGGCTTTGTAGGCCAAGTCTTGAGTCCAATGAGGGCAAAGCTTTGTCTAAAATTGTTGACCAGTGCAACACCAATTTTCCACAGTTCCCTCATAGTGAAACTTGCTACCGAGGTCTAACATAATGATACTAGACTGAGGCTAAACAGTTAACAAGTATTTACAGGTGTTTTAAAACGTATTCCACTTAAGTTATGTTTCTTTGATAGGTGTCAGAAACTGATGCGTAAAATCTTACCAAAAGTCAAAGAGAACATGCCATGCAATATAAACTCCATTTAAAACGCAAACCTTGAATCAGTTTAACCCATTTTATACAAGTGGAAAATATACACTTTCCCTATAACCCTCCCTGTTTAACAATTGTATAAACTCAACTACATTAATATCACTGTAGGTGTACTAAATGACTACCAAAGTCTCTTGTGACTGTGAAGTGATATGCAGGCTGTCTGGGAGGCAGACGACAGCTTGAATCGAGGGGTGATGTGGCTGATCTGATTGAGATTCTCTCTTCTGTTAAGCTCCCTGCCCCATGCTGGGCCTGTGTTCCCCCTGGAACCATATGGCAAAGTCTGAGCACAACCAGCTCACCTCAGCTACGAACTGTTTAGATAATGAGCCTAATGAGAGATGAGTAAAACTGTTGCTGTTCCACTCTGGCAATGGTCTTCTGTGTTGTAGGTCCATCATAAAGGGTTGTTCTCACCCTTTCTCAACTTCCATGACACTCAAAACTGTGAAAACGGGACCATGCATTAGTTTGACCAGGAGAGGGGGCTATAACGCCATGTTTCAGTAGACATGTACACTTCTGTAGATTGCATGTTACTGTCCTGTGAATTAGAACACTGTGATAATTCAGTTGGATCAGAGGGGATTTAGATAACCTTTGTCCTATTAAGCTTTTTTAGACACTAACCTTCCCAACACACTAAGTTTTCTTCGGTGCTATAGTGTGCACAAACTTTCAACAATCAGAACCAGCGGTCTATGTGTCAGATGGTCTTTGTCCTGTCTCCTACTGTGAGGCCAGTCAATTGTCAATGAGCTCTTAGTGTGTGTGTTCCTCCCCCCTGCTGCCCAGGAACATGAAAATGGTGGATATTGTAGCTCAGAAAATGCCCTCTGAGAATGACGTGCATGTGGCAAGAAGCTTTCTTACGAAGATTTTGCGAAGTTCCATGAGGTACGGTTCTGTGGCTTCATCGTAATCAGTAGTACCTATTCTCTTTCTTTCCACTCCCTGTGCCCATAATCATATTAGTCATTTGTCTAGTAATAATATCATCTTCATTCCTCTCATAGAAACTCTCCCTCTCCTGTGGTTTATTACCTGCCATCATTGGCATGCATCTCTTTCGATTGTCTTGTGGTTCATGTCATTAGATGAAAGATATTCATCCCATTTGTACAGCATGCTATACACAGTCTGTCTATGATTTATGCACACATTTTTTTGTGTCTATAGTGATTTGAAGGAAAATAAATTGTATTTGATTTGTTGTCATTTTATGCTGATATGTTCTGTGCACATTTTCCTGACATGCAATTCAGAAAGAATCGCTTTAAAGGGTACGTTTTATATGCTTAACTGACAACTGTGCAAAGTTTGTGATCAGTGATCACACAGAGACGTACATTAAAAACCCTCTAAAATAAATTTCTATCTGTAAATGTTGGACTGAATCAAAAATGCAGCAAAAAACATTGCCTTAATACAGATGCAGTACTAGCTACAGCAGTAACTTTCAGTTGCACAGACTCATATGTGGAAGCACATACTGTTTTCCATAAGGGGCAGGTCTCTGATCCAGTCTGTTTTTTTTTTTTTTTTTTTGCCCTCTCTGCAGGCGGAATGAACCCATAAGCAGGCCTCACTCCTGGCACGCCACCAAGTTCAACGACAACCAATCAGAGACTGCCAAAACACAGTCTCCACCCACGCAAGTCTGGCACACCAGATATGATGCAAGGTAACTCTGGGATCTTGAAGTTTGCCTCATGAGTAGATATCAAGCACTTTAGATTAAAATTATAGGTTTAAGTTTAAGGGGTTTTCCAATATATTTAAAACACTTGGCCAGGCCCTCTGTGTTGTTCTAGTACAGATACGTTATACCTTCTATTTATTCAATCAAACTGTTCTGTCAGCTAAAAACAAAATAAAAAGATTTCTTTCCATGAAAATTGACTTTTTTTTTCAAAAACATCCATGTTTTTGCCTAATGCCAGATGGTAAAAGTTAATTTTATTGACAATGCTATATCCCTACATAAACATAGACTTACATGTTGTACGTACAAAAAGACAGGCTTTAAGCTGTCTTTGCTAATGCTGCTGTATGTGCAGTGGCCCAAACACTGATAATTAATTAGATCTAAGTTTGAATGCCATTAAACGGCCATTAGACTGTACAGAATTAGATACCATAGTTCATAACTTGATTAACAACAGCAATCTGTAGGTAAATGGCTATTTTTGCTGAACAAAACAGGTTGTTGTTTGTTTTCACACTTTATCCTTTGCTTTAACCTCCAGCTCATCCTCAACTGATCTCTCCTCTGGCTGGGAGCAAACAAACCTGCGCAGAGTGTCCGACCAGTTCAGCTCTCTCGGCAGTATGGACAGTCTAGAACATGTCTCACACCCGTACCCTGCTGGTCAGCTGTCACCTGCCAAGTCCAACAACAGCATGGAGCATCTTGGAGGAGGGAAACGAGACTCAGCCTACAGCTCCTTCTCCACCAGCTCTGGTACACCAGACTATACCCTCTCAAAGAGCAATGCTGCCTCGACAGAGAACATGCTCTATAAAGTCGGTCAGTGGGATGCAGCAGGAAAGCACAACAATGGCAGAAACAGCCAGAGCCTGATTGAGGGAGTCAAACTGGACGATAGGGTGGCTTACTTCCAGATACCAGGCGTTAGCTCAGGCTGCGCGGGTCAACAGACTGAGGACTCGGCCGGCTCCCGCCATTCCACTTCAAGTAGAACCAGTTTAGGACCTGTTTGGCATGTCCCTGAAAAAAAGAAGACTGCTTCCCCCTCTCCTCCCCCTCCCCCTCCACCTGCACGTAGTGACAGTTTTGCTGCGACAAAGGTACATGAAAGGGGGCTCATTATAGCTCACCCTGAAGGACCTGAGTCCTATGTCCCCTGTAAGACTTCCACTGAAAATCGCCGCAGCCACAACCCATCCCTGAAAAATGACAGCGACGGTTTTCACACTTCATCTGACAAATCGAGTCATAACCAGTTCAGCTCAAACAAGCAGTACTCCCTGTCCAGCAGTGATGTTCACCAAGGCCAGCTCTATCATCAAAGAAATCCTAGTGACAAAAGCACTTTTTCTCAGCCCTGGGCTATGTCCATACAAAAGCCGCAGAACGTAGCTGGCTACTATAGTAGCATGCAGGAACTTCCTACTAACGGTTCTGCACAACACTTTGGTCAGAATCAGAGAAGGAACCTAAGCACCTCGCTGTCTCCCACTGCTGCTGACCAAAACACAGACAGCAGTGGACAAAGCCGATACTACTGTGTCACAACATGTCAGCCCGTGCAGCACAACCCTCAGCCCTTGTCAGGAAAATCAGAGGACAGGAAGAGTATCACAGGCATAGACCTGGCACAGGCTGGAAATGAGCGGAACTCTCTTAGCCCACAGACAGTCACCCAAGTGAAGTATCATATTCCCCAACAGCAGCAACACTCTCTCTCTCACTGTAAAGACAGTAATGGATACAGCAAGCACCAAGTTACTACTGTACTAGAAACCTCTGTACCCAAATCCAGCGCTGATGATAGTGGAAGCCAGAGAGGACACAACGCACAAAATGCGGAAGCCCAGTTCACGAGTTATCCTCCTAGCAGACCGTCTGAACAGCGGAGGTCTCTGCCACCACAACTTAGAGAATTACCCCAAGACATAAGACATCACGGCCAAGTGAGCAACAAGATCTGCCCCCAGGCAACCCCCATGCTTCACTCTTTATCCATGGATGCTGCAGGCCAAGATGAGAAAACAAGAGGCCCAGACTCTGAGGAGTACCTTGAAAGCAAGCAGCTGAGGCGCAGCGACCGTTTTGCCACCACATTAAGGAATGAAATCCAGATAAGAAGAGCTAGGCTGCAGAAAAGTATGAGTGCAGCTACCCTTCCTGTTACTGAGGGTGAGACTGAAGAAGATCAGGATGTCTGGAAGTCTCCTGAAAGCACCACCGTGACCTCTGCAGGGGGCTCCTTCAACAATTCCTACAAGGACAATCTGAAGGAAGCACAAGCAAGGGTGCTCAGGGCTACGTCTTTCAGGAGAAAAGACCTGGAGCCTGTCCTACTGGAGCACCCTGCAGCTGAGGCCTTACCTAACTACCCATCCTCAGCGTTGGCCCGGAAAGATGTCACCCCTCTGCCAACAGTCTCAGAGTCTGTAATGAGTAGGTCGGGGCCTGGCGGTGGTCAGGTAACTCGCATTGGTGGCCGTAAGCGTTTTCCTACAGAAAAGAAGGTAAGGTGCTTCTCTGAACCAGACAAAATCCACCAAGTTGGGGTTAAGGAAGATCTTCCTCGCAATGAAAGCTCCTCACAAGACCAACAGAAGCTCCTTAAAGAAAGTGGGAAACCTGTTTTCCCCAATCACATTCCCCCTCCATGTTATACAGAGACCAAAGCCCTAAGTCTTTCCTCCACCAGTGAAACTGAGGTCACAGTGAAAAGCATCAGGAGCAGAGAGTACAGTGAAGAGGTCCAGGGAGGTTCTTACTCTGCACACAAGCAGTTTGTCTTAGACCAGCAAAGACTGGGCACCTTTGCTGAGTATGAGGCAAGGTGGAATATACAGAAACCCCCATCAGAAACAAGAGCCTCCGGTCGGTACCGGTCAGCTGATAACATCCTGGATCCAGGACCAGAGGAGAGAAGCAAAACCACCTGTTTCCACGAGAGATCCCGATCATCTCCTTCATCTGACATCTATGGACAGGTGAGGCACAAAGGCTGATTGTTTGCGATCTCAAAATGACTTGAACATGAATTATTGAAGTAATGAAAATGAGAGGTCTCTTGGTTGTAACTTGGTTTTAGTCACTTCAATGTTGCAACTGTCTCAAGCCCTCAAGGGGGGTTAACATGTATGACAAGCATAGCCACTGATGTAAAAAGAACAGTGGTGAAGTGGGAAGGAAAGAGCCAAGTCAAATATTAATCCGTTTGTTCATAATGACACACCCTCAGCTTAAGGAAGAGAGAGGGGCATCAACGCACCGCTTTTTTTTTTTCACTATTGAAAACCAGGAAGCTGCAACATGAGTTGGTTGGAATATTTAGCAATAAACTACAACTTGGCTCTTTGGATAACTGGAAGCCTCTTTTCTGTTAATTGTTTTGGTGGTTTTACATGAGGGACTATGTGTTTGTTTAACTTTATTTACAGAAGAGTCAAGTTCCTGCAAGAAAGTCAGAGACGGAATATTCCCAGACGGAGATTAAACCAGCTGAACCGCTCAACACTGCCACAGCGTAAGTAAATCTCATTTGATGTACCTGCTGGTACACAAGTGTGTCTTTGGCAGTGAGTCTATTTTTTGTCTCCAGTATACAGTGCATTATACAAAAGCAAAACTCTAGGGATTGCCTCTTGGGTAATCTTAAGTGATCTCAAAGGAAGGTAATGCAAGTTTTATTATCTGTCACCAATGGGTAAATTGAAACTGAATGCTAATACTATTAAGGAGAGTGCTCTATTGGACCTATTTATTATTTTGCTCTTACGCCGGTGTCTTCATCAATCTATCAGCATTGTGATTAGGGCTGCACGATATGAGGAAAATATGCAATATGTGATAATGTTGTTTAATATCGCAATACCGATATTACTTGCGAGAAATACACAGATATTAAAGTGTACTCAGTTTTGCATTTCTACTGCTTTCAGTATTCTGCTAAAATACAACAAAGTGCTTGTTGAATTTAAAACCAATGAAAGGAAATCATTTCCAAAATTATTTTTTTGAACATTGAGTTAAATATAAAAAGCCACCACTAAAAAAAGAATAACTGTTACATTTCAAAGTGCAGTTTTCCACTGATATTTTCTTTCAACTATCTTGTGTCTTTCGCGATATGTTGCAGCCGTTTGCGATGTGTTTATTGCACCAGTTGATATCGCGATGACAACAAAAAAGCGATATACTGTGCAGCCCTAATTGTGATATGAGGCTGTGTTTCCACTCCTGCGCTTTATCGGTGAAAGAGGGAAGTAAGCCCGTAGATGAACAGTGAAGTCTTTACACTCTTTCAAGGCATACGGGTGGCACTGCCTTGGCGCAGCTGTGACAACATAAGCCGTCTCACTTGCTGTGCTATGTGTCGTCTACTGGAGGTTTACGTGTGTAGGCGAGACATCTGACCACGTCTGTGACAGGGAGGAAGTGTTTCTTCAGCCCTCCATCAGAATGTCATGGGGACCCTGAGTTCAGGGGGCCAGCCAGAAGGCGTGAAATTATCATCAATATGATCTGTTACTTTGCATAATTGGATTTTTAGCCACTCTAGCGACATAGCTCTATGGATGGCACTTTGGTCCAGACAACTACTAAATGGGTGGCCATGGAATTTGGTACAGGCATTCATGTTCCCCTCAGGATGAACTCTAATAACTTTAGATCTCCTAATGTTTCATCTAGCGCCATCATCACGTCAAAAATGGAATTTGTCCAAAACTTTGTCTTATGACTACATGCATTCAAAACTAATGGCATTCCCATCAAGCCTCTGGAATGTTAGCATGCTAACATGCTAAACTAAGATGTGAACTTGGTAAACATATCTGTTAAACATCAACATGTTAGGATTGTCATTTAACTCAAAGTACAGCTTTGCATAAGTACAGCCTCACAGACTCTTATTTTGCCTTTTACCTTGAAGGAAAAAGGAATTATGGGATATTCTATTGTTGTTTTTTTTGTTGTTTTTTTCAATTAGATGAAGCCAGGTTACTGAGAATACAGTATCACAGTAGGCGGACCTCACTAGCTAAATGCAGACTAACCTATAATCACAATTTTTTGTGTATACGCCTGGAAATGTTTAAATAACCCTCAACAATAATATGAAAGTGTCTGTGTATATAAAGTGGTTTGGTCACACTGGAAAACCCTCCTTCCTTAGTAACTGTTTGTTTTATGGGCTGGGCAGAAGTGTTTACAGGTAACGTTGATGGTTCCAGGTGATCCTTTGATGGTCCCATATCAACTCCTGTCGTATGAAAACAGTGTGATATTATTGTTTAATGTTAAAGTATGATGGCACCTGTTGTGCCTGTTCTCCTCTCTTGTGTTCCTTGTTTTATTTAAAAATGCAGTCATTAAATTGTTTAGTATTTTTCCACCTTTAACCCCTGAGTGGAAGCCAGCTGTGACCAGTCAAACTTGTAATAAAGGGGCACTCCACCACTTTTACACATGAAGTTCAGTTTACCCCTTATGTAGAGTACTACCAGGCTGAAAATATAGTTGTATAATGTCCTCTGTGACACCCTGATGATGTCATCAGGGTTATCATGGCTTGGGTTTGAGAGACTCAGAAATCCAGCGTTACAAATTGGATGACTGGGGGTTAAAAAAAGTGTGTATTTAACTGACAGGGTTTAATTCAATTCAATTTATTTATAGTATCAAATCATAACAAGAGTTATCTCAAGACACTATACAGATAGAGTAGGTCTAGACCACACTCTATAATTTACAGAGACCCAACCATTCCAGTAATTCCCCCAGGAGCAAGCATTTAGTGCGACAGTGGCGAGGAAAAACTCCCTTTTAGGAAGAAACCTGGGACAGACCCAGGCTCTTGGTAGGAGGTGTCTGACGGGGCCGGTTGGGGGTGTGATGAACAGTGGCAGTTATAGTCACAATAAAGATAATGGAACAGTGACTACAAATGGTAGTCGTAGTAGTTCATGGTGTAGCAGGGCACTGCACGGCGTAGCAGGATGTAGAAGGGCACAGAGCAGGACCACGGTAACAGCTGCAACCGTGATTTAGGTGCCACCCTAATCCAAGGAAAACTGCTGGGTGAAAATATGCTAATTAGTTGCATTATGGGAAATGTTTTGGGGGTTTGACCCATAGCTGGAGACAAAGGCCAGGATATCTTGGCTTCTGCTGTTTCGATATTTGATTATTTTTTTCATTCTGTCTTGAGAGTTAGTATTAAAACTAAATTGCAGAAATATACTTTTATTGTGTATCATTCTCGTCTCCCTCCTTCATTTTACAGTCGAATGGTGGCTAGACCAGCTCTGGGTCAAGGTTCAATATGGAATGGATTAATCTGCGTTATTTTTTTTTAACGCGTTATTTGTTCTCAGATTAATTAATCGAAATTAACGCGTTATTTTGACAGCCCTATTAATAACTAATATTTTTGAAACATTATTCTTTTCTGCGTTGATTACTTACAATCATTTTCAAACTATGTACATTGACGTGGTCACTTATTCAGAAGTCTTTATGCTCCCACAAGTGAAACTCATTGACGGGTGTAGAGGATCTCATCTTGAGCAACCTCACTGTAGGAGCCACACCAGATGACTCTCACGTTTTGCAATACAACAACAGTACAGAGGATGTTTTTGTCATTGGAAAGTCTGGGAGATGAGCTAAGTGAGGCAGGCTCCACCCAGATAGTGTTATTGATGCAGGTGTAACGAGATGCCAACCGGCGGCTTCTGTCACAGAGCGCCAGCAGACACACCGCACGCTCGCTTTATTTTTTTTAACTTGTTGTGTTCTATGGAAATAACAGCAGTAACAAGTCACATAGGTACATTTATTTATTTTTTATTAATTTGATAAATTATTGAAATATACTGTATTTGATCTTAGTCTAGTCTGTGTTATAACTAATGCTGCCACAGCTTTATTGTTGTAAAAATAGATAACAACTAGAATTTATTTCACACACCTTTGATGGGCAACAATGCTTAAGAAATTATTTATCATATAGACACAGTAACTGTGTTACTTTTGTTAGTGTTGTGTATCCCTATTGCCCAAACAGTTAGGGCTGGGTGATATGGCCAAAATCAGATTAGATTGACATTTTTATATCACGCAGCTCTACAAACACACCTTGTCACCTTTAAAATACCTACATCATGGTAACATATCCCTCCTACCAGATACTGTAGTAATATTTCTGGCATCATGTTTCTGAGAGGTAACTTTCTCACACACTCTACGCAGAGCTGAGGCTGAGGCATGAGGGAGGGTGTAAGCTGCAACAACAGTTGCTCATTGGGTAACTTGTCACAGCTTGTAAGCAATTGGGAGGTTTGGTGTCTGCCTGTCCAAAAGTCACCATACTGTATCTAGTGACTGCAGAATCGATACAGTTTAGTCTTTAATCAAAGCTGCGTGATTTACGTGTTAATCTCTGAGTACACCTAATTCAATTTGTATCGGAGCACGCATTGGAATGGAATCTGCAAGCATGAACCCACAGAATGTGGCGGGTTTCATGCTTTTACCACATAGTCTGGATCTCAGTTAATGACAGCATTCCAGCACGTTGTACTGCATGGTTAAATTATGCTAAAGCATGTAACACATAGTGGTTCAAATGTTAGTATACAATCACTTCAACTCCTTTAGTCCACCATCAGGCCTCTAATGATTCCTGTGGTCTCCAAATATTGAACTCTTGTTCCTCTTCCATGTCTAACTTTACCTACAAAGAGTTAAAACAGTAAATGTGAATTGGGCAGGAAAAAGTGAGCCAGTCTTGCTTTTTTGCACTGGAGGATTATTTATTCCTCTATGCTGACTTGTGGGAACTGAAATATTCCTCTTCAGGCTGCCAGGCTGAGCAGTTACCAGGGAGGAGGCTTTCAGAATAGAGGGAGACGTGTGTCTTGTCATGCTGGCATAATCATAGTGGCTGCTGGAGAGACGAACCAGGCCTCTGCCACACTATATTATTTGATTGAGCTGCAGATGATAGCCCATGCTTCCTGACTGTTAAACAGTTTGTAATTAAAAGCTTTCTATTGTGTTCCTCAGGTTCTCTGACAGAGGGCCGGGTGACTGTAAAGCGAGAGAAAAGCCTGTGGAGTTTGAACATTACTCAGCGCCACCTACTCCGCCCATGCACCCAGGAACCAACCCTGACTGCAGACACAGAGCTGCTGCTGCCACCACCGTGAACCACAGACCCACGTCGATCTCCCATAGTCTCCCAGAGTCTGGCCTCCCTCAGCCTGAGGAGCGAAGCTACACAGAGCCGCCGCCGTCTGGGCCAAGGAGGAAGCCCTCTGCGCTGGAGAAGCCTCTCCCACCCAAAAGCCCAGAGGTCAACTCCCATGAGTCCTTCGCTGGTTCCCAGAGTGAAATCTTCACCCACTGCTCTCCTACCACTGACCTGAACTCCGCCTTTGTCCCCACCCACTCTGCAAAGGGACATTCTGAGCAGGGCAAAGGACTTGTGGACAAAGGACAAGGGGCAGGACATCATCTATCAACATCCAATCCTCAGCCTGCCTCCTCTCCCCCGGCTTCCTCCTACAGACCTTCAGGGCTGGCCACTATGGAGGGACAGCGCTCTCCATCTCCACAGTTTTCCCCACAGAGACTCAGTGACAAGCCTCCGGTCTCTCTACAGGATGAAGACTCAAACAGGTAAACTTTTTTTTTTGTTTCATGAGAAGGGAGATTTATTCAAAAGTGCATAGCAGCTGTTAAACTACCAGCCAGTTTAGTCAGAACACAGTGGCTGTAACTCCTCGTGTCTTTATGCTACTCATACAAAGAAGCTTATTGAGAGTCACTGCCTTTGTAGAATCAACACATGAGTGCTACCAAGCCACAGTAAATTAAAGGGATTCTCCACATTTCTATAAAAGCCACTGGCGGTCTAGGCATAGTTCAGCTAAACGCCCCAAAAATGTAAAATGTCATCTAAATTTCCCTTTTGTGAAGCTGTTTGTTCATCTTCTTGATTTAGATCTAATTGATATCATGTGTAGTAAAGCTCTGACTGTACAATAGGATTATTACAGAAACCCAAGTGGCGGGAGGAGTCCAGATGTCTCGGATATTCCAGCGTACTAGTCGGGCATGGAAAAAATCTCTGTTGCCATCATGCAGCAAAACTTTAAATCGGCACATGGCTGTAATAACTGAAAAAAGAACATTCTTAGAGCTTCTGTTCAAAAGTTTTTCTCTTTCTTTCTTTCTTTCTTTCTTTCTTTCTTTCTTTCTTTCTTTCTTTCTTTCTCTCTCTCTCTCTATTTCTCTTTCTTTCTGATATTTCAGTATGGAGCATGCGATAGAAAACCAACATTCTGCAGTCAAGAAAGTGCCCATCAGGATAGTCCACTCAGAGGAAGTCACAGAGAAGGAGAAGTGTCCATATTTGCAGCACAGTGACCCCCCTGCTGTTGAAGCTGAGGGTCCTGGTGTAACCCTGCTCGGCAGTCTGGGAGCTGCAGGGCAGGACTCGGTCTTCTGTGCATTCACTCGGCAGAGGGAGCCCGACAGCACGCCGGCCGCTCAGACAGACCCAGAGCCTCAGAGAGATGCGTACATGACCACTGTTGGAGACCACATCAACTCTAAGAGCCAGCAGCCACCGCAGCCCACAGACGAGCCCTGCAGCAACGGGGCAACGGTAACCACGGGGCTGTCGGAGGATCAGAAGAGAGAGGAGCTGGCCAGGGACATCATGGGCAAAGATAAATCACTAGCTGATATTCTGGACCAGAGCAAGATGAAGACCACCATGGACCTGATGGAGGGTATCTTCCCTCAGGGGGAGCAGATGTTGGAAGGAGCTCACCAGCGCAGGAAGATACCCCCGAAACAGTCAGCCAGCCGGCCTGCTGAGGACAGGTCAGCTTCGCACTTTAGCTTTCATACTGTTTATATCTGTGATCAACTTGTGCTTAATGGGTTTATTTGACCTGTAGTGTTTTACTCTCAACATGTACAGTTTGTTTGATATGTACGGCCCTGACATGTACAATCACTCCTGGAAAATCATTAGCTCATCTGTGTGTGTATGAGGTGAAACTAATTCATAACTTTTTTTCTTTTTACTCTTATGATGGCCATTCTCAGGCTCAGTTATATCTCATAAGTTGTTGCAGGAATGTTTGGATTTATACCATTTGTTACACAGATTTGGTGCACAATTTAACCATTTTTGACCATGACTGGAGAATTGATAAAAATGGTCAGATATCCCTCCAAATAAGACACCAAGATCTTGAGGAACACCATATAAAGAATCCATTCTGTGATTTTTAGTATCAAAAAGATACCAAGAGATTTTGATTGGAAATTTCTGAGATTCTCCCTTTCTAATTGCATTTTTCTGCGATTGGATGGCAAGCACTTCTGTTCTGGAAACTGCTAAGAAACC
Source organism: Zingel zingel (assembly GCA_023566125.1). Lineage (NCBI taxonomy): Eukaryota > Metazoa > Chordata > Actinopteri > Perciformes > Percidae > Zingel > Zingel zingel. The sequence goes on along the minus strand of CM042322.1, from coordinate 1,783,498 downwards.
CCCTTATTGTCAATATACTTAGGAAGGCCATAGATCCTCTAAATGCCCTGCTGTAGGTCTGTAGTTTGTGGTTGCAAAGTTTCATCAGACTGGGATTATCCTCAAGGTGACAGCACATTATATACAGTTAGGTCAAGTTTTTAAAAAATGGATTCACTCCAATGAAATGGCTGCTATAGGGACTAACATCATCACACATAAATACAATTGGGCACATTGAATCCGTAAGAGTCTTAGCTTTCCAGTCATAACCAATGTACGCAATTCCAAGACAGTTTAGGGACCCTAGTATGCAGAAATATTCAAATACACCATTTTAGAATTGAATAAATTAACACAGTTATGCTGCATGAGAAAACTGCATGAAATTAGCAAAAGTGGGCATGTCTGTAAAGGAGAGGGTACCTATAGAACCTGTTTTCAGACAAAAAAGTTTGGGAACCACTGTGTTCTTTAGCTAAGAGAAAACTCTTTAGTAGGAGGAAATCGTATGTGTCAAGAAGAAATGTGTCCGTACGAGTGGTTCTTGCATGAGGCTTTTAAAGGTTTACCCTGTGTGTTCTTATTTGGTTTAGTAATGTGAGAAACATTATTTGTTACTTGTATTTCAGGGAAAAGGAGGACAGCATGGCAGCAGCCGTCACCATGGTGACCAGCTCGACATATTACAGCACATCTGCTCCCAAAGCTGAGCTCCTTATTAAAATGAAGGACATGCAGGAGCAGGAGCAGGAGGAGGAAGACTCTGAAGACGAGCTGGACATTGATCTGGCCAACAAGAAGGTAGCATACTCTCACTCAACCCATTCATATCCAGCAGTGTTTCCCAGGGGCGATTCTAGGACCAGACCTTTAGGGGGGCTCAGCCCCGGATGAGAATGTGACACGGATACAAAATCAGTAATTTCACTGGATAACAATGAATATATGTATTTATTATTATAATAGAGGATAAATGCAAAATATTGAACATGTGAAAAAACTGCAAAAGTCTCTTTATGGACTACCAGAATCAAATGAAATGATAATGAGGTGTAAACAATCAATAAATAACAAATACAACTTTCCTTGACTGGGTTCATAGCATCGGCGACAGCCACACAGGATATTAAACCTGTTTCTTTGAACATGTAATGGTTTGTCCTCGGTCACTAACAAGTTCACAAACTCTACCTTGAAGCACCAAAATTGATTTTTTTTTTTTAAATAGTTTGTTTTTTATTGTAATGTTTAGGAGGGCTGAGATGAAATTTAGGGCTTGAGCCTCCCTAAAAAGGGTCTAAAATCACCACTGGTGTTTCCCCTAGGTTGACTGCTTTAAGCTTAGTTGATTTTAGCCGCAGTGTTTCCGGCGCGAGGTGTGCGAGCCATAAAATGACGTCACCACGGCTGTCGTTTCCAGCGTGAAGGCTGTGCAAGCTGTCACGGCGCGTGGTCGTGCACCTCCGAATTTTTGAAACTACACGCCCACTGTGCATGCTGGCAGGTTCGCCTCTACAAACATTTGTATGAGTCTTCATGTACAGACCACAGAGATTTAAACATGTGGTCAGAGAGAGACACCACACTGGGAAAAGAAGAAATGTTTTGGGGGAAAGTGTGGAAAGACATGAGAGATCGTTTTGTCAAAGCTAAATAAACAGCTTCATGGAAAGAGTGTTCTTAACCGTGTTAGAGGCAGACAGTCATTTAGAGTTGGAGACAAATGACAGTCACATTAATGATTAGAGTAGAGAAATGTAATGTTTCGCGTTATGTGTTTACTTGTGTTGCCAGGCAGCCTGCTTTACTTAACTTCCGCTCTCTTCTTCTACAACTGCACCAAATTCCATTCTCAACTGAACACTTTAAAGTTTTTTTTTAAATATTCATAGTATATCAGTTACTTTTACTTTTGGAAAATCCTCATGATCAACGCATCACATGGGTTGTCACAACTGATATTTGGTGTTATTTTTGGCATTAAAAAAAAAAGTCTGTCCTAGCGGGTGTTCTTGTTGGGAAACACTGATTTCTAGTGTTTATGTGATGACAGAAATGGACTTTATGGGCGTAAGCATGCTCGGGAAGTGTAGCATAACAAAATGAACCATGGAGGAAATTTTGAAGTAAGATAGATGAAATAGAAGGCCTAAACTCTGGTTTGGTATATTGTGTTCATGCCCATCTGCAGCAAGAGCTGATCGACAGCCTGAGCAAGAAGCTCCAGGTGTTGCGCGAGGCCCGGGAGAGTCTTCAGGAGGACGTCCTGGACAACAACGCTTTGGGAGAAGAGGTGGAGGTCCGAGTCCAGCAGGTCTGCAAACCCAACGAGCTGGACAAGTTCCGGATGTTTGTCGGGGACCTGGACAAGGTGGTGAGCCTGCTGCTGTCCCTGTCAGGCCGCCTGGCCCGAGTGGAGAACGCCCTCAACAGTCTGGAGGAGGACGCTACTGCTGGGGAGAGGGTGAGGAAATGGAAACTAGGGCAGGGACCAGATGCTTTGGTACCGATTCGATACTTTCACCATACATGGGTGCTGATACGTTTTTTTTTTATTGCAATTTTAATTTATTGCGATTCTAGAAGTATTGTGATTGGGCAGTATTGAGTATTGTGATTTTCTTTTCTTTCTTTAACAAAAACAAGAGTTGAATAATACACTTCTAGAGACAATATATCATGAGACATTTCTAGAAACTAATTATTTAAGAGATAAGAGAATGCACATCACATGTCAGCCAGTCAGTCTGACATTTATTTCATTTGTAAAGAAGTACAGAACATGGATATTCTGCTTCTGGTCAGAAAACAGATACAATTTGGTCACCATCTATAAAAATATAGATCCTAGGGAAAAAAATGAATTGAAAAAAATCCTCACAAAAAATCACACATTGTTTGGTTCCTCACACCAAAAGAGAAAAGTGTTTGTATCTTCTCAACTCCTAATACGTTTCCTTCATCTACAGCGTACGTTGATGGAGAAGAGGAAGCTGTTGATACGACAGCATGAGGATGCCAAGGAGCTAAAGGAGAACCTGGACCGTCGGGAACGTCTGGTTTATGACATCCTGGCCCACCACCTGCCGGAAGACAGCCTCACAGACTACGAGCACTTTGTCAAGATGAAGTCTGCGCTCATCATCGAGCAGCGCAAGCTGGAGGATAAAATCAAACTGGGCGAGGAGCAGCTCAAGTGTCTGACGGACAGTCTGCCGATAGAGCAGAGGCTGGCCTTGTGAACAAGCTGGACTCTTAGCCCAAACTGTCATGAGAAAGACTTCTTGCTCCAAGTTGCAGTTGATCCCCGTGTCCAACAGAGGGAGACAGAGATGAGGAATCTGCAGAGACAAACGGTCTCCCTACGTCACATCCTTCTCAATTGGACTGCCATAACACCACTCGGACTGACAGCATCCACAAGTCACTCCCTTTGTGAAAGATGCTTCAACCAACCGCTGTTTCTAATGTCTTTCATGACATTTTCTTGCTTTGTTTTGATTTTCATGTTGTTGTTTTTTTAGTAATTTATTGTAGCCTTTTGAATCTGCGCAGGAGGGGCAGTATTTTATCTTCAACTGATTTGAGCAGCCATGCTACCTGATGTGTGTTACACTCTGAGCAACTAGGAGTATTTATCATGCTTAAATAATTTCACACCCCGAAACCCTTTTCACTCAACCCATCAAATCTGGCCCAATATTTCACTAAACACAGGTTTTTATATATAAACTAGTGGCCTTTTACTAAGATTTTTGTGCCCTGGCTTTTTTCTCACTAGAGAACCTTTTCTTCTGCAATAAACAGCAGATAAAGATGGTGGGATGTTAGTGCAGCAGCCCTGGAGAGAGAGAGAGAGGGAGAGAGAGAGAGAGAGAGAGAGAGAGAACTGGTTTGACTTCACCAACAGAAGAACAGTAGCACTTCACATCCAGAATTTTAACTCGAGTGAAATCCACATTGGAAGTGCCTCGGGGGGGAGTCACCCATGTCACTGCGAGCACTGTTGGCTCTTTTCATCCACTTCTGCATGTTGCTGCTCTGTTTTATTGACAGCCAGAAAAGAAAGGACTTGTTTAGATTATGATATTGCCACGTATAAGTTGACCAAGTGTTTCTGTATTTTGTCTAATTACTTCACTGTGTTTCGTTATTCACGGTGCAGATGTTGAATGCATACCACAGTTGTTACTTTTTCTAGATAAAATTTCAACACTAAAAAAAGGAATTGTTCAGGTTGATCATTTTGCAACCAAATATGGAACTAAATCATTCCAAAGCATTTTGACCAGCTGGAAGGATTGAATCGGTCTCCCAAAGGTAAATCCTATTGGACGATGTTTGTTCTGCACATTTGAGTATGTTACGGTTTCACATGCTTCATGCACTGCTACAGCCTGACTCTTAACACTTTACCAGCTGTGCTCCTTTATATCAAATAAAGAGTCTGCTGAAATCTCAGTCTGGTGTTTAATTGTCCAGTGATCAGCTCATTCTTCACTGTCATTCATTAACTCCACCACACCCACCTCTCTACTGATAATGTGAAAGGTTAAGACTTTGGAGTATCTTTAACAGTCACATGTTAACAGCTTCTCTCTCACATAACCAAAGCAACATGTAGACTATCCGTCCGGTTCATTCTCCTGTGATAAATAAAGCATATGTGGAAGGAGGATTCAGTTTAAATATAGAACATCCTATCAAAACTTAAGACACGTCAAGGTGAGTGACGGGACAAAGACCTTTTATTTCACTGCATAACACGAAAGATTTAAATGGTCAATCATTAACTCCAGTAATGCTTTTACAGAGTGTACCTACAGGCTTTCTCCACACTTTGACTGCTGCCTTGAGGAGTTTGATTCTACTACCTCTTAACATAATTGATCAAAATTTCAATTTCCATTTTGGATGGTATGGAAGTTTATTCTAAAACTTGCTAAGGTAATTGCTTTTTACCTCAATATATTGTATTTGTTACATATACTGTCATAGGTTTGTTTATATCCTTGATCATTTAGGAGAAAGAATATAAGAGCTGGGATATTCAGATCAGTACCAAAAATCTAACTGCATACTGTCACTGTGGGATCTGTGCTATGTGTGTGCACACATGGTCTTAACAGTAAACTTAACCCTCGTGTTGTCTTCCCGTCGACCACGCAACTTTTAGTTTTTCTGGGTCAAAATTAAAACTTTTTTTCAACCTTTTTGGTCGTCTTTTTCAACACTGTTGTTGCTTTTCCACCGATGTTTTTGTCACTTTTTTCAACATTTTTGTCACTTTTTTTCCAAGGTTCTTTTATTTTAAAAAAATGCTATGAAATTGAATAAAACTTGTGAAGAGCATTGTAGGGAACCATCCACGTTATTTCTTTTGAATATTTGGTTGAAAGAAACCCAAATGTTCTGATATAGAAACCTTTTGAAAATGGGTCAGATTTGACCCGAGGACAACGGGAGGGTTACATTTATTAATCACCTGTACTTCCGTGTTGAGTAGTTTAGTGTTAACATGCCACATACAATTTTAGATTCTACCACTGTACATATTGCACCTTCTCATGATAAACTGACTTTATAATAATCTTTTTTGTTGTGTTGCACTTTGAAATATTTAAGTCTCTATAAGTTAATATAATATACTGATAATTAGCAACCGGGCAAAGCAGGTGACTTCTTCAGCGCCCAAAACTCCCAGAAGGCCTCAGGTCCACTGTGCCAACAGGGTTTGGTTATTTGATAAGATGCAAATGTCTTGTCTTTAGACTACAATAGTTCAATGTTAACTAAAGGAAGTTCTGCATCATTACCTCAACTTGTGGCCCTGTTTCAATATGGAGTTTACAATGTGCTCACATTGTGCAATTTAACAAATAAAGCTTATAAGCAGTTTAATTAATTTGCTTCAAACTAATTGACACCAAAACGTTAGTTTATGTATTCCAGCAGAGGAGCACTGGTACGTTTTGGGGCCTTTGTGTGGGGGTCAATGGGGGCCCAGCAATCATTTTTTTCCCTAGGGGTCCCCAGGTTAAGCCAAACTAATGTTTATACCTCACATTTCCAGACAATATCTGCATTTCATTTACTCACTTTCTCTACCTGCTACCATTTCTTAAAGAGAAAGTAGTTCCACTGACAACAGTGAGGTCCTGAAGTCTGGATTTAAAGGGAGGATTTAGGATACTGATATGAATTGTCTTCTTTCATCTTGACCGTTACTGTATAAGGCTGGAGACGAAATGTCTGAGATGGTTATCTCAAAAGCTTAGCAGAAAAATGATCTATGGCTAGATTCCACTAGGCCATTTGGGTGAACTGACCCTTTAAGGGTTCCTTCTGAGGAGTATTACTGGGAATTACTGGAATTGTTGGGTCTCTGTAAATGATAGAGTGTGATCTAGACCTACTCCATCTGTAAAGTGTCTCGAGATAACTCTTGTTATGATTTGATACTATAAATAAAATTACAGACAGACATGTTGAAATATTCAGCTATCCTCCTATCATACTTCATACAGTGGGTTTTAAACAGGATGTGTTTACAAATACCAAATTAAATGTAAAAATACTGCCAAAATATTAATATAATATATGGACTAAGCACAAGTTTCATTTCCAAAAAAAGAAATTGAGAAAATTCCTGCACCCGATATTTCGGTCACAAGGACCTAGGACGTGTCTTGAGAAAGAAACGTCGACTGACCAAATAAACCAATGCAGAGGTGACGAGTTTGTACAGGAATTTTTCATGAACATAGTAGTGACATGACACTGTCATGAACGTGTCATAAACATTATAAACAAGTCATAAACATTTATGACATAACGCTTCTGTCATTAAGTGTCATTCGGTTTTTGTCATGACAAGTTATGGTTAGAGTTAGGGTTAGAGTTAGGGTTTGGGGGTTAGGGTTAGGGTTCATGTGTCATAACTGTGTCACGACAGTGTCATGTCACTCTTAGATAACGTCAAGTAAAGTGTTACCAATTTTTCTTCCTTTCTTATTTGGAAATGGATTTTCTGGGGAATTAATTCCCTGCACCACAAAGGAGACAGGGCAAGTGGTGTGTGTGTGTGTGTGTGTTTGTGTTGCTTTCTACTCAACTTATGAGTTGTAGCCATGTTAACACAGTTGGTTATTTGTGTTTTCAGGAGGTGCGATGGATGTCAGGCACACTGTGTGAATTCAACAATGTATTGGCTCAGCGATCCATCTCTCTGACCATTAGCAGTCACACCGGGCACGATGATTTACCTGGCTCACACAGCTCACTGGCAGTTCCTGGGCCTTATGGCCGGGGCCATTGCCTGGATCCTCATCCTGACCGTAACCGGCCTCAACGAGTGGCGGCTGTGGTACGTGGCTGATGAGTCCGTCATCACCTCGGGCGTGGCCTGGGTGGGCATCTGGAGGGCGTGTTTCTACAGTCATGTCCTTCCCAGGATAGAGAACTGTCAGAGCATCGGCATCTCAGACCACTTTGCTCCTGCAGAGATCTCTGTGGCTCAGGTGCTGATGGTGCTGGCGCTGATCTGCGGCCTGGTGGGGAACATCACCGCTGCAGTGGCCATGAGGATGGTCTACTTCTCTATACAGAATCGTAGGAATGTAAGGCTGGTCTTTATGCTGGCAGGGACCCTGTATGTGCTGACGGGGATGTTGTTATTGGTGCCGTTGGTGTGGAACATGAGCTCTGTGCTCAAAAACAGCACCATAGGCTTTCCTCCTGAGTTCCACCTCCCTGCAGCTCCTGTCAGGCAGCAAGTCGGCTCGGCCATCGGAGTGGGCATCTTCGCCTCCATCCTGATGCTCATAAGTGGGGTGCTTCTCCTCTGCTACCGCTACGCCTGGGTGGCCCTCAGCACAGAGGCCCCCAGAGACACCCGGGATCCGCTCCAAGGTCCCTGGACAAAAACAACCCTAGCACAGAAGTCTGAATTGCCAGATGGAACCAACCAAGGCGGGGATAATCCTGCATTTCACAGAGAAGAAATCTCATAATGGCAAAATATCAGAACACTTCATTAACAATCTTGGATTTGTATCTTTTTAATCAATAGGAAAGTGACTTTGACAATATCATTGAGGAAAAGTTTAAAGATTTCAAGCCCAGTGCTGCTCACAACATTTCTTATTGACAAAGGACTTACAGAATTAGGTCAAAGTCAAAGTATCTTTATTAGTCTCCCTAAGGAGAAATTCGTTTTGGACACAGAGAGAAATTGTTGCAAGGGTTAAAACAGAGACATAACAAACACAGGGTTAAAACAGTTAAAAGACAAATGTACATTGAACATCTAGGATACTCAAAGAGCTGTGCAAATTACAAATTAGCATTTTGTACAGGCTACTTGTGCAAAAATACATCCATCCATACATGCCTACCAATCGTCCCTACTTCCATAAGCATCCATGCATTCTGTCCTAAAACGTTCACCCTTTATTGTGGAACATCAGCCATGTTATATTACAAGAAACACTGTGGTATTGATTATATAGCTGCTTTAATATTCTACGTTAATACAGCATGTTATGTATGATATGCCAGCTGGCTTGTGTAAAGTGAAGCTCTCTCGGATTTGTGTTGCCAGAGTTCAGGGACGGATGCATATCTGCAGATGTTATCAGAAAACTCCAGTGTTATCCAATAGTGCTGTTTGGAGTGAGCAATCTGAGCGTCTCTGTAATGACTGGGGGAGGTGACATGACATGACATGCCAAGGTGTGGGCTTCTAACGGGGCCCCATGCGAGGAAAGATCTTAGCGGGTCATGTTGACTGGGGGCCCTGCTCATGTGACCTGGGGAGGAGGCTGACGAGAGCAGGCATGTGAGTCTGGAGAGGGGGCTGCCTCACAGTAGTGATTGTTGCCAGGGAAGACACACACACACACACACACACACACACACACACTTCACCTCTCTGGAGGAGGAACAAAAGGCCCTCTTCAGCTGAGTACAGCTCTCTGTCAAAAACACAAGTCCCAGAAGTGGATGAAAGGTAGCTCTGACCACTCGTGCAACATGGTGAGGTGCTCCATCACAGACTTGATGCCAGTAATCTGTAACAGGAGAACCACTGATATTAATTTAATTGAGTATAACTAGTATTCACATTCCTCTAGATAAGAGATTTGGGGAAAGTGTTTAAATAATTCTTTTTCTCTGTCTTCACCACCATCCCACCTCTCTCTTGTACATTCCCCTCTACAGATAAGCCTGACATAATTGCCTGAGTTGGTTATGTTTTATCTAATCTGTTATTCTAAGTCATAAACTCTATCAGTTATAATAATTAATAGAGGAAAACTCATAAGAAGGCTCTGAGAGAGGAATGAAGGTGATCAGTGCAATTAAAAACCCTCATATCAAAGTATGTTGCCAAATGTACCAAAGGTTTACAAAGATGGCATTGTATTTGCAGTTAACTCGATTCAAGAGAGATGACTGGGGGTAACGCTCCAAGCAGATGAGCAATTTTAGGCGGCTGCTTATATGAAAAAAAAACACCTAACCCTAGAAAAATTCTAACAAAAGGTTTTTCAGCTGTTTTTGTAGTATTAAGTGTCCTTAATAACATACTAAAAGTTTACCAAAATGTGACCACTAGAAAGGGGTAATTTTCAAAATGGCGTCCGAGATGGGCAGGAAGCCCTTAAAATATCCTAACTTATTCATTATTTGACCTAGCAAAGTAATCTTGGTGTCTAACCCCATGTTTTCTAGGTCTATAAATCCATTGGACTTGTCTAAATTGCACTGACATGATTACATACTTATGGAATACATGATTTTGTGAGATACTGTAAGGTTTTCTTTGTTTGGGGTGAACCAGAGATGTCAGTACATTTTTTTGGACACGTACCATTTTTTGCTAAAACACAGACTTGACATTCAATATAAAAGTTATTGCACCCAAAAGTAACTTAAATTGGAGTTGTATAACTTTGATCATAAACAACTCTTAATTAGCCCAAAGAGAGGCCTGTGTGTGAACCCTCTAAAATGGTCACTCATTTCAATTTGAATAAGGTAATACATATGTAATGCATCCTCCATAGATGTTTTTGAGTATAAAGGTGGGATTATACTAAACAAAACTAAATTCACAATTTTCAGCAATTCAGAAGATGGTGGAAGAGAATCCTGACATTTGATATTGCTTACCTCATTAAAATGTTGGACTGTCTGCCAATATTTTGCCACCGCTGGGCACTGCAATTACCTGAAAGCAGCGCCTGTCCCACTGGTTTGTGGAGGACATTGCCTCTGCATACAGAGCAAGTGGTCAATCCCTACCATCTGGAGTGACATGTCACTCTACCAGGAGTGTCTCCACGTCGTGGACGACTGAAGAGGTGTGCCCTGGGAGGAAATATGTGCCGCGGCCTCATGGCATCACCAAGCACATTCTCACGTTATTGCAGCGTGAATGATGCCACCCCCCATTCATTGGGCGTGGTTCTCCGGCTGAGGGCCTCTGCTGCATCCTTGTGTGGTGGGTACGCAGGCTTCCTTGTGACTCTGTTGGTATGAGTCATCTAGTGTGAAACACTGCCTCTGACGGTCAGTAAGCATGAAATAGAACGAAAGTTACGAATCTAAATACAGTTCTATGAATCCTGGATGACCGCCAGAGTTCTTGGTCACTCGGAATCTTGCAAACCTGCGAAAAGATTCTGAAGGAATGAGCTCGGGGTGACACCGGAACTTAATACCTTGGCTAGAGTCACCCCGAGGTCACAGGTGACTTTGTTGATATAAATCCTCGACTTGCACAAGCGCAATATGGAATATATTCAGTGTGAAACACTGCCTCTGGCGGTCATCCAGGATTCATAGAACCGTAGTTACATTCGTAACTTTCGTTAGTGGTACTGAGCGTGGCAGCCTTGTTTTGACTAATTTTACAGTATCACACAGTTGTATGTATTCTTTGTTGGAATCAAAAGAATGGTTATGAACCACAGAAACCACTAACACTAGGCAAAACAATATGAGAAAGGAGAAATATGCAATTACTTTGAAATTGTATTATTAAATTGTTATTGTATTCACCCTTATTTTTCACATTAAATATGCTTGTAACCAATTGCTTTAAAATTCAATTGTACCTGTAATCACTTCTCTATCATGCAAATATGCTAATTACAATAGTACATGGGCAAAACATGTATCAGGCACCAGTATTCCTGGTCTAGGAGGAATACAAAGAAGTAATGGTCATTTTAAGGACCTGAGGGCCGCCATTTTGAAAATGGGGCCTTTCTTGGAGTCAAACTTTGCTAAACTTTTAGTATGTTTTAAGTACATCTGATACTACTGTAAACCACTGAGAAATCTTTTGTTATAATTTTTTTGGGGTCAAGCCATATTGGCAGCTGATTATTATGCCTCATGTTCTTTTATCTTCTTCAGAGATTCCTTATTATAGTCAGGGCCATCTCCACGTATAGCCAGGGGTGGTGAGTACAGTACAGTCATCTGAAAGATATAGTTACTGCTTACTTTTCAGATTTGACATAAAAAGAAAGACATACTGTATATGATACGTTTTTTCAACCTGTTTGGCTTGTGACTTCTTCCAAAAAAAAGCAGTGTCTAGTTAGGGCCCCTTGTTACGGATAAGTGTTTTACCAAAGAGTGATTTCCTCTCTTAAAGGGGAACTCCACCAATTTTACACATCAAAGTCTGTTTACAGGTGTTGGAGAGGCCTACTGCATATGTGAACATAGTTGTATAAAGACTTTTTTTTGGCTTCAGGCGGAGCTGCGCCAAATCTGTTAAATTGCCTCAAGTAATGTCACTTGCGTCAGCGTCGGTTGGAGCTGAAGACTACAAGTTTGAAAATGAAATAAATCTGGAGGTGTGGAGTTAGAAAGAAGTGGTGTAACCAGACATCTGTAGTCTGCACCTAATCTCTGCTAGAGGTTAGCAGCTCAAGGCTACATTAGCCGCTGCTAGCATAACACACCTAAATCTCCAGGCTGAGCTTTTGGCAGTTAGAGTTGCAATGTAGGCGCCAGGTTTTGATAAGGAAAGAATGCATAGAACAAAAAAGACAATATCACTGCTTCTGCCGCAACAATTTTGATCCTTTTTTTTTATCTGTCCATCCTGAGTCTGACGCGGTTAGAGGACTGCAATGCTTAACCCGTAGAGAGATCTCTTTTAAATGTTCAGATGTTTCATTAAGATAGCTGTTCAAGGCCCATTTCCTCTCCCATTAATCATCTCATAACCCCTCAGATTTATCTTGCAACCCTCTAAAGTGGACAAGCCCTGGGGGCCATTTTTTTGTACTTATCGAAAGGACTTTTACTTTTGATACTTTCAGTACATTTAGCTGAAAATATAATATTTACTAAAGTATTTTCAATGCAGGACCTTTACTTGTAATGGAGTATTTTTACATTGTGGTATTGGTACTCATCTTCCTCTGTTCTCATCCCTGCCTGTCGGATAAGACAGATAGGGCGATTGGGTTTTTGTATGGCAATGTGAGGGTAAAGGAACATTATCATGATGGTTTATCTGTTATGAGTGTGTTGAACAATTGAGTACTGATTTCACAAAACTGCAATTCTTAACATGTTGCACTGACAATCATATCTGATCAAAGTTTGAACTCTTTGAACTTAAGTCATCTCCATGTACATCTGAACAGTCAGCGTAGAAAGTCATGTTACATGTATCAATGGGACAAAGTTGTACCTTTTCCAGAGGTACTTTGTTGTACCTTTGTTTAAGGTACATTATTGATCCTCAAGTCAAAGGTATAATAGTCCCTTTATAAGGTACAAACAAGTAAGGTACAATTTTGTTCCATTGACTAAAGGTACAACAATGTACTTTTGAGGGTACCACCCCAGTGACAAGCTTTTGTTCCTTAAAGGTACTGTTTTGTACTTTTTTCCTTTTTTGCTGTGAGAAGTTTGCTTATCAGTCCCTCAGCATTTAAACATAATTAGTAGGCGACATGACATTTCCTTAATGTTGCTGCACTGCCCGGCCCTACAGCAAATGGAGTCTTACGGTAATCAAGGAGAACATCTCTGCAGTTGTTTTTCGCTGCCTCCCCTTCTGATAGCTGCCCTCACACTGGGAGACACCAGGCCCTCCCCTGCAGCCTGCGTGGCGTCAGAGGATAGGAGGGTGCCTCTCGATACACTCCATGCTTTCTGGCTCTGTGAGGCCTGGCTGGCAGAACCACTTTTTATATCCTCAAAAGCAAAGTCTGACATGTCTCGGCCCCCATATGCTTCTGTGACAACATCATTATCCCTCATTAACTTCATTCTATACACAAAAAGTACCATCATTAGAATGTGGAGGTTTAAAAGTCATACTTCTCCCATGCAATAACACATTTATGTCACTGTACCTGTGTCTATGTAAACGATACAGACAGTTTTGGAGTGCAAAACTGACCTCTGACCCTGGCAAATTTGTGTAATTATGTCAAAGCGGGAGCCACAAGGCCAACCTGTTCTACATTCTTCACAGTACACACTGCCCATTAGAGCATTCATTAAACACAGCTTAGCTCAGCGAGTGACCAGGAAATCTGATGGAATTAGTCTCAAGCTGTGTTTCCACCTCCACAGACACACCTGACGGACCAAGACGGCTGTTTTCAATCCCCCCAGGGACCACTTCAGACCAAAATAGGTTATAGGTTTATGTGACTAACAGATGACCGGATGGGGAAAGAGAAAAAGAGCAGCCATGTTTCCAACTCTGACTTAACTGAAGAAGAATAGGTTGATTATTTCATACTGATTCATGTCACAGCTTCTCATTTTATCAACATGAACTGAAAAAAGTGATTATATTCAGTGTATTCCAACAGAGAATACAACACAAGAAAAAAAGAGACAACTTTTCAATAAAATCTCAGTATACTTCTTTATGTGAATCATTCGAATGTGCTGCACAATACAGCCCATAAGCAAGCTTAACCAGGCACAGAATAATTTGTGCTTGCTCTATGTTTTAGTATTAAGAATAACTTACAAATCACAGCATTTTAAAAGCTAAGGCATCCTGGAAAACAGACTGGAAATAGTATTTTCTTATTTTGTTGGCACTGATAGGAGAAAGATCCTGAAGCCACCTCAGAATAAGGTACATTGAGCAATTTATAAAACATATCTTTTAAAAAAATATTCATTTTTACTGGTCACAGCAGGTTCTTTTCAAATGTAATGTGGGATTGCGCAGGTGAGTCATTCAAAGAAGCTGCAAATTCTCTGAGGATTTAGTGGTGTTTTAGACAAACTCATTTTCACTGTTTTACACAACATTTGATCAACGCAAGTGATAAAGCAACCCTTATACGGGATGTTGTCTTTGATATAAACCAGATATTGACATCATTATTTTGAAGCAGTGTGAAGTGCAGTTCTACAGGTGATGATTGTGTTGTGCCGTCAGTCTCTATGCAGGGAATTATTTAATGATTCGTCCCTTAAACGTACTCTGAGCGCTTCCTGAAGGAAACATCTGTACTCATGACATGGTATCTGCGCTGCTGCACAGGCTGTGGCTCCACCTGTGAACATAAGCAAGAGGTGACCAGAAGGAGCCCGGCCACTATGAGAAGAAATCCTCCAACCCAGCCGCAGAACAGGGCATCACCAAACTCCCACCGGGGCACCACATCAGGAATTTTATCATCAAAGAAACGTATCACGGCTAAATGAGCCATGTAGGACACGGGGATCAGACACAGCACTCCGGAGATCATCCCCAGCACCCCTCCCATGATGATTAAAGTCCTCTTGGTTCTGAAGCTTCCGCGTTCTTTACAGCTGTTGACCAGGTAAAGTCCAGGTATAGCCACCAGCATTCCCAGCATGCCCACAGCAAGGGAAGCACACATGAGGATACGGGCTAGCTTGAGGTCACTGGAAAGGCCCAGCAGGCTGTCATATGCTCTGCACTCCATACCCCCGACATCCTGGATCACACATGTCTCCCACAGGCCCAGCTCGTAGCTCTCCACTGGCAGCAGAGCAGTGGACATGGTCAGCCACTGTGGTAAGAGAGTGGTGGTTAAAGCGCACAGCCATGCTCCGACATAGACCAGCATCCCCAGCAACTCCAAAGCGCAGGCGCATGTGTCCATCTTTCTCTTTCTTTCTCTCTCTCTGGCCTCCGCGCTTGACAGAGCCACAAGAGTTCTTCTTCTGTGGCTGCACTTCAGATGGAGAGGCCTGTTGGACGTCCAGTCGGGACCAAAACTGCTCACAACACCTGATAATTACAGTTGACCGCTCAGGCTCTGGACTCTAAGCTCTTTCACAAACAGTTCCCACTCAGAGGAGCACACATCTTCTGCTGCAGGGAGGAGAGGGGGCCCGTTTGGCCCTCCCCTTTGTGGCCCTCCTGCTCCCGCTGCTGTGCCAATGGGCAGCAGGGGCAGAGGCAGAGATGGCCAGTGTCAACCCTGGCCACAGGGGATGCAATTGTATGTAGAGAGGATATTATACAGTGCATTTCCTTGGGTAAGAGATGAATTCCCTGATGTCCAGTTCCATACATCCTGTGTGTCCCTCCCTTTGTATAAATAAGCAAACAAATTACCATGGGCCAGCTTAAAACAGCAAAGTCAGGTTATTATTCATAAATGCCAGACAAAGATAAGGTTCTCATAAAATGGGCTGCCTCTAGAGATACTTTAAAAACTTTAATCACACTTTAATCACTTAATGTGATTAAGATTAGAACTCCTTTTTTACAGAACTCAAAACTCTCCTCAAAATGACCATATTGTAAACTTATGAGGAAACTCAGTCATAAACACACAATTATTAATGTATCATGAAGGTCGCACTCCTAAGGAAACTTGTGGAAACACAATCACTGACTTCAAGATAATTCATTTATCATCCATGTAATAAAATTATGCAAGTAAGATCAACTCTGTACCGTGGAGAGTGAGATTTATTATTGATGATGCATATATCTACTTAATAATATTAATTTAGAATTTTAGAAGGGATGATATTCATAAGTTTGTGATGGTCAGGTTTTTTGCTGCATGTGACTGAAACAGAAACAACAGTGCAGCCTATTGTGTGCTCTCATATGAACACTACATAGCCTGTGGGACATAATCGTAGGAGGCGATAGATCAACGCTCTGACGTGAGAAAATGTTTCCCAGGCGTAAACACACTCAGATGAACACAACCCCAAACAAACATGCAAACAAAAATGCATAAATAAAATCCACCAGCCTGCTAAACTCCTCCTCTGGAGAACAGAATGCTCAGCTGACTGCACTGACGTCTTGACAGAGAGTCCACGTTTGCTCGGCTGCACACGCATGCACACGCACTCACACACACACACAGACACACACACACACACACACACACACACACACACACACACACACACACACACACACACACACACACACACACACAGACAGATCTACCTGTTTGGCAACAAAATGTCCCCTTACTGGAATTTTTACTTTAATGTCACACTGAATTTAAGTCACTGCACCAATTACCTGAAGAAAACTACTACTGGAAATAAGTTTAATCAGTGCTGTGCAGTTCCTGCTGGTCACAGATTTAAAAAATACTAATCAAAAACTAATGCAACTCCCCTCAAAGCAGACCAACCTGTCACACACTCACACACACACACACACACACACACACACACCCACACACACACACACACACACACACAGAAACCCTAAGTACATGTGATGTTTATCAATGTTTATTGTATCATCTGTTAATGTACTTTATAATACAATATAATGATCTTGAATCTTAAAAGGTTCCTTATCTATTTAGTGGCCATGAGGATATGGAGCACTGTGAACTCTGTTCACTTGGCTGCCTTTAAGTTGTTCTGATAGAAACTTTGTTAGAGAGTCTTAAAGGAGTTGTTAAAGGGCCCGGGTTTGACTCTGACCTGCTGCCCTTTGCTGCGTGTCATCCCCCCTCTCTCTCCCCTTTCACTTCTTCAGCTGTCCTGTTAATAAAGGCCTAACAATGCCCAAAAATAATCTTAAAAAAAAAGTTCATTCAATTTTTTAAATTAAATTGTATTCTGTCATAAGCTGCAGAGGCCCCTCTTGTTTATAATGATTAATTGGCCGTGAAGGACAAATAATTGGTCCAAATTGTCCCATACAGGGGCCCTAAGTGGTCTTATGCAGAGGGCTTACCATACTGTTAAGACTGATCAAATTATATTATTTTAATTTAAACTGGAATAATAAGAAAAAGCACAAACAGCATCAATAATTACACACCCCAATTTCACATGACTGGATTAACCCACTTGGGTTAACATCCTTCCACCCCCGAACCCCATTTATCTTTTGAACTTTTCAGTTTGTGCTAGTTTGATTGAGCATACATTTATTCAGCAGCATGCACCATTTAAATAATAAAAGCTTTAGATAGACTAGATTTTAACCCTTGACAAGACCTCGTGATTAAGTGATAATACAGGTGAGGCCTCTGTCATTTCAGTTTTTTGTGCCTAAGTAGTGTACACAGTGTTAGCCAGTTAATAAATTTGCAATGAATTAAATTGCTACAAAATTGTACACACAGTGAAGGGAAAACAGTTTGACTTGTGACTTGTTCTTGTTTTAATTTTGTTAACGCCTAATGGCTCAGTACCATTAAGTGTTCGAGTAAACATGACAGAGAGCCAGCATGCAACATACCTGGACCTGGGACAAGCTGGC
This sequence comes from Zingel zingel, assembly GCA_023566125.1. Classification (NCBI taxonomy): domain Eukaryota; kingdom Metazoa; phylum Chordata; class Actinopteri; order Perciformes; family Percidae; genus Zingel; species Zingel zingel. The sequence continues at coordinate 1,765,779 of CM042322.1, read as the reverse complement.
CTAAATGGGTGACAGTGCAGTTAGTGTGGTTAATGCTGCAATATCTATTGAAGACACCCGGTGGCGCTGGTGTACCATTTAAATAACCCTGCGGGTGTTTTCACTGTGTTCAGGGGGGTGTTGTCTATGGATAAACTCGTGTAAACTATTTACCTTGTTTTGTGGTGACCCGTTTTTAAAAAAAAAATGATAATAATAATTGATTTAGTTAAGTTATTCAGCCGATATGTCATGTGAATCCACAGGTTGTTTGACAGCTGAACAATAACGATAACAATAAATGTGTTCTTGTGTTGTCGTTATCGCTGCCTCTTTTGTCCGCCACTACTGCTGACTGAGTTATCGTTGACGTAAAACATTAAATAAATGTTATCAAGCTTGCTTTCACAGCGACATGAATACACTGTAATGAAGTGTTGAGCTCTGAAGTTTTCCTATTGGACAGAGGAACTCAGTCGTACGTCCGACCGTTTATGCAAATCAACTCAACCCGAATATGGACACGGAGGAATGAAATATGGTGGAGGAGGCGAACATGGAGGACCGAGGACCGTGAGCGCTGCGGTAGTGTTTTTTGGGGGGTTGTAAGAAGAAACGTGGATGTACCTTAAGCGGGACTTTTTAAGCGGACAACCTCGGTGGAAAGTTTTGTATTTGCGTCTCCATTTTTTTGCGCCGACAAGTGCGTCGAGGTAGAGTTTGTTGTAATGCAGTGAAGAGCGACTTTTTCGGGGGGATAATTTGCAGGGCAGAGGGCTCCCGACGCTATGCCGTGGGTCAGCGGCGGTAAGCGGAGAGAGAGCTCGGAGCTGCCGCTGCCCGCGGGCTGGGAGGAAGCCCGGGATTACGATGGCAGAGTGTTTTTTATCGACCACAACACCCGGCAAACTTCATGGATTGACCCCAGAGATAGGTATGCTAAAGGCCTGGGAGTACTGGGATTACACACACTCACACAAAATAGTTTTAATTCAACAAGTCTTTCTAACAAAACAACATAATTAACCTTTGGAGATGCCAGGGCGGCCGGGACGAAGGGGGGCGACTACAAGTGAAGGCAGATTTGTTGTGGTTTTTGGGGGCCAGTGCTGTAAATTTGCATTGCCTTTAATGTGACACAAGGTTGCGGTGGATATTACAGCCACGACCGATGAATCAGATGAGATTTGGCAGAAGTTGTGGCCTCCCCACCTCATGAAGAGGTTCCCATGCAAACACGGGATGTAACGCCCATGGTCACCTACCGTGCAGCTGCTCACACTAATGTATTTCTCTTTAAACGCAAAGTCTGACAGGTCTTTGACATGAAATTAGACAGCAGCCCAGCCTTTCCGGTTTGATATGTTTCAGTTGGTGTTCAGTACAACACACATACACCCAGTCAGTCTGGTCACCTGAGTTTTTACAGATCGGTCTCTTCTTCATGGAAGAAGAGGAACTTGAGGTCTGTCTCATAACTCAATCATTAAGACTCATCAGTAAGATCAGAGTTATGACTTCCAGTGACTGGAGACATTCCTGGTTCACACACCTAACATAACACAGTGAGCTATTGTTATCCAGTTCCCCTTTCCTTTTCATACAAAGACACCTCAAGTCATATGGTGCGTCAAGTACAGCTCTGAAGTCTACTCCATAATGTTGTTGTTCATCCCAAAATGACCCATAATGTGTGTGTTTTACTGGATTTGAGAATGGAGCGTATTACAGCAAAAGCTTTAAACTCCAACTCCCAGAAATCTTTGTGAAAATATGTGAGGAATGCTAGTTGGGCCACTGGGAAAGCTGCAAGGATGTGCTTTTGTGGGGACTTGGATTTCACCAACCCAGAAACAGGCTCAATCAGGCATTCAAAGCGGACTTTGTTGAGATTACTGGGAATTATAGCAAGTATTTTAACTCTACTGCATTATGAGGGAAAGGCAGAAATTCACAGTGCCTTTCAAAAACAACACTCCAAGTACGGTTGAGTTTGAGTTCTAGTCTGTTTCTGTGTAACATTAGTCCAAATTTGTTGCAGCTGATTTCTCAAACAGTGGGAATGTGTAATAGCTGCATGTAATCCAGATAAGAAAAACCTGATTTCCTTGAAGGCCCCCTTCTCCCTGCAAGTTGATTAACCATTGTTATGTGAAGCTGATAGCTGTTTCACAAGATCTAATATCTAAGATTGAATATACATCAGCATGTGAAGGGGGAATCTGGGGTTTTACGTTTGCATGAATAAAGAATGTTCTCTGCATTTGTTCTGGTGCTGCTCAGTGATTTATAGGTTATCACTGCCAGAGGAATGTCTTCTGTCACCACCTGATACTGACTTTCCAATAAATCACATCACTATACAGAGTGTAGTGTATATATATATATGTATACAAGTATATACAGAACACTATACTAAAGCTGACTTTGTGCCAACATGCAACTGATACAAAAAGGTGTCAGCCATTCAGTCAGTGTTGCCGCTCTTAAAAATTGTAGATCTTTCCATCAGCTGCAGATAAATTGACTGGTTGCATGCCGCTTAAGCATGTAGTGGATGTCAGGAGCAGAGAGGTGAATGCAGTGATGATAAGTGAGTTTCCTACTTTTTCCTGTCAAGGCCAGTTTGACAGCTGTTCTGTTTTAAGTACAACTAAAATCAAGGATTGTTGTTTGGTATTCATCATCATTTTTTTTTTTGGTCTTTATTATAGTGAGTCATATTATTGGCTGAGGCAGATATTAGTTTACATTTTCAAACTTGAATTGATCTGAAGATTGAATGATCTATTCATATTTTATCAAATCAACCGTCAACGCCGTGTTTCCTGTCAATGGGAAGTGTGAATTTAATCTGAAATAACTAATAGTAAAATACAGTTGATCCCCACTCAGTATTTATTGGACCATGGTAGTTTGTGTTGGAGACTCAGTTGACAGATTAGCGCCTAATTTGGCAGGGATCAAACTCTCCATATTTTGGGCAAAACATGATCTGTGTCTGAAGCGTTACAAAGGCCTCAGGAACTCCTCTTGAACTGACGCTCAAAAAAACGTAAGCTCAGTATACCCATTTGTGTGAGTGCAGGTACTACCATCCTGTGATCTGTTGTGTCGTACAGCTCACAGCTATAGGGGCGTCCGATGTGCACAAACCTCCGGTCTGCTGCGTCAGTGGCGGATTATCACCTAATCACTAAAACACAAGAGTCATTGAGCTAAAACATAATTGTCAATGATGATCATGATGTGCTGTAACGGAGCTGCGTATCAGCCAGGGGTCAAGTGTGTTCCTGCTCGTACATTTGGACATCTGCGGCTGAGAGAAGCTGGATGGAGCTGTTTTTCGGTTAGATAACAGCGTGTAGTGAAAACTTAGATAGATGTGTGAACACGGTGCGCAGATACCTTGGAAACTTTTGGAGCATCCCTCAACACATTGCTTGCACAAAGCGCGAAATGAAAACCGGTAAACATTGCACTTTTTAAACCATCTACACCCCTCAGTACCCTTTGAGCTCACTCTTGCTGATGGTTATGTATGTCTCTTGAGGATGGTGGATACCTCAAGCAGCTCGTGGCGGCCCTGCCAGCTCCTGCAGATAAGCCAAGCTGTTCTGTGGAGCTTTTTTGTTACTGTGGAATGAGCGTTATGTTAGGCATGCCTACACTAATGCCCAGGGGCTCTGCTTGCTCGCGGCCCCAGACAAAGCAGCAGAACAGAGGCAGTTCCCCACGTGTCTGCCTCCTCCTCTCCATCCTGGGCCCTGTAGACCTCCTTTATTAGCTCTGTTATGCAACAGCCATGGCCGGCCTGCCGCTCAGCAAAGGGTGGCCTTTATACTTGGTCACAAAGCACACCAAATTCAATTATTCTGGAAAGGATGAGCTGTGTTTCCAGCACCGAAAGGTTATTCACATGCGCTGAACCCCGCTGTTATTTTGCTTCCCCCAGTGTTTTCATTATGATGGCTCTTTTTTGTCTTTTGGTGGGGGGAGGTTACAAACATGCCATTTGCTTGATCCCATGTCATTTGGCCCTATGGGTTTTCCGTGTTCTTTTTCACGAGGAGACAATATGTTTGTCTTCAGCTTTCACCTCGCTCCATGTTCTGGAAGTTCAAACCTCTTTCCTCCAGCAGTTCTTTAGCCGTTACTCCTTTTCATGTCTAGCTTTCCCAGAAGATTACCTATGCTTTTAAATGATGTACAGGAATAAAAGCACTTTATTTATTGCATCGATATTGCTTTGCATCTTCTTAGGCTGTGTGATGATGCCCCTTCTGAAGCAGCCACATTCAGCAGTCAGAGCTGTAGGTTGCTTGTGTTTTATGTGTATGTTGTGAAGAATGCTACCTAAACAGGACATGCCAAACTCAGTGGACCAACCTCGAGCTCTGGGCCACCATTGTTTTTTTTCCCCTTCCACACATCTGCACTATTCTTATTCGAAAAGAGAAATGTAGTTGACAACGCTCGCTGGCTCTGCCCATTTGGTGTGTAAGATCCTGTACTTTACTTTTTGTCATAGCTTTTTGAAATCTCACACAATTGCTGTAAATCAGCAGCTTTTCATGTGCTTGTAGCTTAGTGTGCTCTCTCTAAAATCACTCTTTTTGGGTAACACCCTCATATATAAGCGGTATAAACATATTTTATTAACACACTGTAATGCAGATTTAAAGACATTTTAAAGTGTTTTTTTTTTTTTTTTTTAATCCAGTGGGATTTGTCAACTCTTAACTTCTCTATCAAGACATATTTTATATTATATAACTGTGTGTATATATGGCCATTCAGTATCTGTTTGAACACCAGCATATAGTTATGGGTTCTTTACAGGAGGAGTTGTAGTTGTTGATGAATGCATTAAAAAAATGACATTATAGTACGTTTATGTTGTGGATTTAAAGGAATAGTTTTCGGGAAATTGGCTTATTTGCTTTCTTGCTGAGCGTTAGATGAGAAAATTGAGAAGTCTCTCATGATTGTATAGTAAATTAGGGAAGCTGCAGCTGATTAGCTTAGCTTAGCTTAGCACAAAGACTGGAAACCGGAGGAAACGAAAAACCAAAGTTTAAAAATGACGTGATTTTACAAGGAGCTATATCTATTTCAGCCAGGCGCAGTAACTTTCTGAAGTATCCGCCGGTTGCCTGGCAACCAACACTGACAACAAGACTCTAGCTTTAGCCGATATTCACACCAAACTTGAGAGCATTTGAGAGCATTGGATGCATTTATACTAAATTGATTATGGTCAGGGTGCTACACTGGTAAACCCAACTCTGCCCCACTCACATAAGACAAGCCCATCCCATCTGTCCAGACGCTGTCTAAATGTGTACAGAGACAGAGATGTCGGTCTACTTATAGGAGACCTATTTCCATAGGATTCAACACATAATTGGAGAAGTGGGTGTCTGTCCGTCTGTCAGCTGCTCTAGGCCCTGCTCTGAAATGCTGCACCCAGCCCTCAGAGAGGCTGGACATAAATGACATTCCTCCCAAAGTTGTTTTCATGTTTCTTTTTTAACACCGAAAGGAATTTGTAGACCAACAACACTTGTGGCATTATTTTTTCCTCATAGACTTGTGTTAATCACCCCCTCCAGAGAACAGCTAACATTATGAGAATGAAAGCAGGTGGTATTTGTGATGCATATTGGAGTTAAAATGGGAACTTGCAGAATGTTCTGTTATCGGCTCATGCCCGTCTACGACACTGTGTCGGTGTCATCGCATTTGTTGTTTTTCTGGTCACATATGCAATGCTTGTCATCCAGAGGTCAAGCCGCACTTCTTATTTGTAGGCTTCAGCAGCTGGCTCGCTGGGACGATAAAAGACTTTCAGTGGTTGAAATGTTTGCTGTGACTGTCTGTTTTATCACACTAGTGTTTGGTTTATTAATATAGTGAACAATCACACAATTAAACATCGGTGTCAAAAATTCATCCCATGTGCACTCCTAGACTGAGGAGACTGCAACGGGCTATGGCGACAACTTGTCCAAATTAACACATTTGGTGGAGTGATCAACTACATGTGTTTTTTTATTTAATATGAACTTAGTGAACTGTATGAAAGACCAAAGTGGCATGAGTGCCTCTGAATTTTGTTAGCTGCTTGAAAACTAGGGTTGGGCATCGTTGGGATTTTAACAACTGTGATTCCAATTCAGATTCTTCCTTTCGATTCCGGTTCTTATCGATTCCGATTCTTTGAGTGGTGGAGGTGAAACGGGTCACATGCCTATTTTCACAAATAAGAGGAAAGTTTTATTTTAATTCAATGGTGGTCTGCAGTTTTACAGCTGTTTCAACGTAAAATAAAGCCGGACTAGAGCGCTGCTTACTGAGCTCCAAGGCTGCAACACAACAAGCGCCTGGCCGCTACGGAAACCAAAACTTGCGCATGTTAAATTGGGAAGCGATGATCGGATTTGAAACCACATCCTCTAAACGATTCCAATAAAGAAACGATTCTACTGGAATCGTACTTTTTGAAACAATTCCAAGTAGGAATCGGTTCTCAATGCCCAACCCTAGTAAAAACATGTGGCTACTGTGGTCAAGCTGAAGGATAGTAACTCAAATCCAAAGCGTCAAAGCCCAGCCTCTTTGGTTCCATAACATAATGAAATGAAAGAAGGAATATTGTGTGTTTATGTAATGCGGAGTCCACTGTTAATTTGCTCATAGTTATAGCAGAGAAACAAAGGCTGAGGAGCTGGTGGTGATGATCAGACCAGACGAGCTCCAGTGGCCCAGACTCCAGTTTCACATGCCTTTCCCATGCAGCAGCCCGTCGCCAGGCAAAGGCGGGTTGCTGCAGATAGAAATATCCTCTGGGACAACCCAGGATGGCACAGATTATTCTAGAATTAGCAAATGTCGTTGACAACTAAATATATTTTGCTGGGAAGTTTTGAGACGCGAGCAGGCCGAGCAACATTTCATTCCTCCACAGCTGAACATGCTTGTCATTCTGTCAGTCTCTCCTTTCTATTTCCAATATCTCTCATTTTCTGTTTCCTCTTAGATTGAAAAATGATCGTGGAGGATGTGTAACATTTTAAAACAAAATTTATTAATCTTGTTCTTTTACTGTGACACATACACACACACACACACACACACACAATCCATCCAATAGTTGTTGAGATATTTCAGTCTGGACGGAAGACAAACACAGCCATCCATAGAAAGATGATATGTGGTTCCCGGTGAGGACAAAAAAATTAATATTTAAAGAAAGTGAGTTAAGTCCACAATGGCTGAATGCTCCGGAAAAATAATGTGTGTAAATAAGGCACACACAACGTTTCAACGACATTCAACATTTTATTTTTTATTGTCGGACGAAAGTTTAAAAAAAAAAAAAAAATTTTCCAGAGCATTTAGCGGTTGTGCAGGCTTTACTTACTTTCTTTGAAAGCCATCCATAGAGTCATGCTGCTAGCATGGTCAAACCTACTTTATAGTCCCTGCACCTGCTGTAGAGTTGCAGTAATCCTATAGTTATACAG
>CM042322.1:1728271-1755771 GCA_023566125.1 Zingel zingel | reverse complement strand
AGTAATTTTTCAAGCAAAAAAATTCAAACATTTACTGGTTCCAGTTCCTCCAATGTGAGGATTTGGATCACCTCGGGCTCTTTCTGGAACTCGTCCACTTAAAAGACCAAACGTTTATTCAATTCATTCAGAAAATAATTGTCAGATTACCTGACGATAAAAATAATTGCTAGGTGCAGTCCCACATTAGTGTTATTCTTATCTCAGGATGTGGCCATATCTATCAAACTTTCCAAAAGGACATGGCAAAATAAAACGTTCATCACATAAAATCAACATCTCAATATCACAGTCTGAGAGTTTTGTCATAATAAAATTAAAGAAAGAAATGGTAAACCATAATTTGAATTTATCAAGCCCTACATGCAAAGCTGCACATCAGTGAAGTAGCCTGTAGAATTTCCCAAAAATGTGTGAAATGCAATGGGAGTTTATTGAATTTGAGGCATTGTCGAAGTTTTTTTAACAAGCCTGTGTGATTCATCGTCAACTAGGCTTGTTTTCAGTTCTTGCAAATAGCAGAAAGTACACATTTTAACAATGTATTATTAGCATCAGAACAATCTGAAGACACTGAGGGTACAATTATCATGTGTAGCTAAGCTTTACATATTCATTGTATGCCACTCTAATAATAAAGGCTTTATTGGGTGTTTTGAGAAAGTGGGAGAACCTCTGTGTTTCCTGATAATTTAAATCCTCTGCATGTGTCTCAGTGCTGGTGGCATTTGGCCTGAAAACCAGGTCTTTGCAACCAAATGGAAGTTAAGGTTCTGGTGAAGAGTGCAGAGAAGAGAGCTGCTGCGTCTGTCCACTGAGGAATGTGATGCAGCTACTCTCTCCGGGCCGCCCCTTCATTGTATGCATGCCTCGCCAGGATCACACCTCATGATCTGTCTGCATTGTGAGCATACTGCATTGGAAGGGGTCACTGTCACCGGACCCCCCTTTTGTCTGCGCTGATTGATGGTAATCAGACAGTTACTGTATGTTCTGCTGTCATCAGACCCACTGGTTCACAGCTCACTGATATGTGTAGATTAGGGGAGTTAGTGATGTATCGGCCTGATGCCATTAGTTCTGCACTGTCATAGTCGCTGTTATGGCCTGACACAGTGTGTGCTGATGGGACCCACATCTACACACAGGGCTGCATAAATCATTACACTGTGGCAGTCTTTCATTTTTGACATTAAGTCCATGCAAATTATTTAAAGAAGAAAGTCCAAGAAGAGTTTTGAATCGTTTGTATGTAGGCTAACCCGTCAATAACTGTACATTAACTTTTGTACACTTATGTAACTACTGTAGAACTCCAAGCTTCTCACACATCAGTCTAAAAGGACAAAACGTTTCAGGCTTCACAATGTAAGCTAAATAATAAACATTGAGCATACTTCATTGTATTTATGTATGTTCACATGCATACATTTTATATTTATTTAACCATAGTCCTGATACTTGTCTGACTAATTGAACTAAATTTAAAGGAGACATATGTTTTTTTTTTTTCAGGTTACTTGTATTTTGGGGTTCTACTAGAACATGTTTACATGCTTTAATGTTCAAAAAACACATTCTTTTTCTCAGACTGTCTGAATATACCTGTATTTACCCTCTGAAATGTTTTAGCGCCTGTTTCTTTAGGCCCCCCTCCTGAAAAGCCCAGTCTGCTCTGATTGGCATGCAAGAAAAGGCGCACCTTCGCAAAGGTAGTTCTCAAGCAAGACTGATGTTATTTTCTCAGCTGACCCTCAGAACTGTCAACACTTTGGTGTCCAATGTACGTGGCCGGGTTAGCTCAGTTGGTAGAGCAGGCACACACCTAGAGGTTTACTCCTCCTCAACGCAGCGGCCACGGTTTCGACTCCGACCTGCGGCCCTTTGCTGCATGTCACCCCCCCAAACCCCCCCCCCCCCTCTCTCTCTCCCTTTTCATGTCTTCATTTGTCCTGTGGAAATAAAGGCCTAAAATGCCCCAAAAAATAATCTTAAAAAAAAAAGAACCGTCAACAGTTTGGTGTCCTGACCACCTGAACTGATCTCTATATGTGATCTCAATATGCATCTCAAAATGTGGGAGGCAGTGCAGCGCTGCTGTTGAGGGTCAGGGTGGTGGGGGAGAGAATATTCTTTAGAATGAATGTTTACTTTTTGCTTCTTTTCCCTCGATTGACATTGAAAACATCTTTTATAAACATGATAAATGAGGAACAGCACCCTGAAGGCCAGTTAATGCTAACAGGAAAAATTATGTAATGTGCGAGACAGAAAAACAGATGTAAGGTTATGTCAAACTACAGTCTAAGAAGAATTATGCAATAAAGATTATGGTGTAAAAGTTTTCAGTTGGGTACTACAGTGCCCCAGTGTGCATAAGTATCAATATTAGTTTTTTATGGGTGACATGATGACCACACTAATCCAAAGATACTGAGCAGCAGGGCTATTCAAATACAAATTGAGTTGTGCAAGACTTTAAAACCAAGAAATGTAGATGGGCCAAACATTTTCAGCAGAAGCCTATTTTAAAACTGTGCAGTGATACAAGGCTATTTCTAATAAATAAATAAATATAGTGGGGTGAAAGCGTCGGTAAGCGCTGCCCGCTTCCTTTTAGTGCCCATTTTAACCAAGTGGGCTGTTAAGACAGAACACACTCTGCATCTGGCTCACAATCTGCAGCGATATTTCGGCGCCTCGTCTATTTTCTCCACGAGCCGCTAGCGAAACTGGCAAGAAAACACACTGATAATCTCTTATAAACAATTTATTATATATGATATTAATTATCTGATTCTTCTGGGTCACTCTTAGGTTGCTTCTGGGCCGGATCGAATCAGATCGGCTGTACATGTTATTTCTTAAGCTGATGTGAAAGAGCATTCCTTGGGGTTACTGTTGCACTGAAAAGATTTTAAATCATTTCAGGATCACCAAACCGCTGACGTTCGCCGACTGTGTTGGAGATGAACTGCCTCTCGGGTGGGAGGAAGTTTATGACCAGCAAGTGGGAGTTTACTACATCGACCACATCAACAGTGAGTACTTCCACATTTGTCTCTAAGCACTTAAAAAAACACACAGATTTCACTGTACATTACACTGGAGCAATGAGGGTTGAATGTCAATTCAGTATACTGAGTCTTTTGTGTCACAAAGAAGCTACCACCATACCGTCTTGCTTTTCTGATGAATGTTATCGCACATCTTTATGGGACTAATTGCTCATTAGTCACTTGGGTTGTGTCCCGTTGTCAGAGACCACCCAGATTGAGAACCCACGGACTCAATGGCGGCAGGAGCAGGAGCGCATGCTGAAGGAGTACCTCGTGGTGGCCCAAGAGGCCCTCAAAGCCAAGAAGGAGATGTACCTGGTCAAGCAGCAGCGTCTGGAGCTGGCTCAGCAGGAAATGTTGCTCTTCCACGAGCTCTCTGAGGACAACCGTTCCATTACCAGCAGTAAGACAAACTAACATCCAGCTCACTTACCTGCCCCTGTGTTTCATAATCCAAAAAATACACATGAGCATACATGGAAAGAAAGACACAAAAAGGATGAGAGAAGTGTGACCTGGAAGGCTCCATGACTACCAAAAAACCTGACCTTAGCAGACCCAATTATCTGGCCTGGTTATGCTATATTGTTGATGTACCTTCAGTTCACTGGTGGGGGGGTGCAGAGCTTTAGAAGATCTTCCAAATCCCTGGTGCACCCCACCCTTCCTTTTACCACCTCCACGCAGTTTTACCCTCCGACTCCAGCCAGCTGTCACACACAAAGCATCCAGAGGGCGTCCACAGAGAGCAATGGCTGGGAGAGGACACCGGATCCCCCTTCCACTCTTACTATTACAAGTCATCACTGTCAACTAACTGCTGATCCCCCTCTGTCCTTTTCTTTCTATGTGTTCACAGCGCTCTCCGGCTCGTCCTCAAATTCGAAATACGACCCTGACCAAATAAAAGTGGAAATAGCTTGTAGGCGAGAGCGGGTAAGTTATTATCGGAGGAGAACAATGGGCTGAAGCGAGGGGCCCTGTTGGGCAGAAAAATGGGGGCTGGGGTGTGGCCCCTACAGGATACTGTGGCTCTAGCCTGGGGCCTCGAGAGGATGAGGATAAGGATGAGATCATCATCAAAGGGTCAGGCAGAGGCTAGGTCACTGACTCACAGGGCCAAGTTGGACATTTCTCTGAGATCAGTCACATGGGTGAGGGTGTTTCCTGGATCACAGGCATTTTAACCTCAAGTGTTATACTGAAAAGACGAGTAGGACTTAATTGTAATCCTCCTATAGAAATCACAGATCATTATTTTTGTTAGCTGGAAAGATTCTGACATAGTCAGAACAGGTGTGTTTTTGAGGATTGTATGAACACAGGATGTTACAATTGCCCCTTATCTGATGATGACCAGTTGTTAATATACATTCCTTATTGACTCGTCATGGCAACACCCACAAATCAACATGATAATTTGAAGTAGCTAGCGAAGCCTACAGCTATGTCAAAGTGAGTGGCCAGTCATGTTTCCAATCTCTGTAAATGTCAGTATAATCTCTGCTCAACAACCCTTTATTTTAAGCTTGGGTGATCTGGCTGTCATTTTGATTATGTATTTATATGATATTTTTGGCCATGCTTATTACGGGCCTTTAAGCATTATATTCAATATGAAATACCTTAACATATATTGGATGGATAGCCATAAAATGTGGAACAGACAGTCATGGTCCCCAGAGGATGATTGTAAATAACTCCTCTACATTTTTCAGCTAGCACAATAATTGTGAATACATGTAAAACTAATAACATTCTCATCAGCCTCAACTGTACTTTGTGTGTATTGCTACTTAGCAAATGTTAGCATGCTTACATGCTAAACTAAGATGGTGAAGATGGTAAGAGTTACCTATTACATAGTCGTTTTGAGCATGTTAGTATACTTCCTGACAAAGCACAGCTGTGCCAGTGTAGCTGTAGACTCTTAGTCTTGTTACTATTTTACTAATAGTGATATACATTAGATCACAATTATCAGGCTGCAGAATCATTATTATATTGTAAAACAATAGCATAACGTGATCATGTCATCACAGTACAATTCCACTGAAAGGGACACTCCAGCCATTTAGTATTAGACTTCAATTACACTGGTGATCTTTCAAGATACAGATTTTTTTTTTAAAAAATGGTCCAAATCCAAGCAGCAGAGGCTGAGATATCCTGACGTTTAGTCTGTAGTATGGGTCAAGCCCCCAAAACACTGAATCCTACATTTTCCATAATGCAACTCGGCAGCATGTTTCATCAGACCTTCCCTGCCTGGTAAATTAACATCTTTCACATTCCCTCATCCCCAGTTTGTAAAACAGTTTTTTTTCTTACAAATGTCAGTCTCAAAGCCAAGGCCAAGGCAACCATTGATGACATCATCAGGGTAACTTTCTCAAACTAAAGACATTTTCCTCCAGAGTCACAGATGACATTATACAATTGGTATGTAATGAACTTGCTGTGTAAAATCGGAGGAGTGCCCCTTTAAAGGTTAACGACATTGAATAATCACAGACTACAGTCACCTATAGAAAGTTAATCAGACATATTTTTCAGGAGAGAATGCCTCAGTATGTAAATCACTGTGTGGATGAGGGCGCATACACAGGTGTGCGCGTGCGTCCCTGTATAAACATAGCAGAGCATTCCTGTATGTGAATAGTCATGACTAATCAGTTTTAGCCAGTGGTGGTGGTGACAGAAGCCCATTGTGCGCCATGGTAACCCGGTGCTCGGCCTTGTGTCCGCAGCTCTCCAGACTGAAGCAGGAGCTGGCCCAGGTGAAGCAGGAGCTGCAGTATAAGGAAATGGGAGTGGAGACCCTGCAGGAGTGAGTGTTCCTCTGCCTCTGTGTCCCAGGCCCACCCTTCCTCCCATGACCACCCTTCTCCTTCCTCCAACACGCTGCCCCCCACCCAGCCGCCTTTTCCCTTTTTCATTCCCTCTCACCCTCAGTGTTGGGTCTCGTCCTCTATCTTCAACTCAACACAAACTCTCTTTCTCTGCTCCTTCTCTTTTTCCTTCCCCACGTCTCCTTGTGTTCATACTTACACATTTCATGTAGTTCAACAGGTTTTGATATTTAAATGATCTCTTTTTCATTTCCTCATCTCTTTTAAAATGTTTCACATGGCTCACAAACACACTTTAATTACATTATAATACAATGTTCAGTTAATTTAAATGGAAAATTGTGAGATTTAAAAAAAACGTGGGGCAAAAAGCCCTTTGACCCATATAGAGAATGAGAGGATTTTCAAAGAATAATCAGTGGAAACTCTTCTTTAGCTTCTATTTTAGAGGCTTTAGAGTCCCACATTTTCCTTTAGTTTGTGTTGGTTTTTAAAACACATAGGCCTACACATAGCGTCTTTTGTGCTGGGAACATTTCTGAGCAGTTCCAAATTTCATGTTAGAATTAGAGGCTCCACCTCTCGGAGGGAAAAAAAAGAGAGCATTTGAGAAACGGCAAATGGAGGGAGTTTTTGATGGAAAAGGGGACTCCACCTCAGGAAGAGGATGCACCAGTGGAGTGCAGGGAGCCAAGGCTCAGCCTGGAGAGGAAGTTGCTCTATGGAGAGGGAGGTGGGGGGGAGGTATGGGCTCGAGAACAGTTTAAAAAACACAGAGATATCTGGCAGCAAATTCCTTTGCACTTCCTGAGTCCCGGCAAAGAGTCCCTTATCTCTTAGATAAAACACGACTTGAGTGATTCCCAGAATAGCCAGGAGAATACACAGCTTGCAGAAAACATGGACGCATCTTCCTCGTGTGTGTGTGTGTGTGTGTGTGTGTGTGTGTGTGTGTGTGTGTGTGTGTGTGTGTGTGTGTGTGTGTGTGTGTGTGTGTGTGTGTGTGTGTGTGTGTGTGTGTGTGTGTGTGTGTGTGTGTGTGTGTGTGTGTGTGTGTGTGTGTGTGTGTGTGTGTGTGTGTGTGTGTGTGTGTGTGTGTGTGCCCTATTGTTTCTCCTGGGTTGGTTTCTGCCCAGTAGGGTTGAGGCCAGTCGGGACCCTACGGCTGTTTGTTTTTTCCCCCCAATCTCAGCTGTTGTCAGCAATATAGCTAATTGTTCTCTGCGCCATGTCACATAAGATTAAGCAAACAAGCGGCTTCTGATGTAGAAATGCCCCCCTTTAATCATCACTACTCCGCTAAAAGAATTCAGGAGTTTATCTCTTTTGGACAAGTTTGGCGTACGAGTATCTTTTCTGCTCATCTGTATTCCACCTTATCTTGACACATTTAGCAAGTTTTCAGACACTGCACATATTTTCACTGTGCAGACTTAACTCTGTATCCGTAACCAGCATCTCAACTGTTATTTTTAAGAACTTAATCAAACTGAAACCTTTAGTTTGGTAAGAAAATATGAGCATATTTGCTTCTCTACAGTACACAGGGTGGGGGGTTCGATACAGGCAGTGGGTAGTGCCTTATTTTTTTTTCTCTTTGCTAAGCATATAAACTCCCATGCCCTGCCAATAGGGTGGGGGGGAACAAAGCAGAGCTTGTTTTGGGAGGAAGAGGCAGGGTTGGGTGGATGAACAGTACCTGCTGTTGAAGGAGAGTGAAGGAAGCGGGCTGTGGTGAGAGCGGGGGCCACGTGCCAGGCCCAGTGATGGAGGAGGCACCGTGCCACACTCCTCCAACCAAACCCCCCCTCCCCACTCATACCCTTACTGTAGAATACAAGCACTTCAAAGCAGGACAGCAGATGTTGGTGGGAGTCCTGGATCGATCTGTTTTTGTTATTTCAGAATGTATAGAGACATTAATCAAATAGTCTCTGGGTGGATCTTAATGTTTTAACTTTAAACAATGAGTCCTGTAGCGGAGATACCCCCCTAAAACGAGGGAGCCTTTGAAAGCAGCACTTTAAAGGCTGAAACAATATCCCAGCATGTGGAAACAAACAGAGATTATTATTTACACTGGCCTGTCACATGCAGTGTCAGTATTTCATAACTGACCACAGTCTAAAATAAACACTTGAATGTTACCTCCCACACAAAAATACTTCAGATGTTCATCTGATGATTTTTTTTTTTTGTGTGACTTATTTTCCACTGACCAGTTTTCTAATATAAAGCACCCACCCTGTTACTGGTATGTGAATGATAGATGTCATTCTGCATTTGAAGCGCCTTGATTCTACTGGATTCTTGTGCTAACTGTCATCAGGTGATTGTGCATAGAAATGCCCAGCAGGCACATTCAACAAAGCACCTTTTAACACCACATGATCATTTTCAATCAGAGCTCTTATTCCTCCTTCCCACACATTGCATGTCTCTTTCATGGCACCTGTAACTTTAAAGTGAAGCTTTCCCTGATCATCTTCTCTGTTCTGCTAGAGCAACTTCCTCCAAACGTAATATCTATCCCACAATTATGTGATAGAATATTACAGCAAATTCACAAATGTGCTGATACATTGTAGCACATAGCTGTTCTGGATTTACTCCCATGAATTGAATTCCTAATTATTCAGTTCTAATGTTGACTGCTATTGAAGGCAGAAACTGACAAAATGTGTTTTTACTATCTAACTGGAGGTTATAAAAAATGTCTGTTGCTTTATCTTAATTTGTACACTCTACTTAGATTATTTAACTAACAATATTATTAATCGATGGATTTAGTTTTACTACATTTTGTCAGTTCCGAAGGCTCCATAGACCTCAACTTGGATAAGAATAATGTGGGGGGGGGTAGGCTTCAAATACAGCAAGTCAGACTGTTAATATGCTGCTAGACACAAGGTTTGGACATAAAGCGCAAGCTGACAACTTTTAAATGTCTTTATAGGTTTTAAACTTAAGTAGCTAACCACCTAATAGAAGTTTATCTTCATAGAGCAGTCTGAACAAGCCTGTAGATTACAGCTTCCAAAGGGATGAGTTCCATTATACTCTATAACCACTGTGAAAGACTGTGAGCTTCATCAGAAATCAGCCCTCGAGCACCAAACAAAAGAACATCAAGCAGTTTTAACATCTGGGGTTTTAACACTCAGTGCCCCAGCAGACCTCTGAATGTCTGCGTGTTTGTGTCACAGGATTGACAGGAAGATGTCCTGCAGTCAGACCAACTACAAGCTGGACGAGGCTCAAGCCATCTTCACCGAGCTGCGGAGCATCAAGAAGTCCATCAGCACAGGCGAGAAGGAGAGGCAGGACCTCATCCAGGTAAAAGATGACCTCTGCTTCCTGCTATCTGCACGTTACTCCCGGGATACATGTTGTTGGAATATTCTTTGCTGACCTCTAGTGTCTGTTAACCTCTACTTCTCGTCATTGTCTTTTAATAAAGCACATTTCCAGACATCCAAGTCACCGACCACGATTTTGTCAGCAAAGCAAAAAATGCAATGCAGTAATGAATAATAGACGATGATTCAGTCTGATTGTCGGTCCACATTTGCAAAAGGCATTTCCTGCCAATGTCGCCATCTGTTTACGAACATAAAGGAGCCAAAAGACACTTTAAACGTTGAAATTCATCTTTAAAAACTGATTTTGACAATTTACAGTGCATTGCATTACAGTTTGTCCCACTTTGTTTTTGTTCTTTACTACAATTTTCAGTGAGATATTTTTGAATGATATCATATTATGCAGATGATTCTTTCTTTGTTAATATTCCGTTTTGTTTCGTTAATCACTATCCCATCCCACAGTGCCTGGCGAAGCTGACGGTCAACTTCCAAAACAGCTCGTCTATCCACGACTCGGCCAGCGAGGCGAACAGCAGCGGACCCGTGGGTGACTCATGCAACCTGCAGCAGTACTGTGACACCGGCTGTCAGACAGACATCATGGGAGAGGTAGGAGAGGCTGCTACTCC
This sequence comes from Zingel zingel, assembly GCA_023566125.1. Classification (NCBI taxonomy): domain Eukaryota; kingdom Metazoa; phylum Chordata; class Actinopteri; order Perciformes; family Percidae; genus Zingel; species Zingel zingel. The sequence goes on along the minus strand of CM042322.1, from coordinate 1,745,866 downwards.
TCCCTGTCTCCCCCTAAAACAGGTTTTCAAACTGTGACGAAGAGTTGCGTGACAATTTGTAGTCCTTCTCTGAGTCATAACTCAAATCTGAACACACAGACATGATACATGTATTTTTTAGATTCAGCGTGACTTACACTTCTTCCAGTAAACATCCATAAATCCGCTTAGAAATTATACAAAAAGGCAATACTTTTAACTCCACAACTTTCCGTGAATCATCACGTTTTTAAGTTTTCTTCAGTATCAAAGTAATCCATTGATAGTTGTCTGCACATTCATGGGAGCACTGCAAACAGAAACTGCTAATAGCTACTTCAGCATACTTTTAATGTTGCTAATTTTCCAAAAAGTAAAAAAAAAATCTAAGCAAAGCATACATGGCTCAAGTTGTAGCCCACAGCTAACTGACTGGGGGATGATGGGGGAAATTGTTGGCAGGACGCAGTAGTTTTTTTGCCCTAAAAGAACAATTATCTGTTAAAATGATGGCTAGATAAGCTGCAGGAAGCTCCCTATACTCCCTTCATATATCTGAAATGACTAATGTTTATGGTTAAGCCATGTAAACTGCCATGATGAAACTTTTAAATAATTTTATTCCTCTTTTTTTATTTATTTAGTATGGTTCCCAAGATTCCATGCATTTAGTGGACAAAGTGAAACTCAACTGGCAGTATGAGGAAGCCAAGAAAAAGTAAGTATGTGTGTCTGTTTGTTGTTTATCAGTCGTAGTACTATGACACACCGGCATGCAGCACTGACTCCCAGGCCCCGCCAGCCCCCTCTCGTTCCTCGGGTCGTGCTCGTTGTCCAGTGGGAGGGCATGTTATGAATAGTATTTGCACCCGGTGGCCGTGGCTGCTGAGCGATGTCTGGCCAGCGGAATGAGCTGGGTGGTCACATTCTTCCCTGTCCACGCTGCTGCTGACTGTGTGCTGCCTTTGTGTGCACAGCCAGAGAGAGCTCTGCCCACCGCCTGCCTTGGTGTACACCCTGCTTCTCCGCAAGGTGGTTTAATATACACACCGTTCGCTTAAATATATCCCAGCTTACCCTATAGCGTAGGCTAAATCATACGTTTGCAACATCAACATTGAAAGGCGTTTCTGTTAGTTTTGCTTCTGAATTCAGCACAGGTATGTGATGAGGTTAATCTAAAGACTGATGAGTGACAGATCCTGGTTGGACGGTGTATGTTCCAGGTGTAAGGGGCAGCAGTGTGATGAGCAGCAAGAGCCACCGTGTTATTGCGATGGCTCTGTGCACACTTTTTCACACAAGATTCATGTTGCTGAAACAGCAATGCCAACCGTGACATCAGAGAGGGAGGGAGGAAGGGAGAGAAAGGAGAGACCTGTGGAAACTTGCATGCTCTGTCACTGAGTCACCCTGTCTGAAATCCAGCACACATAAACACAGTTAAACACAGTTATTTCATCAGAGCTCAGGACTTGGTCTCTGAGATCCTACTTAACTCTGTCTTAATAAATGTGTCGCTGATACACAACCGTAAGACTGATGCAGCAGTGTGGCTCAGGTAGAAATGACAACGCTGAATGCTATCATTACAGTCACAGAGTGAAGTGTCTGTTTGGCTTCGATATGTGGTCTTACATGGAGCTGATTCTGCCACATTACTATAAACACTTGTGCAGAGTACACAGAGGCTGTACTTGACACTGTAGGTAGCATGAACTCCGTAAACTCTCATACCAATATTAATAAGGAGCCATATAGGAATTGACTCTCTCTAACTATAAATCGAGGTGTGTGTGTGTGTGTGTGTGTGTGTGTGTGTGTGTGTGTGTGTGTGTGTGTGTGTGTGTGTGTGTGTGTGTGTGTGTGTGTGTGTGTGTGTGTGTGTGTGTGTGTGTGTGTGTGTGTGTGTGTGTGTGTGTGTGTGTGTGTGTGTGTGTGTGTGTGTGTGTGTGTGTGTGTGTGTGTGTGTGTGTCAAACGATCCGGCAAGAGTGTGTGTTCGTTCAAAAACTCTTTGTCACAAACCAACATAATTGTCTGTACAGTTTTATGAGACAGAAAATATGTTGTGATGTAATGAATAAATACATACAGTATATAATATTATGACCATTTTTGTATTTTGCCCTTTCAGAGGTATCAGTTATACAGATTTAGTGATTTCCATCATAGCTGACTCTCACATTCTGCTTTATGATGAATCATGCAAACGCTGAAGGAGCTGATGGGATAACATTGGGATAACAAATCAAACTGATTAATTGATACTGACCAACGTGATGTGATAATAACATATTGTGACTTCTCCCGTGATTTGGTTCATTAAACCACTGTAATAATGGAGAAACTAGACGGTGTGTGTATATGTTGAAGCTGATCGATGATGACTGTATATTATAAAGTGTGACATCTGAACTGAGGCAGAGAGCTGTAAGGGAAACGAGACAAAATCATTTTTTTTTATCATGGCATATGGACCCACATGTTTGCACTTCACTGAGAGCGCAAGGCTCATTTGAACTCCAGCAAAGTCTATGTAAGCAAAGGTTTGCAACCACGTAGACCCAGCATGTACTTGCCTGCCTCTGGCTCAATCCCTGGTTGACCCGGTGCCAGGTGTAAGGAGAAAATTCCAAATATGCAGCACTACATTGTTCCTTCCTTGCTCTGCTCTCAGGGTGCAGAGTATACAGCACCAGCTAGCACAGCTGGACAGTGAGAGCTGGTCGGGACGGGCGGAGGCCGACCGTGACCGGGACTTCATGCAGCTCCTGCGTGAGAAGGAGGCCCTCCTGCAGGAGCTCATCCTGGTCAGCAAGCAGCAGCACTCCCCAGAGACGCTCCTGCAACTAGAGGAGGAGCGCTGCCGGCTGGATGAGGAGGTGCAGAGGGCCCACAGCTCCCAGAGCCAGGGAGCCAATCAGAGGTGAGCAAGATGACAGTCTGCACTCAGGCACAGGCAGGGAGGGGCGGGACTTCTAGGATGACATCTGTACTTGCCTTGACACGTTTTTAGTGTTTTAATTTTTTTACTGTTGTTACTAGCAGACCTTTTGTCGAGTTAATATTTTCTTATTATTACCTCAGTATAAATATTGTAACATTCATGTTTAGCAGTCAGTTTTGAAAATAAGATGCATACACATAGTACATACATAAAAAAAAAAGCATAGCTGCTGCATGACACACACATACGCAGTACTTTTATTCATAGTTTTCTGAGAATTTAAATTTGTTATGTTTCTGTTTTTTTTTGTGTGGCTTTTCCACCTTTTAATGGACAGGACAGCTAGGTGAGAAAGGGGAGAGGGGGGGGGGCGGGGGAAGACAGGCAGGAAATCATCACAGGCCGGACTCGAAACCTGGACCTCTGCGTCGAAGCATAAACCTCTAGGTGTATATATGCGCCTGCTCTACCAACTGAGCCTGTTGGACTGTAGTTGTGTCCCTGTTCCATACTGCACTTGTTCTAAGCGGGTTTTAGAGTATGTGCTTTGTTCACACTGGAAAACTGACAAAATGAAGTATAGTGAGTAGCAGTCAGTATGCACTCTATACACCCAGCCTATTCAACTGGTAGCCACATCCAGCCCAGAAGCAACCGCCGAGTGGCCCAGCAGAATCAGATGATTTATGTCCTATATAACATATCCTTTATATCGCTTATAATAGATTGTCAGTGTGTTTTTTTTTTTTCTGCCAGATTCGCTCGCGGAGAAAATAGATTCCCAAATATTGCTGCAGATTGTAAGCCGGGTCCAGACCAATTTATCCACTGTATTGATTAGAAAAAGTATCACTGCTGTTTGTGATCGTGTTTTTTAGATTACGTACTTATTCCACATATTTATCAGTTGTCTAAACAGAGAGCCATCAAGAAGGGCACACACACACACACACACACACACACACACACACACACACACACACACACACACACACACAGGTTTTAAATAGGCTGCTGAAAATGTCTGGACCATCTACTTTTCGTAGTTTTAAAATTAAACAGACCAACTGCTTTACACTTTTAATTTTTGACTGTTGTTCATGTATTGACAGTTGCTTAAGTTACAGTTTGGGTATGTTTATTTCTTGCACACTAACAGTAGGGGAGAGTGGGGTAAGATGAGCCAGTTTTTACTTATGTGGATCTCCAGGCAAGGGAAATTGAGACAAAAGTATAATGAATACATATACTGTTAATTTGGGATGTTGCCTATCAACTGAAAGAATGCACCTATGACAAAGAGCCTTGGAAATATGACCTCAGAAAAAAAAGTGTTCATGTGACTCAACTTACCCCAGGGTAGGGGTAAGTTGATCCCAGTCAGTGGGTAAATTGACCATCCTATTTTTCATGTTTTAGTGCAAGCATAATAAAAAAAAAAATAACTTGCCTCTTAAAAAAAAAAAAAAATGAATAATGCACTTACCTTTCCAAACAATGTTTTTTTTTTTTTAAAGCTACCTCAAACAAAACAAAACCAATTCAAGTTTAATTTTCCCTTTTAATCTTTTATTTTTTGTATTGGTGAACAATAGTTTTAAACATTTCTGTTAAGTTTAGTTTTCAGGAGCAAGAAATATGGTTATATGCTGTATTTCTTATGCTGTTAATCAAGTCATGTCCAGACAGACAGACTCTCTCTCTCTCTCTCTCACACACAAACACACATATATATATATATATATATATAATAAATAAATAAATAAATAAATAAAAAAACGTACAAACGTGTTTGGCAGAAAGAACGTCCCTCCAGTGTGTTCAGTTCTAATTTCCAATTTTGTTAAACAGTTTCACAGTTTTGAACTTGTGAGAAGAAAACAACGTTTTGAACTTCCAGACCTCAGCACAATAAAAAAGACTATTGGACATTCCATCCATCAAGGTTGCAGGGAAATATGAGTTGTTGCTCCCTCCTTGCAGTTCCTCCAACCTTTTGAGATTGAGGAAGCTTCTTCAGCACATCGTTTGGGAATTTAAACCTATAAAACAAAGACGAGAGCCATGATGAAAAGAATCTGAATCGTTAAGCTTTTAAAGCAATGCTAAAATCAAACTAAACAGCCCTGAATACATATCCTGGTAACTGTGGCTGATAAGTTAACACATGCCAATTTCTTGTACAGTAAATTGTATTGTATTAATATTATGGAATATATTAATTCTGTCACCTGTCTATCACTTTGGGTCAGATTGTCAAAGAACCCCCCGACTGTAGTTGTGTTGAAGGCTGTAGCTCTGGTTCACTTTACCCCACATCATCTGGCTGACTTTGCCCCACAGTCACCATGTAGGTAAAACTGCCTAGCTTAGCAATTCAGGCTAACCTTTAGCTTAATGATTCACATGGTTTTATATGTTGACAAATCAGCAACATGTACCATACACAACGTTAGACCTAGATACATTTGCTTTGGCACAACAGCTAGTATACCTGCAATGCAGAAAATTAACTTTAACAAGCAAAAAAGTGTTTTTGTGAAAAACAACAACTTACCTCTTGTCCCATGTGCTTCTCCTCTTCACAGCAAAACAGAAATTATGGAGTCCTTCAGAATGTATGGTCACATGACGCCAAATGTGCATAGTTGCCTAGAAACAGGGGGTGGGTCAACTTACCCACTGACTCATCTCACCCCACTCTCCCCTATGTTGTAAAGATTAGCATAATAGTCCACGCTGTATACAGTTAGCATGTAGCATGGCACTGGGACACTGCCTCACCCGCTTGTAATTGGAGGAAAAATAAGCCCAGTGTGTCTGAGTGCTCATTTATTTCATTTAACTTCATTGAATTTGTTTTGCGTCAACGTGTACCTCATGACAGGATCCTGCAGCAGGAGAAGAGGAACACTCTGCTGAGACAGCTGGAGGAGGCAACGCGCATCACCACCTACCTTCACTCCCAGCTGAAGAGGTGCGGCACACACCCTTTTCTCCAAACTTTAAACTTTGTTCGTGCTTCTCTGTGTCTTTTCTCATGTGTCTCTTATCCTCTCTGTCTCCAGCCTGTCGGCCAGCTCTCTGACAGTGTCGTCCAGCAGCAGCCGCGGCTCTTTGGCCTCCAGTCGGGGCTCGCTGGCGTCCAGCCGTGGCTCCCTCAGCTCCATCAGCTTCAGCGACATCTACGGCCTCCCCCAATACGAGCGTCACGAGGTGGCTGGGGAGCCGCTAGACCCCCACCTCCGCTACCTGCTGCAACCAGAGACCGTATCCAGAGACTGCTCCATGTTCACTTCCGACCCCTTGTCCCAGAGCAAAAGCAAACGCTCCCACGACACGCCGCAGTCCCTGGCCTCGCTCTCCTCCCGCTCCTCGCTCTCCTCCCTGTCACCGCCCAGCTCTCCCATGGACACGCCCTACCACTCGGCCCCCCAGGACTGCCCTCTCACCCAGATGACAGAGGAATACATGGAGCAGGCGGGCCGCGGCCTGTTAGAGGGGCTGCGGGCCCAGTCCCAACCCCTGTCACACACCGCCGTGCTGAGCAGCGAGGACATGCTCAACGCCGCCGGCGTGCACCAGCTGGACAACAAGAGCCATCGAGACAGCGGGGCTCAGGGGGCTTTCTCCTCCACAGGCAAGCGGAAAGAGATCTGATCCTTATCCCAAAGAATGAGTCCTACACGATGACTAACTGGATGTGTTTCCCTCTCTAGGAGTGACTCTGAGAGGAAACAGCGCCAACAGAAGTGGCAGGAGGGCCAGGAGAGTGTCTGCAGGTGTGTCGGAGGATGCTCTGGCCACAGACAGCGGAGTGTTCGAAGCCTGGGGCAGAAGGTGAGAGAGGACGTTCACGCTCTCTGTGCTAAAACAGAATATAAACACCCAGCTCTCTGGAGCAACTGCGCCCCCTAGTGACAGAGGAGGCAAACTGCACCACCCCAAAATACACTTTCAGCTTTTTTAGGCAGTTGTTATTTGTATCCTTTTGTCCAAACAAGATTTAATTAGGGGTGAAAGAAGTATTCAGATCCTTTACTTAAGTTAAAGTACCAATACCACAATGTAAAAATACTCTGTTACAAGTAAAGGTCCTTCATTGAAAACGTTACTAAAGTATGTAAGCATCATCAGGAAAATGTACTTAAAGTATTACAAGTAAAAGTACTCAATGCAGAAACACATTTTAAAAACGGAAAAAGATTAAAACAGTTCCGTCAATCAAGTGTTTAGCCAGCTAATCATTTCAGCTGGACTTGTAGGCCTATATACTGTTGGGTAGTTTAATTTAAAATACAACATTGTATTTCATAAACTCCATGTGTATTGTGTGCATAAATCCTAATGTGTAAAGTAACTAGTAACTAAAGCTGTAACAGATGAATGTAGTGGAGTAAAAAGTACAATATTTCTCTCTGAAATGTAGCGGAGTAGAAGTAGAAAGTGGAATGAAAAGAAAAGACTCAAGTAAAGTACAAGTATCTCACATGTGTACTTTAAGTACAGTACTCGAGTGAATGTACTTAGTTACATTCCACCACTGGATTTATTGCCATCACACAGTGCCGACGCCAGTCACTGCGGAAAAGCAAACAAAGAAATATCATTTTTAGATCTTAGACATAAATCTTAGAATCTGAATCATCTTAAAACGAGGTAGAAATATCACATGCATACAGAAATTGCTCATAATAGCTAAAAGAAAATAGAAACTGTATCATGCTGTTTGGGTCACTGGACTGTGGAATTAGTTTATGTCCAGTGAGAGAGGATAGCAGTTTGTTTATTGCTTGTTTTGTCGCTCCTCCAACAGGCCAGAGGAGTCCGATGAGATGTCCTACATGAAAGATCTGAGCGAGCCCATCCAGATCCAACTGGGACTGCTGTGAGTAAACTGTCAGTGGAGACTGTATGTAGTTGCCGTGGTTATTCCCTGTTAATATCTAACTCCGTATTCCACTTTTTGTACGTTCCTCTTCACAGGTGGGAGTCCAGTTCTCAGTCTCTCCGGCTCCATCTATTACAGCTCAAGAATTTGAACAGGTCCATTGTGAGAGACGGCTATAAAGTGTGAGTACTTTCAGCTCTGATGATTAAAGCAATAATTGGACATTTTGGGAAAGACATTCACCGTCTTGTCGAAAGTTAGATGAGAAGATTGATATCCCTTCTAATGTCTGTATGGTAATAATGAAGTAAACACAGAACCAACCTCTAACACTGTTTTCACCCAATTGACTTTTGACCAAGTGTTCCTCAATAAAAGGATCGGCCACATTCCAATTCCAATGACGTGTTCATATTAGTAGATATTTTAGTATTTAATTCTAATGTTTACAATACACTCGGTGGCGGTAAATGTGAGCTTCTGATTTAGTGCCAGTCAAATCTGGCAACCCTGCCTCTGAAGCTCATTAGTTAACACATTATCTTGCTTGTTTAGTCTGGCACATAAGCTCCTGTACAACCAAAGGTTTTACTTTTAATAATTCACTTTCTGGATACAAACAAACAGGATACATATAACCTGTTAGTCAGTGAGCTTTAGAGGTGCTGGTAGGCAGATCTTGTTACCTTTGGACAGAGCCCGTTTCTAGTCTTTCTGCTATGCTAACTGGCTGCATGCTACAGCTACATATTTACCATACAGACATGAGAGTAGTATCAATCTAATCATATCTAACGTTAAAGTGATGACATTTAAAACAGTGACTTGTTTTTAGAGTAAGCTACATGTACGGTATGTTAACGGCACCAGAAACTCATGCTTGATGTAAAGTTCTCTGAGTTGATGGTGAGCACTAACAGGACAGGTAACACATCCCACTTACGTTTTAGCTCCTATCAATAAGTAGAAATCTCATATTGTGAACATTGTTACGTTGGTGTCCAGGTATGTGAAGGTGCACTTGATTCCACTGGACACCGGCAGGGCCTGTGCATTTTACTGTTGTACGGCGTTGGAGCCGCAGTCCCAGATGAGTTTCAACGAAGGCTTCCGCATTCCTGTCCCTGCAAACGCCCTGGCGGTGTGTTCGCTGCAGCTGTCCGTCTGCTCGCTGGGACCTCAGGCTCAGGAGGAACTACTGGTGGGTCTGAACGGCTGAGCGGCTCCACGGAGACTGTAACCGTCCCTGGAGCAATGATCCCAACGGCTCTATAACACACGTTGCACTACACTGATCTGCTGATATCTAAATTAAAAGTAGCGACATGTTGTGTGTGTTGTTGCAGGGCACAGCCCAAGTGAGTCTGGCTGATTGCGAGGGAAGTGCAGAGATGGCTTACCACTGGCTGCGCGTGCAGATGCTGAGCGGGGCGGAGCTGCCCAGGCCTGAACAGAAGAGCGCCAGCCACCGCAGACACCACAACAGCCAGGACGACGAGCAAAGGCTCAGAACCATGGTAAACACACAGTCATATGCTTGTTGTGTAAATAACAGCAGGGTCGAGTAACAGCACGACACCATAGAGTGGTCTCAGGTATCAGCTTCAGGGAGATGGAGAGAAGCATGGTGGAGGGTTTTACAGGGAAATTCAAATCAGGTTTAGATCATTAAAATGAAAAAGTATTGTAAGATGATGTTTTAAAAAAAAAAATGTTATAAGTACACTTATAATAATTATTAATTAATAATTGGAACAGCTTCTGCTAGGTTTTATATATATATATATATATATATATATATATATATATATATATATATATATATATATATATATATATATATATATATATATATAGCGCGTGTCGTCCTCGTTATAATGATAAAGAATGTTGTAATGTCTAAAAACCTAAAATGGAGCCACAAAAGATAGTAAATATAAAAAAAAAAACATCAGTCATAACTGAAACTGATCTATGTTGCAGATAATGAATATTTTCAGAAGTGCGATGTCTGAATTGGTAATGCTTGCATCTAGCTGTCCTCAACCAGCAGACACTGCAGCCCAAAGTTACAGACATGGAAGGATGATTTAGTACTTGAGGAATTCTTCTTGTGACCCAATATCACAGGTTAAGGCATCAGTGTGCACAAGAGCTGTGCAGACAGGAAGTTAAAAGATAAAATAAGTCGCAGCACTTCCTTGTTGCTGAAACGCATAAGGTCCTTCAAAGATGGTTTCACCAACAGTCCGAAACAGAAACATCATTTTGTGCAACCGATTTCTTTAGTTCTTTCCTAGCCCTGTCATCTTGTGACTGCTCAGTTAAAAATGAAAAGGGCTCGACTCTGACATATTATGAGTCAGAGAAGAGTCTTCTAATACATCCACCTGCTGGCACGATAGCCAACAAAGTGGCAATCCTGAGATGTAGCCATAAAAAATAACTAATTGACTGCAGTAAATACATTCAACTATGAGTCACACCGTCTTTGAGACAAATTCCTCTTCATACTGTTTCAAAGCAGCTCTTAGCCTACGGTCTTCAGATGTGCAGCTTGTTAAAGTGAGTAACAGGAATGCTTCTCGCAGGCCAAACAAGCCTTTGCACCGCAGCTCCAACCCACATCCACTCCCACTGTCAGAGGAGGAATGTTGACAGCCGGAGCATGGCGTTTGATAGTTTGCTCTGTGACATTACAGGACACTGTGTGCACTCTGCTGTCACGCAACAACACTACCACCACCCATCTGGAGGAACGGGAGGCCGAGCTGGAGCTGCAGAGGCTGGAGAAGAAGGACGAGCCGGGGGAGGCAACATCTGAGAGGTGGCGACATTCTCTGCTTGACACAAGTTCAATTCAATTTTATTTATAGTGTCAAATCACAGTTATGTTATCTCAGGACACTTTACAGATAGAGTAGGTCTAGACCACACTCACTATCATTTACAAAGACCCAACATTTCTCCCCCCACCCTCTTGGTGGGCATCTGACGCTGCCGGTTGGAACACAGAGACACTGATACAGAGATGGATAAATATGAGTCATAATAATTATAGTAGTTGGTATGTTGAACAGTGGCAATCATCACTCAATAGAAGTATAACTAGAACTAATAGTAGTAGCAGTGCAGGGCGCAGCAGGGCGTCGAGCAGGACCACGGCAGCAGCTGCAACCATGATTTAGGTGCTCCGGGGAATAAGCTCCCTGGAGCTAAGTTAGTAACAAGCATTACTGGGACATGAATGCACACAGATGGAAAGAGAGAGGAGCTCAGTGTGTCAGCGGAAGTCCCCAGGCAGTCTGAAACTATAGCAGCATAACTAAGAGCTGGTCCGAGGCAAACCTGAGCAAGCCTACGACGGGTTGGTAGATGAATCTGACAACTATGAGGAGAAGCAGAGAGAGGGAGGGGGCGCGCCAGGACTGTGGCTACACAATCTTTCCCCGCTGGTCTAGGCAAATGCTGCCACTCCTCACCCCCTAACTAAAAGCTTTATCAAGATTCTGTCTTGTTGTAGACCATATACACTTCTTTTTGCCTCCAGTGAATATGTTCAAGTGACATGGTTGTGGTTTGCAGGAGTTGGCAGGCCGAGTCTGTGGACAGCGGCTGCAGCAACAGCACAGCGTTCACGGCTCCCTTCTCAGAGGGCCTGTGTGCAGAGGGCTTCATCACCACCGGAGGGCGCTGTGAGCAGACAGCCAGCAAGCTGTGTACAGTAAAGGTAAAGGCTGTGCTCATTCTTATCCACCGACACCAAAAGAAGAAGAATCCTTGGCACGGGTTAATTGTTAATTTCTGGATTTGTTGCAGGTGGAGAAGGCCACCATGACGGAACACCTGTTACCAGAGCCGGTGCGAGTCCGGCCCAAAGAGAGGGGGGGTCGCTGGGGTCACGCCTCGCCATTCATGCGCGGCAGCACCATCGTTCGCTCTCAGACCTTCTCTCCTGGCGCCCGCAGTCAGTATGTCTGCAGGGTGAGTTTCTGCAAACGCATGAGAAGGAACATTGTGGTCTGTGTGGACAGTAGGCTGTTGTCAGTGTCAGTGTTGTTGTTGTCCTCCTCTACATAAAATGACTGGTTTTCCCTTTTAGTTATATCGCAGCGACAGTGACAGCTCAACTCTACCAAAGAAATCGCCCTTTGTCAGGAACACGTTGGAAAGAAGAACGCTGCGATACAAGCAGGTACAGTCTCATTATTTGCTCTCACATGTACGTGTGTTTAGTATTTAGTTTCTGAGGTGTGTGTGTGTGTGTGTGTGTGTGTGTGTGTGTGTGTGTGTGTGTGTGTGTGTGTTGTGTGTTGTGTGTTGTGTGTTGTGTGTGTGAGCAGCAGTCGTACCGCTCCTCCCTGGCCGAGCAGCCGACGCGTACCTCTCTGGACCTGGAGCTGGATCTCCAGGCCTGCAGGACGCGTCAGAGGCAGCTGACGGAGGAGCTGACCGCCCTGAGGGAGCTGAAGCTGAGGCTGGAGGACCCGCAGGCAAAGGACACCACCGAGCTCCCCCACTGGGCCTTGAGGGACGAGCGCTTTCGCTGCCTGCTCAGAGAGGCCCAGAGACAGGTGAGAGTGGAACAGTTACTGTACGAGCCACGTGAGACTGGGCCTGGCCCAGCAGCGGTTGACTCTGTTTTGTTGTGCTTAGGCCAGCCAAAGCAAGCAGGAGCAGCGCCAGGAGGAGGCGGCAGAAAGGAGGCTGAGGAAGGCTTCCAAAGAGGTTCTGCAGATGAGGGGGCAGAGCCAAAAGGAGCCCCTACCTGTGCAGACATTCAGGTTGGGATTGTGCTGACTCCCGGTCAGCTTTCACACTCTTACTCCACTGGGAATGTTAGCCTCACACCCATTTAAAGTCACAAATGGTCGTCATAGCATCTTTTGCTTCAGTAATGTGACATATTTCCAAGTGTACCCATATTCGGCCCAATTATAAAAAAAATTCTCTTTCGTTACACCAGTAATTTTTGGTTGTCCCCATTTTTTCTGTAGTAAAGACATCGAGATCAACTTATTTTTTCAATTCAGGAATTGATTTCCTCCGATGGAGTGAAGCACTCCCATAGGTTCACTGGCTTAAAGAAACTGGCTTGCCTAGCAAAGTTAAAGGTCCCGTGTGGCTGTAGTGGTAGAGTGTGCGCCCATATTTAGAGGCTCAGCCCTTGGCGCAGAGGTCGCGGGGTCGATTCTGACCTGTAGCGCTTTACTATATGTCATAATCCCTCTCTGTCCCCTTTCATGTCTAAGCTATCACAATAAAGACCTAAATGCCTAAAAATAGAGAAGGTCCTGTGTGGAGTTTTCTTGTAAACAAAGCCTAAACACACTGTGTGTATCCTTGAGGTGTACCACACATGCCAAGTGCATTTCTTTCCTATACAAAGCCTGTTTGCAGTTCGGTTTTTTTCCCCAGCCTTTATTGGTGTAGCGTTGTCAGCACCTGTAGATCAGAGGAGTGCAAATGCCGTTGGCTACTCTGTGTATTGAGTCAACCGTACAACCATGCATGCAAGTCTTTGTGTGCTTGAATGACAACAAACAAAACGTGGACTCTCTCACTCAGAAAAAACAGTACTCCACAGGGTACCTTTTTAAGGCTACAAACAACCCATAATGCAACACTGTGTTTTACTAGTACTCTCCATTCAGAAATACAGTGCCTTGCAAAAGTATTCGGCCCCCTTGAACTTTTCGACCTTTTGCCACATTTCAGGCTTCAAACATAAAGATATAAAACTGTAATTTTTTTGTGAAGAATCAACAACAAGTGGGACACAATCATGAAGTGGAACGAAATTTATTGGATATTTCAAACTTTTTTAACAGATAAAAAAACTGAAAAATTGGGCGTGCAAAATTATTCAGCCCCTTTACTTTCAGAGCAGCAAACTCTCTCCAGAAGTTCAGTGAGGATCTCTGACTGATCCAATGTTGACCTAAATGACTAATGATGAAAAATAGAATCCACCTGTGTGTAATCAAGTCTCCGTATAAATGCACCTGCTCTGTGATAGTCTCAGAGGTCCGTTTAAAGAGCAGAGAGCATCATGAAGAACAAGGAACATACCAGGCAGGTCCCAGATACTGTTGTGGAGAAGTTTAAAGCCGGATTTGGATACAAAAAGATTTCCCAAGCTTTAAACATTAATATTGAAATGGAAGGAGTATCAGACCACTGCAAATCTACGAAGACCCGGCCGTCCCTCTAAACTTTCAGCTCATACAAGGAGAAGACTGATCAGAGATGCAGCCAAGAGGCCCATGATCACTCTGGATGAACTGCAGAGATCTACAGCTGAGGTGGGAGACTCTGTCCATAGGACAACAATCAGTCGTATACTGCACAAATCTGACCTTTATGGAAGAGTGGCAAGAAGAAAGCCATTTCTTAAAGATATCCATAAAAAGTGTCGTTTAAAGTTTGCCACAAGCCACCTGGGAGACACACCAAACATGTGGAAGAAGGTGCTCTGGTCAGATGAAACCAAAATCAAACTTTTTTGGCAACAATGCAAAACGTTATGTTTGGCGTAAAAGCAACACAGCTCATCACCCTGAACACACCATCCCCACTGTCAAACATGGTGGTGGCAGCATCATGGTTTGGGCCTGCTTCTCTTCAGCAGGGACAGGGGAGATGGTTAAAATTGATGGGAAGATGGATGGAGCCAAATACAGGACCATTCTGGAAGAAAACCTGATGGAGTCTGCAAAAGACCTGAGACTGGGATGGAGATTTGTCTTCCAACAAGACAATGATCCAAAACATAAAGCAAAATCTACAATGGAATGGTTCACAAATAAACATATCCAGGTGTTAGAATGGCCAAGTCAAAGTCCAGACCTGAATCCAATCGAGAATCTGTGGAAAGAACTGAAAACTGCTGTTCACCAACGCTCTCCATCCAACCTCACTGAGCTCCAGCTGTTTTGCAAGGAGGAATGGGCAAAGATTTCAGTCTCTCGATGTGCAAAACTGATAGAGACATACCCCAAGAGACTTACAGCTGTAATCGCAGCAAAAGGTGGCGCTACAAAGTATTAACTTAAGGGGGCTGAATCATTTTGCACGCCCAATTTTTCAGTTTTTTATCTGTTAAAACAGTTTGAAATATCCAATACATTTCGTTCCACTTCATGATTGTGTCCCACTTGTTGTTGATTCTTCACAAAAAATTACAGTTTTATATCTTTATGTTTGAAGCCTGAAATGTGGCAAAAGGTCGAAAAGTTCAAGGGGGCCGAATACTTTCACAAGGCACTGTACCTTGAACAAAATACACGTCCACTTTTTTAAACCTAATTTTTTTTTAAAAAGGCGGTCTTGTCAGTACAAAAAGAAATGACAGGGATTTAGATTTAGACTTCTTTATTTATTTTTTACAAATCTTGGGCATACACCAATAGATAAACAGAACAATTCACACATGGTAAAAGGATTATAACATTGAAAATGCTTTTTTTTTGTCTTCAAATCCACTACTATACATTTAAAAAAAACAAAAAGACATTTTCAACAGAGAATTGTATTCATGAAATAATTTTGGTTTGCAGCAGGTGGAGATCTATGTTGGCATCTAAGACATACATTTTAAGGAACAACTCTTATTTTGTGTAGCAGTGCTAATAACAGGCTTTTATTTTACAAAATAAGTCTGAATGTGTGTGAACATCATTTTTGTTTTCTTTGTCTGCAGAGAGAAGATGGCTTTTTTCACAAGACCAAGGTTCAACATACCTCCTTTGCCAGCTGACGATGTATGAGAGCTTGCCTCTGTATTATGTGACTTAACATGAAGTATTTGTCAAATTTTATGAGCTCATGAAGTACAAAGTTCTTTCTACCAAGGGCGACACGCAGATGATGTTGAAGATTATAAGGTTTCACATTTTTCAGAAGTGTTTGTGCGTCGATTCTTACAAACATGGACAGGCTTGAAACAGTTCTGGACGACAGCGCGGCTGTTCATTTCCTTTTTGGGGAAGACGCCTCTCATAAGGAACAGTATCTCTTTACTCCTGTATGAGTTCCTTCTGTTGTTTGTGCTTACAAAAGGCTGGAAGACGGGAACAAAAGTCAGTTTGGACAAATTCACTGTACTGTAACTTATTTTATAGTACTTTTCCTTGAAGGAAATAAAAAAAAAATGCTTCCTGCTTTTTAAGTGTATTTTGTAACTTTGAACAAATAGCACTTCAATGTTTTTACATAGTTAAATGGAGCTATTGTCTGATTTTGTTTTCTGTTACCTAATTCTTAAGAGTTATTTACATCAAATGTCACTTTGTAATCCACTTTTATTACAGATGTCATTGTCCTTTTGTTATGTTATTAAAATTAATATTATTTCATGTACTTTTCAATATATGGATGAATATATGAAACTGTATTCAGATTTTTTTTAATGATGTCTGTATGAACATCTGCAGTGAAGATAAAACCATTAAACCCCATCCTGATGCTCGGCTCTTTAATCAGTAATGTTGGACATGCAGGTAACAAACAGGATTAATGTAATGCTTTACTGCTGGGCTGGATCATATTCTGCACACACAAACATTCTTTAAATGTGTCACAGTGATGCACGTGATATTTCTCTCACCACAAACAGGCTTTGATGACCCATTTCAGTCTAAACTTGCAGATTCTTTAGAAGCCCTACCACACAGGCAGCTGTGTCAGCTACTTATCTTGATACATCCTGTCTGAGCCTTTCCACCCCAGCCACTAGAAGCTGAGGAGAGGCACAATGTCACTCTGCTGGAGCTCTACCTCACTGCTCTCAGGCTGAATTTCTCCAGAATGCAATGAGATGAGTGGTCGGTGGAATGATGGGAGCACAAACTGTCAAACACAATCAGTGTGTTGGCAGATCTGTAGTTAATAGCGAAGCATTCCTAAACTTTTTCATGTGGAGAAATGCAGCTCTCTGTTAGAATAACGCCAACGTAGCCCTGCAGGCAGAACCAGTCCCAGGTCTCTGCTTGTCTGCGGTTAACTGTCATGTTTTTGGCTGGCATTACAATCGCTCATTTACTGTCTTACTGAGGAGACGTCAGTGTAGGGACAAGGCCAACACACTATCACCTGCAAACCCACCGTGCAGTTCTACAGTTTTAATTATAACATTTGTAGTTTTACAAGAAATCCATTAAGCACTGTTTTGGTGCAAAACAAAATACAAAATGTCTAACATCACCTTTCATCTGTGATTTATCATGGAAGCATGTAAGTAATTGACCAAATTAACTTTTTCTGGTTTTAGCCCGTTTTTCTTTTTTACAAATGTATGATTCACATTACTACATGTTGCTCTAGATGGTTTAATTGGATGTATTTGTTTCAGTATGCTGTGAAAATCAACTTGCAGAAACCATAAAGTTAAATCAGGTAATCTGTCGGTTAACATTGCAACAGCTCTTGTGCTCTTTTAAGTATTCAGGAAGCCAGCACTTTGTTCACCAGTAAAACAAAAACGAGTAAACTTAAATACTTTTGTCCATAATTTAATATATAAATGTATAACTCTAATGCTGCCTAATTCCACGGTTGTGCAAGACCCCAAAAAAAAACCAAAAGAAAACTAAATCTGCCTCCACTTCAAACAACATCTGCCGTGCACCAACTGTCATGAAAAACAAATTCAAATAAAAGACGTTGCTTTTCAGGCATCATCTTTTTTTTTACTCTTCAAAATACGTCAGTAACTCCATCTAGTTGGGCAGCTGTTTGCATTAGATAGACACTATAATAAGAGAGATAATATGGCT
>CM042322.1:1605771-1723271 GCA_023566125.1 Zingel zingel | reverse complement strand
GTGTGCTCTGCTATCATTTCTTATCAAAGTGAGAGAACTCCTTAACCAACTACAGTAGTTATCTCATTTTAATAAGAAATATGGATCCATATTATCACATTTGCATTTAAACACAACAGCAAAAAGGTAGGATGTTGGGTTGTGTGCTGCATTTCATAACATCTTTATAACAGCATATTAGTTGTCACCTATTGGGTGCTGAAGCCGAGTAGATTGAAGTGGGCAGCATCATTGGGCCTCCTCCTCCTGACATCCATGTGTTTCTGGTTTAAGCTGCACCTGCAATTTTGTTGAGGACAAGCACCATTTTAAACAACAATTAACAAAATTGATGAAGCAAAATATCTGATTGAAAGTACAGCAGCTTCATTTTTTGCATAACATATAGAGCTGTTAAGTAAAGCAAAAACAGCCCACGCTTCTGCTGGTTGTTCTGACAAAGTGTCTCCCACACAGGGGACTTTTCTCTAAATGTTTGGTGGTTAATAATCAGGAGACAAATCAACTCACAGGTGGGAATAAGGAAATTATGCCTCTCATGGACAAAACAAGATTCAAACGGAAAAGCAAACCACAAAACTTCCAAAAGATAACATTTCTTAGTAATGACACGTTTGAAAAAAGATTATTCACAGCTATAACCCCACTGTACTTTTCAAAGCATCTATAACAACATACATTCAATTTAAAAAAAATTCAAAACATTTCCCACAAGTAGGCCTATCTAGGACTTTTTCAGTGAAGTTATGGGAAATGAAAAGGTGATTTTTTATCAAACAAATGCCAATTCAGACGGAAAAGTTGTTGCCAGAGCCACTTGAATTATCTTTACCATAACAGACTTTCTCCACATACAACTCCACACAGAGCTACTTAATATGAATGTAGGTCTATAAAACCATCGTAGAGGTGGCCTGCCCTGATAGTTCCTGTAAATGTAAATACAATATATTACTCATTAAAAGCCTCTGTGGTCGCACAGACATGTTGTTGTTCGCACTTTCCACTGTGACTGGAGCTGACCCAGATCCGTCTCCGTCTACCTTTAGTTCCGTGCTGACTTCAGGCACTTTAACATACAGGTGAACAAAAAAATCCATATAACTTTTGAGGCTAATATTAGCGGTATATAGAATAGTAACGTTATAGTACAAGCGATATTTTTTTCTAATAGCATCTTTTCATCACAGCTCACGAGTGAAGTTTAAGTTTAAAATTGCTCAAAAAACGTCTGAAATAAAGATTTTATGACTACCGCTGACTTACCTGTAAGCCGTTTTTTTGCCTTAAACAACCTAAATAATACGAGTTTTGTCGAAGTAAGATAAAAGGTGACATGTTGAGTAACGTAGTGTAATTACTGCACGTAACTTACCGTCGCTGCTGCAAGTGAACGAGTCTCCGCAGGTAGCTCAACCTCCGCGTGTCGACAAATTCACCAGCAAAAATTGACCTTAAAAAAAGTTTCTCAAAAAAATTAAACGAGTTTGAATTCAATACAAATGTGTTATCCTTTGCGAGACAGACGGAAAATATTGTACGCAGGGGAGCACTTGGTCCTTTACTTACCGCTGAGAAGCACCGCCCTGCTGAAGACTCCCCCCCCCCCCCCCCCCCCGACTACTGTGTGACTCATGAGTGCGTGAGGCTCAGGACTTACACCACGGCTCATTAGTGTTTCTACAGTGTCAACACAAGCCTCCCACACAGCAGCAGAGACAACTGTTGGTTTATTGACTCTTTATTTTACTTAGAAATCAATGACTGCAAACACTTTTGATATCATATAACATGCATTGGTGTTTTTTTAAAGCAGCCAACCGAGTTTATTCAAGCCTGACACAAAATGACCGTTTAAAAAAGAGATTTAAAAAAAACAACAATGAAACAGTGTTATCTGAGCAGATGGAGGAACAGGGCAGTGTTGACTTTTCGTTGTTTGGAGAAGCAGGACTCTAGCCAGTTCTTCTGCACAGGGACAACCTGGGTGTACTGACGCACCAGATCCTGGAGCTCCTGTTCACACAAACCATACAGTAACATGAACACAAATACTACTGTACAGGGTTGTTTCTCCATGCTTTTCCTTATCCTCTGCTTCTGCATCCTCTTTGGATAAAGGTCTTAAACGTTTTTGTGGCAGCGTGTAAATCTATCAGGGGTCTTAATTTCCTTCTAAAAAAATAGCATAAGTCAGAGGTCTAACTATGAGTGAACCTCAGCAAGGTACCAACCTGTGAGTGAATGCTGTTCTCCACCTCTGCAACTATGTGGGTGACTTCCGAACTCATGATCTCCTCCTCATCTCCGTCATAAGTGCACTGCAGCTAAGGAGTGCTGACATTTTTGACATCATACTGTAATCATAACATATCTGTATTTTGCTGTAGTGTTTTTGACATAAACTGCATATCATGAATTATCTCACAAGTGATAATTGTAGTTTAACTTCACAATATTGTTTTGAAGACATCCAGTCTGAAAGGATATGTGATAAGGTAGCGGGCCAGCCTCTTCCTCTCTGATGCAGGCAGGTTGTAGAAAAACACATGCACTCCCCTCATGAAATCGGGGAGCTCGGCGGGGCCGTGGCTCTGGCTCTGGAGAGGAGCCGGGGGGCCTAGGTTTTCTGCTTCCGTCTCCTCAGCCAGCCTCTCTGGGTTATGCAACTGTGGTTCGGGGGAGGATGTTGACGCTAAGGTCGCAGAGGTGGATGACTGAGGTGGAGCTGTGTTCTTTGCTGCTCTGTTGTGATAGTATCTGTCGGTCAAGTTAAGGGAAAACCTTTCAGATAGAGACATTCTGAGAAATATTACATATCAGATATGATCGGTTGAAAAACTTTGAAAGATACATGAATGTGGGGATGCCTCTGGAAGCCAAGTGTTTTCTGATGAGCCTCTCTGTGCCGTACCAGTTGAAACCTTTGGTGGAGTGGCCGATGCGAGGAAGATGTACACTCGCTTTGTGGGGAAAAATCAAAAAGATAATTCAGTGAGGGTTAGCATGACTGTTTACTGCAACCAGGGTGCAAAATGACCTTTTTCGTCCTCCAGCCAATAGTGGATATTTGAATTTTAACAGCCAGTCTATAGATCATTGTTTTTATTTTTTTACTGGTAAGTGAAGCAAAGCATATTTGAACAGCATTTGGCTAGTGGATGGTGCTAATTTGTACCTGTTCACCTTACGCTGGAGCTGAACAGAAGAAGGGGCTAGTGTCACTAGTGTTCAGAAAAGTTTTAAGTTTATATCATATAACATGAAACTGCGAGGTAAACAAAGACAAGTGACTTTAGCTTCAGGTGTTCACCTCTTGTGTAGAATAAACTGGGGGATTCCTCTCATAATTGTTCTCCACCAATTGTGTGTACAATGTTTGCATGCACAGTGACACCAGTGAGATAACACTCATATCTGGTCAGTCAAGTCTAACAATAAGACACCGCTTTCATCATGCTCCTCCTTTTGTCCGTCCTCACAGAGGCTTAACTATTAGCATGTGTTTTTGCACGTGAGATGCTCATTTTTGACTTGACTCTAAACATATCTTGATTTTGCGAAATCCCCATTAACAGATGAGCTGAAAAAGATGTCATACTTTTGGTTAAATGACTGTACCTTTTTTTCTTTTGGCTGCAGTGTAAATCTTCTTCAGAGCTTCGTCCAGAGCAGTTAGAAGGATGCCAGACAAGTTGTTTGCTTTGTCTCTTTGCTGTGCCACGATTAGGGCTAACTGAGGTGACAGGAAGGAGATGGAGACAGCATAAGGCATTATCTTATCACTGTCACAGTTTTATCTGTTGCCACGCTGCCACATCTTCACAATTCTGTCACCACACTTAAACCCAAACCAAGTGTGTCACACTGTTGATCACTACTACTGCAAAATAAAGCATGTATCATGGAACAAGCATTTCCAGGCAGCAGTTTCTTTGGTTTCATTTAATCAGAACCTACTTGATCCTGGCCGTCTAATCTGGACTGTTTGTCATCGATGGGGAAGAGCAGCACATTTCCAAGGTCCAAATCTGAAACAATTGATATGTTCACACTTGAAATTTTGGTAACTTATTTTCATTTATGTCAGAATCAGAATCAGCTTTAATGGCCAAGCAAGTGTGAACACAAACAAGAGATTTGACTCCGGCTTTTTTTTGCCCTCTAAGTACATATACAGGAATAGAGATAGGCTGAAAACAAGGACAACAAAGCTGAACAAGGTTAACATTTGACTACTACTTACAGATATGAGTTTGTATATGTAAAAAAGTGTATATATACACTTTTGTATATATATATAAATATACACTAACCTTCATCCTGGACATCTGCTCATTGCATATACTATATATTCTTTGCAAATGTTGCACTCAACCTATTCAGCCTTTTTATTATTATCTTTTCTTATGCAAAAGTTAAATTGTATGTATATATCTGTTGTTCTGTATTTATTATTTCATATTAATATTTTATATGTTTGTTTGTTTATGTATGCATGCACCTTCCACATAAGTATACTTATTGTGGCAATAAAACCTTTTCTAATTCTGATACACATGCATATGCATACACACATACATACACACAATTGTAAACAAACGGCTATATGAGGATTGTAAACAGTTAGACAATAGGGCAATGCAAATAGTGCTGGAATAAAAAAAGAATTATTAATATAACAGTATATATAGTGTACATTAGACAGATATTTACATGTTTAAGTTATGTGTTGAACACTATTAAATATATAATTTACTGAAAGGTGGATGATTGGTGTTACAGGGTTATTGCACAGGGATGGGACTGGTGTTAAGTGTTCATCATTATGTCAACCAGACGTTACAGATAAAGAGGTTTAATGGCAAGAGTCTTCAGTTTCTTTGTAATCATGGCTAATCTTACCTTTCATCTTGCCAGCCAACTCATACTTCTTTCGTGGTTCATCCGATCGCAGCTCTAGAGCTGTAAACAGGCCTCCCCTGCCCCACCGGCCTGAGTCATCTACGCACAAATTATCACTTTGAGAAATACAAGAGACCAGCTATCTCTTTATCAGTCTATCATACCATACTAAGTGGCATGTAGCTATGGTAACGATGAGGTAATACAAGTTTCATACCAACACAGTGGACGATGATAGCGTCTGCCTGAGCAGCGTGAGGATGAGTAACGTCCCCAAGAACGTAGTGGATGGCCGTGCTGTCAGAGTCTGTGGAGCATACGCTGCTGTCATCCTCCTCTTCCTCTTCTTCTCCTCCTTCTTCACTGTCCACAGACGGCAGGCACTGTGATCTGTAGCCGCACGACTCCCACCACACCATTCTGCATGAGAAGAAAACACACCAAATTAAAAAGGGAAACTGTTTGTGGTAAAGTGTCTGAGCCCAGTGGGAAGTCACTGGGAGTGAAAGAAAAATACACATATTGACAAATCTTTACTTTTTCTTGTATTTCTGCTCTTGTTGCTTCTTCTTCAGGTCCTCCTGAATTTTGGCTCTCTTGGCTGAAGCGTCCTCCCTTCTCTGGCGCCTCAGCTCCAGCTCAGCCTCAGTAAGAGGTTTCCTCTTCCTCGTCGGCATCCCAAGGGCTACCGACAGTGAAAGCTGGGAGCACACAGAGAAAATCACACCGTTAGTCAAATATGTATAGTCTCCATCATTTAGTATAGTTCAGCATTCACAGTTATCTGACCACAGCACACACCTCTGGATTGTTTAATATGGTGTGAATAATGTCCGATGCATTTGCCCATTGGGTGTAGTTTCAGGGTTTTTCCTGCATAGAGGAGTTGTTGGCGCCCCCCAAAAATAGCAATGCAAATCCTCTCTTAATGTGTTTAGTGTAATGTACCAAACAATTGTTGAAAAAGCTGAACATAAACTTGAATATGAGAGCTAATCTCAGTTTTATCTCCAGAGTCAGGCTGTACCGGACTCTCCCGGTGATTTATTTAAATACATTTTGTTAATTGGGGTTTTATTTACTCAAGCAAAATATACATTTTGTTTATCAAATTGTCAGAGTTATGTTCAGCAGGTTTAAAGATCTCCCTGAAGAGAAAAAGACTGACTTTGTTATGTGATTTAGGGGAAAGAGAAGATAAAGTCCATCTTATGTTTATTGTTCATTATATGATCATTTAACTTAATTTAACACTTTTCAGTAAAATGTCCTTTATTTCGGAAGACAAAGTTCTTTGGTTGCATAGTAATATTATATGTGGGCTGGGCACATGTATGTGCATAACACAACAAATAACATAACTAACTAACTGTAACAAGTCAGTGAAACATTAACACACCTACACAGATAAATGAAAAAAATATGCCCTGACCATGTTACAGCACATATTTTTTTCATTTATTTGCGTATAGTGTACAGTGTATTTATGCTCTTATGTATTTATTATCTCATGTTTTTATGTGTTTTTGTGCGAATGTGTATGTGTTGGCTACTTGTTGTGAACCAAATTGCCCCTTGGGGACATTAAAGACATTTCAACTTCAACTTCAACACCTGAACAAAACAATGTAATAATGCGAGCGTTCCAAGACAACCAAACTACTAGTATGAATGTGACCTTATTCAGTGGTTTTTACATCAACCATCATGCCCTAAATAAAGGCTGTTTACCAGACCTAGTGCCACAACTAGGGTCTAGTTTGGTGACGAAAAGTGAAAGATAATCATCTACACAAAGGTCCATATTATTCAAATGTAGGAAAGCTGAGATCAGGGAGATGGAGTCCTTTAAAAACGTGAATAAACATAATAGTGTCCTACATGCAATATAATATAATATTGTGCGCATACTGTATGTTTTAAATGATTTGATGACACATTCCCTTCTTCAGCATACCTAGTCTATATCCACAACGTTCCACTTCTGGGAAATCCGCTAGATTTCACTCATTTCGTCCAGATGTCCGTTATCTTCCTCTTTCTTTGTGTTGTAATTTTTAAACTCTGGTGGATGTGTGAGGACTATGGTTAACTGCTCCTCAGATCTCTGCAGGGTAAATCCAGACAGCTAGCTAGACTATCTGTCCAATCTGAGTTTTCTGTTGCACGACTAAAACTACTTTTGAACGTACACATGTTCCACCAAAACAAGTTCCTTCCTGAGACTACTTAGCAGAGGCACCGTGGCTCCGTGCAGTGCTTGGCACCGCCCAAGACGATTGTGATTGGTTTAAAGAAATGCCAATAAACCAGAGCACATTTTTCTCCCATCCCAGAATACTGTGTAGACTAGCCAGACTCTCCTCTGCAGCGCTGTGGAGGAAGGTCTGGCAATGTGAGACTACAGCATATCCAACCAGAACCTACTATGTCAAGTGCGGCCACTTGCCCCACAGTATGTGCACCCTGGCGTTTAACCAATACGCTCAATGTTGTCAAATTTGAAAAAAATAATGTTTCCATTAGTGAAGGAGACGGATTCTTACTCCAGCTTTGTGTCGCAGAGCTCGTCCCTCTCCTGCAGCTCTCTGAAACTCGGCCAGCTGCTCCTCCAGTAAACGCTCAAAGCTGATCTGGTCTTCAGAGCTGGGGTCCTTACTGTAGTCTTTCCCCTCAAAGTAGTACATGTGGTCTAAAAGATGGGACAGCATGATAGTGAGTGTTATTATGCATCACAAGCAGAGTAAGTTCTGCTCATACTTGGACATATACCCACTAGATGAAAAACCAAAAGTAAAAGTGAGATGTTTACATGCCAGAACAACCTGTTTAACAACAGAGAAAGTTGTGAAATCAATATTGCGTGTCAACCTCAAACCAGGTTAAATACTCGGAATATTCATGCACACGTCATAAACAAAGCGATTTTAAAGATGAAACATACTCTGCCCGTCAGATTCAGAGCCGTTCTCCTCCTCCTCCTCCTCTTTCTGCTTTTCTCTGAGCGAGGTGAAGTCTTCATCCACCCACTGACCCTGACGTGATGGGCCGAGGATCTTCTCCAGTTTCACATCCTGTACAGAGCTCCCCTCCGATGACAAAAGCTTATCTACCCCAAATTTCAAAATCTCACTAAGCTGTAGGGGACAGGAAACATGATTGCGGACTAGTATTAGTGAGAACAAAGACAACTGGAGGGGTTTTGCATAAAAGTAGACACAGGAACTGGGGACTGCAGGATTTAAAGAATATAGATGATGGTTTTGTGCTTTTGTGATAGAGTTCAAAGTTCACAAACCTGCAGTCCTGCAGCAGCTGACTGAGCTTGGTCCAGCAAAGAGAAGCGTCCTTCTTCAATAACAGTGTTGGTGAGGTGCAACTTGGATACAGCACGAGAGTACATTATTTCCTCCACAGTGTCTCTTGCCAGGAGGCGGATCACTTTCACAGGCCTGTAATAAGTCTCAGTCAATGAACAGTTAAAGGGGTTCTCCAGCAATTTACCATTGCCATCCATTAAGTCGGGGGATTTGTGAGAGATAGATTTGAAAAAGAATGGCTTATATCAATGCAGGCTGATATCAATGCAGCAGAGGCTGAGTTTTAGTCCCCATTATAGAGTATGGATCAGGACATTATACAGGCTGAGTAGGGACCCCCCCCACCCCCATGATGAGTAAACTAACCTTTAAGCCTTACTACAGATAACCTTAATTACATCATCAGGGTATATTACTCAGAAAGCTCCTCCAGAGCTACAGAGGACCCCCCCCCATGATGAGTAAACTAACCTTTATGAATCGTAGCATGTCCATTTAACAAATAGTTCCTAGTACAGCTAATCAAAGCAGAATGCAGCAATATAACATGCTTGGCAACATCTTTCAGAATTGTCACCTGTTCTGACCAATCCGATGGCAGCGTGCTGCAGCCTGCAGGTCATTTTGAGGGTTGAAATCACTGTCCATAAAAATGACAGTGTCAGCAGCTGTGAGGTTCAGGCCCACTCCTCCTGCAAAGACAGCTTGTTAGGAAGCCAAAGCCCACAATGTCTCCAAACAGTTATTTAATAATTTAATTATTTTATAACTTATTATTTACATGCTCACTTCAAGAATGATACACACAACGTGACAAGCTGTGACAGGAAATTAGGTTTCTCTCCTAACTTTCACACTGTGCATATAAAATGGTGAGAGAAGGCGCTGGCCTTACTTACATCATCCTGCCACAGCTCTTATCTCTGAGTGATTAGTACCCTTTCCTCTCTCAGCTAGTTCTATGAACCCGGCCGTAGATTTATGCACCTCAGTCACTGCTGCCACAATGTTGTTTGGAGTAGCAATTTATCACTTTTAGCCCCTTTGAAGATTACATTTACCATACTTACAAATCAATGCCGCAATTGGAAAATATGTCAAGCTGCCTCATCAGTGTCTTTAAGCAATTTATATAACCTAAGAGGCTGCAAAATTAAATGGTTTGTAATGTATAGGACAACTGACTATGGTTCAATTCAACAGAAAAATAGCTTCAACAATAATGCAAATAGTTTTTAAAAAAAAAGAAGCAAATCTTACTCTACTTCCAATATTCTGCATCCCTTATACATTAAAAAGCACAGTAAGAACATTATTGATACCTGATAAGGTTCAGTTTACTCCTACACATAACCAGAACACAATTTCCTTTCCTGTTCATAGTTTAGGGTTTCAGCCACCTGCTTTAGTGCTGAGTAGAAAGACAAATATATGTTTGCTGCTGAAGTTCTTCACTGCTAGATTTCTTTCTTCCCCTCGGACGGACCCATCCAGACGTTCATAGCTATAACCTGAAGAAAAAAAGCTCTATTTAGCACTTATTTGTGTGAGACAAATAAAAAATATACTGTTGAATTTGGGCCGTTAGTGAAGAGATTAAAGACAGTGCAGATAGTTGCCTCTGTGAGCTTAGAAATATAATTAAAAATCACTGAAACATCAGACGGTTAAATGTGTGATTTAGGGCCTCAGTTGTTCAAGGCCGAGGTATCCTCCTGTTCACCTCTGTTTACCTCTGTACTCCATGTAATCCTGAAGGATGTCCAGCATCCTCGTCATCTGAGAGAACAGCAGAATCCGATGGCCCCTTCACCCACAGACATGAAAAAAGATGCATTAAGAAATGACTTAAAATATGACAGCAAGAACAATGAAGCGCTCCAAGTGATCAGTACATTGTGTCAGCATCTAGTTCATGTGGTGTGGCAGTCAGACTGAGCCTTAACTTTATTTTATTTAATTTATAGTAGGACTGCGCGATACACGAAATATGCGATTTGCAATAATGTTGTTGAATATCGTGATAACGATAGTACTCGCGATACATAAACAAAAATAAAAATGTACTCAGTTCTGCATTTCTGCTGCTTTCAGTATTCTGCTAAAATACAACAAATTGCTTGTTGAATTTAAAACAAATAAAAGGAAATCATTTCCAACTTTCTTTTATGGACAAATTGACATGATATTGATTTATAAAAGGCACCACTAAAAAAAAGAATGACATTATACTTTACATTAGATTTTAAAGTGCAGTTTTCTACAGATATTTTCTGTCAACTAACACAAAACAAATCAGTTTTATGTCTATCGCGATATGTGTAATTTGCGCCAGTTGATATTGCAATGACGATATATTGTGCAGCCCTAATTTATAGTGTCAAATCACAACAGGAGTTATCTCAGGCCACTTTACAGATAGAGTAGGTCTAGACCACACTCTATGATTTACAAAGAGCAAACAGTTTCCCCAAGAGAAAGACAGCAAAAATGTCCTTTTTACAGGCAGAAACCTGGGACAGCCCCTGACTCTTGGTGGGTGGCCATCTGCCGCTGCCAGTTGGGACACAGAGACACTCATACAGATATACAGATATGGAGAAATATGATTCATAATAATTATAGAAGTTGGTATGATGAACAATAGCTATTATAGTATCAATAAAGATAATAGAACTATGACTAGAACTAATAGTAGTAGCAGTGGTAACTGCCAGCAGGTGGAGCCCAATACCAAGTAGATGTGACTAACCCTTTGTGAAGGTAAGTCAGCATGCTGTCCAAAAGGCAAAGTTTCCCGCTGGCTTCAACCAGATGCTCCCCCATCTCAAAAGGCTCTGGTTCCACACCTGCCCAGGAAACCGGGGGAAACCGCTGAAGTATAACATATGCTTAAATATCCTATTGTTCAGCTTTGAATTATCATTGAGCACATCTCACCATTAAACAGGTATGGGTGGTCAACACACTTCCTCAGTTGCATCAAGATGTTCAGCAGCCGGTTCTTGTTGCCCTGTTCATTTCCAAAAGCCTCTGAAAACAGAAATTCATGAGAGGTGAGTCGATGATGATGATTTATGCCCCCAAACCAGCATTTTGCTAAGGTGTTCGATGGTACACCACAGTAGAGTCTAGGGCTGGATCCAAATATTTAATATCCGTTTGATGGGTATTTTCAATTTTGGGATTTGAATATTCTTTTTTTTTTTTTTAAATGTGCGTGCAGGCTGAAATTCACTGTGGTGTTTTGTTGGGCTTAATCTGCTTGCTAAACGTCCGTTAGCCGCTGGCTAATTTATGCAGCGCTATGTTGTCCATTTCAGCCAAGATCTGAAATGTTGAGTTACAAGCGAGCAGTCTGATGTTTGTAGAGGTCTGTATGGTTATATGGTAGCAGCCTGGTGGCGTTTTCAGGCAATTTGATGATATGATGATAAATTTGTCCTGCAATAACAAAAGCAGTCGCTTCATCACCTTTTATTTTCTCTCTTTTTCCAAAGCTGCATTCAAGTGTGCCCAGAAACGTTGGTTTCCCCTGCTACTGCCACCAAAGCTTCGAATATTTGCTGTAGAAAAGCAGCGAAGCTTCGAAGGTTAAAATGGTATTTGGTACAGCCCTAGTAGAGTTAGACTTATATATTGGCCAGGCATTTATATAGGCCATTATTAGCTTATTGCATATATATGTGGGCCGATAATTAAAAGAAAAGAAATTGCAGAACAGACACGCCACACCAGGTTTGAGGTCATTCTGATTCAGAATCAGTATCACTGTTGCATAGTTTTTCCACTAGAGTAATGACAAGTTGATTTTTCAACTGTAAAATCATCCTCTCTGTATGGATTTCTGTTACAATTGTTTAAAAAAAAAAAAAAAAAATTTAAAAAGTTTTTTTTTTTTTTTTTTAAAGAACTCAAATATCAATAGCACTATCTGCCTCAAAAATCCAGTATTGGTCAGGCTGTACACCACAGTGCAGAAGACTCACCCAGATCCTTCATCAGAATGGCTTTGTAGTATTTCTTCTGCAGGGCCGACATGCCGTGGTACACCAGCAGCTCTGTCTTCTTCGGCAGATCTACAGCCACTTCTGACTTGATTCTACGAAGCAGGAAGGGCTCCAGGACACTTTGCAGCTCGGCAGCTGGAAACAGAAGCACATTATAGCAGTTTGGATTTAATGAGCAATTACCAGGGTTCTTCATGTACTTGTATTTGCTAAAGAGACCTTTTGCACAGCAAGTACAGTCATCAAACACATCCCAATGGATGTAACTTATCTTTTCCAACACTTCATATTTCAAAACATTAATGGCAATGTTTTGAAAGATGAGTTGTTGTAAAAGGAGGCATGTTTGGATACATGATTTTAGTAACAAAGACCGTAACAAAAATGATGTCCGCCATACCAAGAGCAGGTTGACTTTGTACATTGGTGTAAGAGTTGGCAAAGTTGTCCATCTCATCAGCTGTAAAGATGCTGGGCTGAATGAAGCTCAGCAGAGAGTGGAGCTCCTGCAGGTTGTTCTGGATGGGGGTCCCCGTCAGAAGGACTCTAAAACCAACTGAAAACTACACAAGAAATAAACAGGGAAAAGTAAAAAAAATTAAAACAATGCTAACAGTGGGAAAGACAAAGAAACAAATACTTTACAGCCCAATCCAGGTGCAAATCAGTACCTTTGTCAAGACTTTGTGCAATAGTGAATTCTGATTCTTCAGTCTGTGAGCTTCGTCTACCACGAGAACCTTCCACTTCCACCTGAGGAGCAGAGTGAGCAAGTACTGATGAGCGAGTACAGATTACATGGAAACAGGGAATTATTGTATGAAAATGATATGATGAGATCCATTTCTAGCAAGCAAATTACTTTGACTATTATGCAAAGAAAGAGGAAGGTAACGGGACATCCAAAAACAGTGACATCCAGCAGAATTTCCGGCAGAACATGAGCAGTCCCGGAAGTGGAACATCATGGATATAGACTAACTATTTACTTACACAAATACCAAAAAAAAAAAAGTATTCGGCAGATGCTGTGTGTATACAGGCATTATTTCATTCAAATGTCAATGCATTGCTTGGTTCATTTAACATGTTCTTCACTGGTAATATCCTTTTAGGTAACAGAACCAAACCTTATTTCTACTATATGCCAAAAGATCCAGTTAAAGTTTCTGATGATATTTTTGTAATTCGGAACATACTCACCGTCTCAAGAATGAAGCATCTTTGAGACACAGCTGTAAAGGAAAGGATAAAAAAAAACATGTCAGTTTCAGCACAGATGAAACTTTAGGTCATTTTCTTCTATTTTTCTTCAAAATAGCCACAGACCTCATATGTAGTGAGCAGAAGATGGAAGTCCTGTGTGTCGGTTTCCCTCTGAAGCTCAGCCCGTCTCTCTTTGTCTCCCTTGTAACACAGCACAGTCAGAGACGGAGCGAAGCTGTAACCAAGTAAAACACCAGTTTAGAAGTTTAGATACGTCGTTTACAGTCTGTGGTGGATGCTGCTATGAGTAGACTATCCATTTGTGGATGTAAATTCATATAATAATGTGATTATACCATTCCAACTCCTTTCTCCAGTTCTCCATGACAGAGAGTGGGCTCAGCACCAAAAACGGACCTGTCTTCCCAAGAGCTCCTGACATGTACACCAGCAGAGAGATCGTCTGAAGGGGCAAGTTATGAATACAATAATATCAATAAGCAGGCCTGACACATTTTAACACAGCAGTTAACAGTGCCTGTGTCATTATTATAGTAAAAAAATTTCACAATTATCACAATTTCTTAAAGCCAAAAGTGATGTCCTCATATTGCTTGTGTTGTCCAACTTATACACTCCAAAACCTAAAAATATTACCTTTACTATCATATAAGACAATAAAAGCAGCAAATTCTTATAACTGTAGAGGTGGAACTAGGGAGTTGGCTTGACATTTTATTTTAATGATATATTAGTTATCAAAATAGTTGAAGATTATTTTTCTATTGATTGACTAATAATTTAAACAACTACTAATTGCAGCTCCTAAAACAAAGAGATTGTGTTTATTAACATAAATCACAACAGGTACTAAAAACCTTTTTGACATCACATCACATGTCACAGTAGGAAAAGCACAGGCGTGATTAATAAATGAATGATGGCTCAACTCCATTTAGCTTCTTCAGTTTCAGGGTCCTGGTGTTGTGCATGCTGGCTCACTGTCACAATGTTATGGCTTACTAGAACAAACCATCATGAATATTATTAGGAACCCCTGTGCTGAGACATCTGCATCTGTTCAGTAACACTAAACTGAAGAAAAAAATAGACATGCTAGGAGGTATTGCAAGGAAATAAACCTGTATCAGTATCATCAGCCATTATGATCATTGAAATGATCAGATATTCTGTGTTGGGAAACAAAGTCAGTCGTTATTTGTTATAACAGGGAAAACTGGTGGATCTCAGTGGTGTAGTCTATGTGATACGCAGGTATAAGCAGTATACCCACTAAGAAAGCTCCAGGATTTCCATATTCCCACTTAAAAATGCCCAATGACACGCAACAACATACTTTCTATTATATTTTTGATATATTTTGAATTGTCATCTGTGTTTTTCTTCTTTGCATAGGCTAAATAAAAGGTATTTCCAACATAATTTGGTGCATAAAAGTGTATCCAAATACAGGAAATTAAGTCGTTGCTCAAAACTTCCCTGGGGGAGGACACCTAGACCCTCCACTATGATATCCCCCCCCCCCCCGCCCCCTCCCACAAAGGCAGATTCTGGCCAATATACAGTACAATATACCCACTACAATACATTAGACTACACCACTGGTGGATCTCATACCTGACAGGTTTTCCCCAGACCCATTTCGTCTCCTAAAATGCATCCCTGCTGGTTCTCCAGGCACTGAGTTAACCACTGCACACCATCCAGCTGGTAAGGTCTCAGCTGTACCCCTGAATGAGGAGACAACAGCCCAATGTTGGTAACGTTAGGTCTAGTACCTAGAACAACTATCTGAATTATTAGTCTGAAAACACATAACAAAGACGACTGCTAAATTAGCTTAAACACAGTCTAAACATGTAGCTAGCTTGCCAAAGTTATCCTACTAATTGAATGAAGGCAACTCAACGGTAATGAATGAATTAATTCACTTTACGTTACGAGCCTCCGTACCTCGTAAACCCCACTTCTGCAAGTCACTCTGAGCAACAGCAGTCTTCTTTTTCTCTGCTACGCTGTTTTTTATCTTTAACAAAATGTCTGTCATGTTTCCAGGCCGACAGGGCTAACACAACGCAACTTTCTTTAGCGCAAACATGTAGCATGGACTATATTAAATAGACATGTACAGACAAGTTCAGTCCTCAGTGTAAAGTTGTAAAGTCAATAGTCCAACTAGCTACACTTCCTGTTTTGGTCACGTGAGGCTGGGGAAAAGGCGCGCCGCACTCACAGTGTACAGAGCGGTACAGAGCCACGCGCCTTTTACTGACAGTATAAAAATATGATTTAGGCGCAATATTTAATATTTAGGCGCATTCATACAGATGAACTTCCCATACAGTTGCATTATTTGCAATATAATATTTGTTACTGTTAGGAGATAGAAGTTATATCACGGTAGGTTAGGCCCAGTGGTAGATCTAATAATATATTTTAAAACAAGTTAAAGTCATAAACTAATTGAAAACTGATTTATATAGGCTATACGGATATGTATCATATTTTAGAAGCTAATTATTCAATATGTCAAATATTCCTATTATATATTAAAGCCTATTTTAACACTCAGAGAAGGCTAATCACACTTATGAAGTGGAGAGTAGGATTATTTTCCTTTGAATTGTACTGCAGTAAAAAGTAGTATATAATGGAAAAACTATGAAGTGGAATATGGAAATTGTATAAGCTCATACTGGAATAAATACTGTATATAGAGTTTTCACCTCTTCTTATATATGAACATGTTTGACTCTACACTGTATCACAAATAAATGAATCTTATCATCTGGGCTAAAACGATGCATCTTCAGATACCAGAACCAGATTATATATATATTTCTGCACAGGTATTGCTCTATCAAATAGAAAATGAAAGGTTTGACATGAGAAATGATTCATGTGCACTGGATGTTTAATAGAAAATATGGACCTGTTCTTGCTGACTATTATTTGAAAGTAGAATCACACCTTAACCTCTTTAGCTTTTCAATTTTAAGGAGAACGTCCCTTTCATTCTTCTCCTTTTCAAAAGTTCAACCACACAATGTATGCATTGTTACATAACACAAGTATTCACTGATAGATGTCATCATATCCATTTTATAGTAGTAAAGACAAATGTTCCTTTGTTTATATGTATACAGAGTGAATAATGATAAATGAAGACATTATCCTGGTCGTGACATTGTAATGGCAAAATTATATTTAAGCATGATTCTTTATATTCTTGTCTTATTTCTGTTTTACTTTGTCTCACAATGCTGAAAGTGAGTTTCTTATTCTCACATGTTGAAAGTAAGAGCCACAAAGTCTGGGAACGTAATGTGTACGCTGAACAGATAGGGGCTACAAGGTCACCCTAAACTATCTGTTATTTCTCCTGGATAGTTGAGACTTCTCACATAGTTGAGATAAACAGGGTGTCTAAACCTTGGGGTAGAAAGTGGTACAGAGGGGAAGAAACGTAGTGGCTCCTGAATGTCTGACTATGCTTGATTGTAAGAAATGTTGAGTCATGTTTAGAAAGGGGGGCATGTCTTTCTATCACACTGGAGATGCATATATACTGTGTGCTTCTACTTATTCGTTGAATACATTTTTCCACACTGGGCTGCTGTGCCTTTTGTGAAATTGTGTTACTCCTATATTCTTCCAAGTTTATAATAAAATACAAAAACCTAACTTGGTTTAGTCTTCGACTGTCTTTATTTGTTTCACTTTCCTATTTTTCAAAATCTACACCTGCTGCAAACATGAAAAGTTTCCACCACAACATTTTTAAATATACTTTTGTGTTCCAGGTAAATTATTAGATAAAAAAAAAATAACAGATATACTGTATCTGGTGATTAAACCAATGTCAAACATAGGTGTAAAACAGCTAACCTCAATAATTTGCAAACATGAACTGTAAAAGTGCTTTTCAGTATCCCTTTAATATAAAGCTGAGGTCTTACACATTCAATCTTTAACACACTGTCAACAAGCCTTCTACTATACACTGTGTAAACATAAGGTTTGGCTAATAGAAGTAAACGGTTTATTCTCCTACCCCATAAGAACATTCTAAATAAGTTTAGATCTTTGATAATTAACTGTTACTAAAACCCATTAAGTCATATATTAGCCAGTAGGAGCCACCGTCTCTAGCTAAGGTGATTCTCTGGGCAAGGCTGGGAAAGTTTATATAACACATTTCAACAAGGCAATTCAAAGTGCTTTGCATAATTCATCAAATACAGAATAGAAAAATAGAAACAAGCAAAAATAGAATAAGACAGGCATACTAGAAGAATCAAAGTTACAGTGCAGTGTAAGAAATGAATAGGTTAATTATGTGATTTAATAAAAAGCTAAGACTGAGTAATAAACTTTGATACTTTTAAGCCCACCGAATTACCTGTAAGGTATTGAGTATCGAAAAATGCCTTGTCATTCAATACCAAATTTGAATACCT
Source organism: Zingel zingel (assembly GCA_023566125.1). Classification (NCBI taxonomy): domain Eukaryota; kingdom Metazoa; phylum Chordata; class Actinopteri; order Perciformes; family Percidae; genus Zingel; species Zingel zingel. The sequence goes on along the minus strand of CM042322.1, from coordinate 1,705,349 downwards.
AAGGAGTAGATCTCATCAACGTCAGTGAGCCAATTAGCATGCAGTATGCTTCAACCAAGATCTTATAATGCTGCTGATTGGCTGTCTAATGCTACACTTTGTAGAGGCCTGAGAGCCTTAACTACTGTGTGTCACATAGGTGTAAAAGAATAACCGTAATCTTATAGTTTATTCATGTTAAAATGGGATTTTATAAAATTGGTATCGAAAAAAAGTATCATTCAGGAAATGGTATCAAAGTCACTGTATCGGTATCACTACAGATATCGAAAATCATTGAATGATACCCAGCGTCACGTTAGCATAACTGACACTTTCAAGCCCAAATTTAGCTAGGCTTCTAAATATAGCTTCTAATAAAGCAATGTTTGTGCAGTGTGTTGATTGACTTTATTTAACCCTCGTGTTCTCTTCCTGTCCACCATGAACTTTTTCGGGGGTTTATAGGCCTTTTTAAACATTTGTCACTTTTATCAATGTTTTTTTTTAAATTCGTGGATTTTAAACCTAATTTATATATAATTATACCTGATTTTTTAGTTTAAAGCATACATTATGAATTATTTTGACTAATAGGTAAGATCAGAGGATGTTGAGTGAATCACAGACTGGTATATGTCAAAGTTTAGTCAGAATACTGTTTTGAAACCAAATGCTATGAAACTGAATAAAACACCCAAAATTCAATAGAAGTAATCATAAATTTTACCAGCAAAGAATGTTGTATGGGTCCATACTATACAACGTGCATCCATGTTATTTTTTTATTTGGTTGTAAGATGTTAGTTTCACATGAATATTATTTAGATTATAGAACAATTGAAACGATTTGTTATTGTAAAAAAAAAAAAAAAAAAAAAAAAATCGTTGGTAGCTATAAGGACGGAAAAGGATGTAAACAGGATAGATAAATATTCTTGCAGACATGTGCACCTTTGCATTGTTACAGCCCCATGTGCCTTTTAGACTTCCTCTGGATCAAAACTTCACGCACTAACTCTGTCATTAAATGATGCAACCATCTGGATTTGGAATTTTACTTTACTCTACTTCAGTTCACACATGTCAATTTCCAGCCATCTGAAGCTTTCACATTACCCATCTCCAATCTTTCTGGTGTTTGTGTCCTCTCAGTAATGGAAATAATGAGGCTGTTGTGTGTTCATTTACAAAACCAATACTACATTCATTTATTATAGATATTTACACATATTACAAACCTATCCCACACTCATTAAAATTGGTATAAGTAATCAATACATACCAAAAATCAATCAGCTCAATGAACAAAGCATAAACAGGAAAAAGAAACACCTTTGGAGATAAACCAGGAAGAGTCTCAGACTCTCTGAAGCAGAGCCACGAGGAGGCCGTTTCAGTAACTTCAGTAAGAGACCTGCCCCTTTCCAAAAAACACTTCATCCAGCCCGAACCCTCCGAACAAAGACAGGGCTCACTTCATGCACACCGCAAACAACTTCAATATCGCCTCCCTTGAAAGGAATTCACACAAATCAGACATCAACATGGTTATGAATGGCATTTTTATTCTGAACATTTCTGCAGCTGATGTGGGAATAAATGGTGTTAAAATGACAAACCTCATAAACGGGATGTACGACAGACTGTACCTGCAAACAAAGCACATTTTATGTCACAAATTAATAATCATTTCAGACCAAATCCATGAGCAGAAATCAGGACTTACCAGGCAAAAGCCAAGACTTGCAAGATGCAAAATAACAAAGCCAGTCCAAAGTTCTTCCACTGTAAGAAAAAAAAAAAATACAACTGCTGGCTAAGAGGGATCAGACTTATAGGCTAATCAATACTGTATCATTAGATCTGCTTATCTTATCGCCATCTTAATTCATTAGAAGTGATCAGAACTCTTTATACTCACTCACCCAGAAGGCTGCGCAGAGAGTCAACACAAGGCAAGTCTAAAGCAATGAATGGAAGAAATGTAACTCACAACATGCTGGTTGAGGTTAGGCCCTCATCCTTCATCATTGATGATCAAGTATGATTTTAAATTTCAACAATCGACAATTTTTTTTAACAACTTTTGGCACATTTTCGCTCCATACATGTGATTGTGCTTGAGTACATTTCCTGGATAAATAAGGAACAAGTACACACACTTTAGAAGTCTATAGACTGAGGCCTGCATGGTAAATTGGGCAGTATAGGCATGTAACATAGCAGAATGAAAAACCAGCAGTGGTGCACTCACAATCATAATTGCGGTGGCCAGGGCTCTTGTTTTGTCACACATCCTTTTCACCTGCTTCATCGGCCCCATCAGAAACATGGTGCTGTTGGATCATACCATACACAATGTGTAAAAATGTGAAAATATTAATACAAATTCCTCCTGGAAATAAAACTATCACAATTTCATCACCACCTGCTTTAATCTGATTAGTTCTTATTTGACACTGACCTCCCCAGTGCACATATGTTTCCTAAAGTGTAAAACACAATGAAGATAGTGAGCCCGATCCTGGGGATCCAGAGCATTCCCACTCCCTGCAAGACAGACAGAAAGACAGGTGATTGGTGGCGTTTTGACTTTGTGGGTGACACCTAAACTGCAGCATAGGTGTAATTTACAGGGGGGGGGGGGGTACAACCCAATCAAAACTGGCCAGTGCAACCCCCCCAAAAACTATTAGAATTTCCTTTACATAAATAAAGACATTTGCACCATAAATTGATGCAGAAAATAGGGTTGGGCAATATGGAGAAAATCAAATATCACGATATTCTTGACTACATACCTTGTAGGATTGACAATTGGTGCTTTAACAAAATATTATTTACACAATGAGATTTTTGATAAATAATCATCAGAAATGTTGATTTAATGACAAAGTGTTAAAAGGGAAATAATAGAACAGCTAGAACAGTTTGTTGAGTTCAGAAAACTACATTACTTTAAGGCTGTTTTATGCTTCTGCATCAACTCCACGCCGTAGCTATGCCCTCGCTATGCCGTCGCTCCTACGGCGTCGTGACCCTTTCGGAGTTCTGCGTCGAGGTTGCTTTACATCGCGGTACATTTCACCGCCGTAACGCTAGGGGCCGATAAGTCTGAGGTTATTTGCGAGGTGTCTGCCAGCCAGTTTATGTTGTGTTAGCAAGCTAACTTTAGCACAACTGCCCACAAAGTACTGCTTGCTGGAGAAGTGCTAATTTCTAAACATTACTGACATATAGACCCTTTACAAACTGATAACCCCGTCATTGTAACCAAAATATGTCTGAGTTTATTTGCAAAGCTGATGTCAGTGAACTAGCATGTTGCTACTCCCCACAGTAGGCTGCTGGGAACACCGACTATCAACACAGGACCAGTCGACCAATCACAGTCCTTGCGGTCTGCGTCGCCTCGACGCAAAGTTACACATTTTTGGAGGTGCACGTCGAGCTACGGCGGAGGGCTCGCAGCGACGCAGAGGGGTCTGCGGAGATGCTGTCGATTCGAGGCAGAAGCATAAATCAGCCTTTACTCTAATGCAGCCTTCAAAACCAGGAAAAGACAACACTTAATAGATTATGATTTTACGATATCCAAAATCTAAGACGATATCTAGTCTCATATCACGATATCGATATAATAATAATATATATATTGCCCAGCCCTAGCAGAAAAGGCACAAATTGTTGCAGAAAGATTCACCAGAATGCAGAAAATGAAGTGTTTGACATTAAAAATGTAAAACGTTTCTCTAAAGTGGAGATCTCACCCCCCCCCCCCCCCCGCCCAATGTTGAACCCAAAGTTAGGCCCTTGAACTGCAGGTTCCATCTCGGAGCTGCTGCTCAGCTGGCAGGACTGCCAAATGGATGACTTCCACATTCCTCAGAGCAAGAAGAACCAGTAGGGCCACATCAGCTCTCCCTGCAGCTTCCTCGTTGTGTGGAACATAAAACAACAGGATTATTTTAGAAAAGTTACAGATCTTTACCAAAACTGTGAAGCCGGCTCCGACCACGAAACAGGCGATGAATCCCTTCACACGTGTGCCCCAGCCCAGAGTCGAGGCTTCATTGACAGTCTGCGGCAGAAGAGTTCGGATTGAATGATCCATTCAAAGCTCAGCTGAGACTGAGTTGAAGCTGTATGCTGAAGTTTGTGTTCAGTTTTACCTCCAAAACAGTTCGGTCATCTCTGCGAGCCTCTTCACCACTTAAAACTGATTTTAATTTATCCATAACTGAAGATCCCTTAGAGGCCGACTGGATTGGCGATTGTTGGTTGTTTACTGGAGCGCGAGACAAAATTGCCGGTTTCCTTAAATCTGCGGATGGACAACAACGTCACGTGGAGGAGTTGTCAGGTGGATGACGTCTTCAGGTTTGTTACACCTGAGCAGAGAAGCAGCACATCTCACTCTGTGCCCCCCCCATCCATGTGAATACATGTACTGCACAACAGGGAGAAAATGAAGAGTTCTTATGCAAATTAAAATTCAGCCTGGTATATTTCAATTTATTGTGTTTTTCCTTTTTCTTAAAAAAAAAATCATTTAGATCAGATAAAAATAGCACATATAATTGACATTTTATACCTCATAAGAAAAGAATTGGCAGATCGATGATGATTTAGTTGCAGCTCTAATTAGCATATATATAATCTATATAGTTGTAACCAAAGAATATTTGCAGGACACATTTTTAAGAACTGAGTGATTGGTCTGCTTCAGCACAGAAGATCTTTGTTGAAGCATATTGCTGGTAGATGAATTGTATTGTGCTGTCCTAACGAAAATAAGTCTGCAAGGGCAGTTTACAGTGATGGGATACTAAAAGCTCCTGCTGGGATGATTCTATGATGCATGATGAGTGTTAAAGTGATACACTGTGATTTTACTTTGTTAGGAAAAGAAAATATTCCCAGTGACAGATTTTGGTCATAGTGTCTCAAAAAAGCACACATTCTCTAGCAAGTTCACTTTGTCACTTTTTAAATGATATGAAAGTGTTACTATAAACTCTGTTAACAGTAGGAATAAGCCCTTACAGATATTCTTTTAAGACATAAAGCAATGCTGAATATACTGCCAAAAAGACATGCATAAACAAGAGTATCAACCATAATATAATCTGTAATAACATCAAATAGCCAAATCTAAACATTTAAACAATTTTAATAAAATTCTTATTTTTTGGCATTTGGGTTTCAGTTTAAACAATATGAAACAAAATAGCCACAAGATGGCGTTACACCAAAAAACAATATTTCTGACAACAGGTTTGGCAACTCAAATGAAAAGCATGCAATCCATAAAAAGCTTTCCCTTATGAGTTCATGTTCACTTATATTGTATGTGCAAAATAATAATTGGCGGAAATGATATGACAGAGTATATGAAAAGTATTAAAGATTATTATTTGGGGGGATTTTAGGCCTTTATTTCCACAGGACAGATGAAGACTTGAAAGGGGAGAGAGAAGGGGAATGACATGCAGCAAAGGGCCACAGGTCGGAGTCCAACCCTTTTCCGCTGCGTCGAGGAGTAAACCTCTATATATGTGCGCCTGCTCTACCAACTGAGCTATCCCGACCACATACGAAAAGTATTAGAACACAGTAAAATAACTAGCAATGAACAATGAGAGTAAGGCTAAAGGGGTTTACAGCTGATTAAATAAGGCAGAGGTAGAGATATATATTCTAAAGTAAAGCATCCAGAAACTTTGTCCTTATCCCTCTTCTGTCTGCACACTTTGCTTCTAGTCGTACTGCTGCTGGAACTGCATCATATCAGTTGATTTATTATTATCCCTGATTTAAGTGTGATATACATGAGTCACAATGTAGGCGTACAACAGTCCTCTTCACAGAATCTCATCTTCTGACTCTGGATCTCTCGGCTTCAGAAGTCCCATTTCAATCGGAGGAGTCCTCCTCAATCTGGAGCGAACCACACTACAGAGAAAGCACAACAAGCAGTCACGCATAACATAAACTGTTGTGAGAGAGCGCCATTAGAGGCACTGAAGTTGTTATTCCCAGTGTGGATGAATCTGCAAGACTTCCAGGACAAAAAGCAGCAGCTTATGGGATGTCTGGATGTGTGGAGCATGTTCTTACCAGCTGACGGTGCAATAGAGCGCGCTCACGATGAGCATGGCGAAGGCGAGGTGCCAGGAGTAACACATGGTGATGAACATCACGTTGTTGTGATCATTCAGGTCCCACTCAGGGCCGTGGGGAGGGTACAGCACATAACCGATCTACAGCCGAAGAGAAGGCAACGTGAGCATATTATTAGGCACATCCATAAACATCAGCTCACACACTCCGATTTACCTGCCAGAACCAGCTTCCCTGAAGGAGAGTGAGGGTGCAGCGCAGCAGCTCCAGGATGATGTTACCTCGGTGGAAGACCTCCAGGAAGGCAACGACAGCCTCGCCAAAGATGGCGAAGAGAAGTAGCTGGTGCACATGGACGTCCAGCATACTCCTGCCATGGAGGTGGTAGAAGAAAATAAATCCTGCAAAAACAAGAGGCAGTCGTCAATGGAAAAATAGTTGAAGAAGGTGGATAAAAATATATTTTTACCCATTTATCGCTTTGGTCAAATGGCATCTTGACTGCATTTTTTTTTTCCATTGACTAGTCTCCTATGATCTACTATAAAATCTGTTAAAGTACAGAAGGATATACTGTATGTCCATGGTCTAAATCAGTGATTCCCAACCAGAGGTATTTGTACTGTGGCAGTACTTCTCCAGTCACCAGAGGGTGCATGGAAATAATGTGGTGCAGCTCAACTAATTTGAAAAAATGTAAATTACTATTTGATTAGAAAATTGAAGAAAAAAAATCCATGTATTGAGTTTGCAGTAACTTGAACAAAATGTATTGCAAATGAGAGTAGGTGAAAAGTAGTTGCTAAAAATAGTGAATATACAGTTCAAATAGTTAGCTATTTTATTTTTTCTGAGCGTGAGTCCTAAGATTTTCATTGCAAACGACTACTTCTGTCATTTTTGTGGACATGACAAATAAAGAACCTTGAACATTGACTAAAAGTAATGGCTAAACGGCTCAAATAGTTAGCCAAAAGTAATGGATAAATGATTGAAATTTCCAGCTTCTGCCGCTAGAAGTACAAATGCAACTTGGCCAAACCAGAGACGTTTTAGAACCCAGACGCCCCAACTCAAAGTAACTTCCTGTATCTGCCACGCCTCTCTAGACCAGAGGCAGGTCCTGAGTGGAATGAGTCCAATAAGAGAAGTAAACGACTGTTTCGCTCCATAGTCATCAAAGTAAATAATGGACACATTTTTCACAAGCCACATAGCATCTCCCGAACATTCGGACACTAAAATGGCATTTTTCAGACGGACAAATCAGGAGAAAATGAACTGTGTTTGAGACCTGACACGACGTTCACTACACTTTCAAGCGAGGCCACACCCATTTAGGAGACAGGAAGTATGTACTGTTTCATAGCAATGCGTTATCTTTGGCTGTAGAGTATCTTTGGCCAAACCAAGCTAAACATTGGCAGTTTAATTGTTAATTAAATACTTGTTAATTGTTGCTTGTAACAATATTGTAAAATATTTTAACAATTGTATAAAAAAATATTGTGAATAGTGTTACATAATATCCAGTTAGTGATAACGGATGGTGTTGATGAAGACGTACTTCAGTTGATCTAATAGGGCTGTTTGGGTACATCTTAATAATATAATATATATTAACCCTCCCATTTTTTTAAAGTTTGTATATCACAAATTTGGGTTTCTTTCAACCAAATAGTTTTAAAAAACAACGTGGATGGTTCCATACAACTAGGAAAGTAAAATATCAGCTCACTATTTTCATTGAAGTTGGGTGTTGCATTCAATATTATGGGATTTGAAAAAAAAATGACAAAAGAACGTTGAAAAAAATCGTCAAAAACAAGCGACAAAAGTGTCGGAAAAGATGACCAAAACGTTGACCAAAAAGTTTTAATTTTAAATTTTGACCCACAAAAACCAAAAGTTGCTTGTTGGTCGATGGGAAGACAACACAAGGGTTATATAATAAAATAAAATATAGTAAATAAATAACATCAAAATGAAAAAAACAAAAGTACTTTTTCTTACCTTCATTAAAGAAAGCAATAGCCAGCATTAACCTATCCAGTGCCAGTGGAGCAACCTCTGTGGTGTGTACAATCAGATTGACAGTAGCAGCCAGGCCAAAGAACAGATACATGGTGGCATGCTGCCAGTTCATCAGATATTCCCAGTGTTTCTCTGCAAAGTCATACAGCTGGAGTCTCGGCCCACCTGCTGCAAACTGCTCTGCCAGCATCCCTGGGGAGCACAGCAGAGGAAACACTCAGATCTCCTTCATTAAAGAGTGAACACTGGGGGCCCCCTGTACAGATGCTCAGTCCTCGCCGCAGCGGTCACAGGTTCGGTTGCGACCTGCGGCCCTTTGCTGCATGTTGTTCCCGCTCTCTCTCCCCTTTCATGTCTAAGCTGTGCTATCAAATAAAGGCCTAAATGCCCCAAAAACCATCTTAAAAAACTGGAGTCAACACTGTAAATGCCTATTTGTGTCATACTTTACTCACACTAGTGGCTGGGTTGGATTACTGGTAGAGCAGGCACACTTATACTGAGAGGTTTATACCTCGACGCAGAGGTACAGGGTACAAATCTGACCTGTGACAATTTTTTATTTTTTTTTTTCCTGCATGTCTTCCCCCTTTCTCACCTAGCTGTCCTATCAAAAAAATAAAGGCGAAAAAAGCCCCAAAAATAATAGAAAATACTATACTCACAGTGTACATACTCATTAAAGTTATTTAAGTTGCTTTGGTGTGTGCTGGATTCATGCAGACGACTCCTGAGTAGCCAAAGTTTAAAAATGAAGGGATGCAAAAAGAGGCTCTTTTGAAATCAGCTGTTTTTCATATCACTCACTGTTTCTGTCTTCTGTGGCTAGAAAGACCTACTTACCAACAAAAGAGAAGAAGAGTACGACAGAGCTTTCGATGATCTCCAGGCGGTGCTGTGAGGCTCTGCTGGCCAGCCGAGTGGAGCCTATATTCTTGTTCCTGCGGCTGGCGTGCCAGAGTGAGTGCTTCCCTGTCCACCAGATCCCAGCTACCAGAAAGAAGCTTCCAGGGAGCGCGTGGCCCTTGAAGCTTCCCATGACTCAGAGCCCCTGAATCGTAAGAGGAAACAAATCTATTAGCAGTTGTTATGGATAACTGCATCACTGCAGAGTGATAACCAAGGACAAACATGACTGCTGTTATCTCAATGGTCTAAGAAAACCCTGTTTCTTCTTCCACTAAAAAAGAAAACACAAATTTCGATTTAGCACAATTCAGGGTTTTATTCTCACTATTGCGTCTATATTACATCAGCAAGAAAAATATGCTTTCTTTTAAATGCAGGTAGTTAATGTATCAAAACAAGATAATTTCATCACATACGCAATTTAGAATTTACACAATAGCCTACAGTATTTTTAGCATGACTGGCAAATGAGAAGGAATAAGAAATGGGAAGGGAAAAGTGGAGGAGTGTCTGCAATTGAGTTAAACAGCATAATCAGCAGCCATAATTAGTGTGTGTGTGTGTGTGTGTGTGTGTGTGTGTGTGTGTGTGTCTGTGTGTGTGTGTGTGTATGTGTGTGTGCCTTCAGCTGACCTCAGTAGAAGTGTGTCTAGAAAGGGAAAGAAACCGGTTTAGGCTTTCCCCTTTACCTTTAAACATGTGAACCTGTCTGCAGTTTTTCCCTTTGCGTTATGCGGACTGAGCTCACTTCTTGAATTTACATTAGTTGCATGCTGTCCCTGGTAATGACTAGCCATCATTTCTGGATGATGTGTGCTCGTGACTGTGGGTGCAGACCCGGCTGTCATCACCTGCTGTTTACCCCTACACGTTTATTGTGAAAGGGAACAAACGCATGCACAATAAAAGGAAAAATGATCAAAAACAAACAGGGCTACCATTTCAAGGTCAGCCATGTGCCGTGCACTCTTTTATCCATTGTGTGCCTCCTTATGGTTTCAATGTACATGAAATCAAGAGTATAAAGAAACTTTATCAACCTGTTTGACTTCAGTCCCCTCAGCAATAAATAATGCTTTGTAAACTCTGAGAGCAAAGCAGGAGTGACATGAACAGCGAGCAGAGAATCAGAATAAGGTGCATGGCTGTACTCTCTTTTGTGATGGAGATGACAGACAGTATTCCGCCCGGCAACAAGAGAACCTTTTGAAGGAGGACAATGAATACAAACAGATTGTCTGAGATGCTAAGCTGAGCTCATCTGTGTCAGAGACCCCTTTTTTCTGTGCAACCTCTACAGACTGAGGAAAACACTTCAGTTGCCATGGCAATCACACCGTCGTGTCACTGGAGTGCTGCTGCAAGACTCTTCAGCGTTTGGCTGATTTACTCATAATCAACGACAACATCTGTGCAGCCTTGTCTCCAGAGTCAGTTGTTCCCGCACTTCTTCTGTCAAGGATTTCAGTGAATAAACACTCACTGGTGGAAAGTAACTAAGAACTTTTAGTCAAGTAGGTTACTGTGCTTGAGTCCAGTTTTGAGGTACTTCCATTTTATGCAACTTTATACTTCAACTCTACATTTTAATGGGAAATAATGTTCTCTTCCATTACATTTATTTAACAGTGACTTTTCAGATTCAAGATTTTTTTTATCAAAAGGAGGACATCATTGTTATAGATAACTCTACCCAACAGTATATAAAACAAAAAGTAGCCCTGCCTTGACCAATTATAACATTAAAGTACTGCTTACATGTTGAAGCATCAATAATAATGATCCAGATGGGTCATTCTACCTGTTGAGTACTATTAGCTATGATACTCCATGAAGCTTTAAGAAGGCCTATATTTGTTGCTATTATTTTTACTTAATTACAATTTAAAAATGCAGGACTTTTACTTAATGTAATTGAGTATTTTTATAATGTGGGATTGTTTTTTTTCCTCCACCACTGATGATACTTATTCAGTAACGATTGTATGTGTTTGTTTGATTTAATATGGAATTATTAAACTGCCTGGGTATTTTTGAATTACTTGGTGATTCTTCATGGAGGTATAGATTCTAGTTTAGGAACCATTGACTATAAGAAAAGACTTTAACTGTTCCTGACAGTAAGTGAGCTATTTTAAAATCACCAAAAATAACCATAAGAACATTGCCACCAGTGGTGTAGTCTAGTGTATTGTAGTGGGTACACTGTACTGTATATATATTGGCCAGAATATGCCTGGGAGGGGGGTCTCCCCCAGGGAAGTTTTGAGCATCAACAACTTCATTTCCTGTATTTGGATACACTTTTATGCACCAAATTACGGTGGAAATCCCTTTATTTAGCCTATGCAAAGAAGAAAAACGCAGATGACAATTCAAAATATATCAAAAATATAATGGAAAGTATGTTGTTGCGTGTCATTGGGCATTTTTAAGTGGGAATATGGAAATCCTGGAGCTTTCTTAGTGGGTATACTGCTTATACCTGCGCATCACGTAGACCACACCACTGATTTATTCTGGCAGAGCAGACAGAGGCTGTAAAGTTTATGAAAAGAGATACAGATACAAACATAAAGAGTAACTAATTGAATGTCTTACAATGTAAAACAAGTTGCAATCTGAGATTATTGGGTGCAAAGATCAGCAAAAAGATGAGTTTTGTGGTTTTCTGATCTTTTTTTATAAAGGTAATACGTTTTATTTCGGAAGTACAGTGAGTGTATGTTATAAGCGGGTGTGTGCATAAATATAGCTACTGAACAGATATACAGTAGCCTATAGAATTCCTTTGTAGTAGAAAGAAAAAGGGGGCTCTTACCCAAGTGTGTTCGTCAGTGGAGATGAAAAGTTATTACATATAAGTATGTTTAGCCAGAAATATCAACGCATCTTCATTTTCTTATCACACAAATAATTTTTCCAAAGAAGAGAGATATCCTCTGTTCCTCGGTGACACAAAGTCTACAGTAAACATCAGCTATCTCCTCCTAATCTGCTTCCCAGCCGCCTCCAGACCAGACCCGTTCCACAACCTTTTCTCCCCGACTCTAAACAACAGTTGAGGGTTTTACCCCCCAATAAACTATCCCATTGGATTACAGCGGTGAGCTCGCGTCATCGGTCCGTGCTATGATTGGCTGACGTCCATGTCAGTCTCAGGTGTCTACTGTCCACGTGTGCACTTTCACTCCGCCTGCTGCCTCTCTGCTCGGAGGAAACCGCTACTTTCCATCCAGCCAGGGCAGGGCAGGCAGGGGCCGGGCCGGGCCGGGCCGGGCCGGGCCGGGACAAGACCTCCGGCACGTACACTGCGGCTGGAAGACCTCCTTCCTTATCTTCAGACAGGAGGTCTGCTTTATTCACTCCAAACCGAGTAGCAGTTAGTGTGTTAGTGTTATGTGTAATAATGTAGGCTAACGTGGGTGTAAATGGAAGCATAAAGCATTATTCAGAATTTACAAGGCAAACTACTAGCAAAGTCAACAGCAAATAGCAAATGAATGACCCATTGTAACCCAACGTTTTCTTAGCCCTATTTTAGCTTATTACTGAGGTTTAGAACTACTGTCTGTTCAGAATGAATGTATTTGTGAAGGGTAAAACAGGAGGATGAACTAGCTCCACAGGACACAGCTGTCGCCCATTGGTGGGATTTAGATACAGGTGGGGGGACACAGATATTCAGATACCCCTAGGTAGAACATTTCACGACCATGTCCCCTTGATGAAATGGACGGTCAGAACAATAATATTTTATAGGCTTTAGCAAAAAGTGCTGAAATGTATTAATATATTGACTCACCACCATATTCAGTCTCACCACATAGGCAAAAGGGCAGAATGTAAATCCAATGTTGCTTGGATTTAGTTCAAATTTGCTCTAATAGTGCCCTAATATCCGCTCTACTCCTCAAAGCAATATCAATATAAAATGTGTATTCATTATAAAACTTTTTTGCATAAAAACAATAAAGGCAGTGCAATAAAGCAAAATGTGTAAAAGGGGGAATAAAAACCATTTTTGTCATGTTAATATGTTACAAAGTATGCAAAAATGAACTGTTTTATCTCTTATACTTTTCAAAAAATAAAAATGTAACTCCAGTTAACCCTATGGATCTCAAGATTTCAAAATGTATCTCCTCTTACAATGTTCAAACTAGACACTTCAAGCCTCACTATAATAGATACTGTTATCCACTTTTAAAGATTTTATACAAACTTTTGAAATTCTTTCTAGTTTTTAAGTTATTCTCGTTCCATACTCTCCACTCATTCTGGAGAATCAGTAATTTGCTACAACTTATAAGATACAAACACCATTTCAACTTCAGAATTACACACACACACACACACACACACACACACACACACACACACACACACACACACACACACACACACACACTTCCTAAAGTGTTAAAGTGTGTGTGTAAAATAGATCATAGACACAACAGCCACATTAACATTTTTTTAGGTGTAACTTACAACCTTCGTAGGGACTGCATTCCAGTCAGGTGTGTCAGTGACAGGGCTGTGATATTGTACATGCTGATTTACTGACACACCTATTGAATGGAGCCATCATTACAGTAACATCATTGGTTACGCCTGTGCTTTCCCAGCTTAGTCAAAATGTCTGCCTTGAGAAGGCAGATCATGGTATTGCCATTGTTATTATGGGATTTAACTACATTTGAATACTTGTTATTATTGGCCTTTTTATGGGCTGCAGTGTAATAATCCGAACAATAAACGATGTAACAACTGTTGATGATACATTAACACACTGAAAAGTGTATGTTTGTTGAAAGCACACCGCATTTAGCAAGGGAGTGTCACGTCAGTGTGTGCTTGCGGCTTGTTGTGTGTTGATCACAGTGTCACTCCGGCCTTGGAAGCCCAGCAGTGTGAGCTTGGCTTTACACAGCTGTTCTGTACTTTTAGTTCTGATTAAAAATGTATATGAATATGTCATGTATGACAGACAAAAAAACAAACTTGTAACTCACAAAGGGGACACTAAATATAACTTACATAATTTCCCCTAGATAAAACATTCATTTTGGTTGGACATACAAGCCAGATCACAGTAGATTCAATAGACCAGGATTTATTGGTTAGTTCATGGATTAAGTAAACATGTGTCACATGAAGTAATAGTAAAGTAGTGATGTACATCCTAAACATGGAAAGACATCCATTTGTCACTATCTTGAAATAAAATCTAATTTATGTAATTGCTATTTACTGTATATGTATACATTTATATACAGGCAGCCGGATTTTGTTGCACATTTATCACACGCTGTAAACTCTTATTTGGCAGTGCAAAAACACGACAGAGATGCTTGAAAGCTCACCAGTGTAGAGATGACAGTCTGGGCCTCACATGCAAAACAGCAGATAAAGCAGGAAAATATATGACAGACAGACTCACTGTATCAGGAGGAGTTTGCTTTTATAACTTTAGAGTAAAGATTAACACAGGCATAAAACAGGCGGATGGTCTTACTCACTTTCAAGCGTGTCATGAAGCTCGAAGTATTATTATTTCTGCCCATGCTCTTATCAAATACTTCCACAAGATTTAGTTATGTCATCAACATGGACGGAGTCTACAATTCATCCAAAAATACTGGCTGCAATTAGTTTGAATATCTAAATACTCAACATTCTATTGATACTCTGCAAGTTAGTGTGGAACATAACTTTTGTTCTTGTCCGACAAGGGACAAAATGGTTTAAGTTAATAATGTGTTTTCAAGAAGTTTATTTTATAAAAGGGAAATCTCAGTGACCATAAATCTTCTCATCTAACTCTCAGCAAGAAAGCAAATAAACGACTTTACCAAAATGAAAAATTATTCCTTGAAGGTAAATGAGATTTACAAAGATGAAAAAATACAATTTAAAAAAAAACATAATGAATCTTGAGGAAATTTGCTTAGAGTTTAGAATGTCTCTGGAAATTCTTTTGACACTAACATAATGTAGACAAAGAGACAAAACCACTCGTATTTTAGGAATAATTTAAACATAACTTTCTAATCTTATATAACTATTTATATTTAGAGTGTGAGACGCCACCAATTACAAGTTATCTCTCTTATTAAGGGGCCTCCTAGTCTCGCATCGCCAGACCTTCCTCCACAGCGCTGCGGAGGAAGGTCTGGCTAGTCCACATGCATTCCGGAATGGGAGTAAAACGTTTATTGCCATTTCTCTAAACCAATCACAATCGTTTTGGGCGGTGCTAAGCACCGGATGGAGCCACAGTGCCTCTGCAAAATAGCTTCAGAAAGGAACTTGTTTTGGTGGAACATGTGTACGTTCAAAAGTAGTTTTAGTCGTGCAACAGAAAACTCCGATTGGACAGATAGTCTAGCTAGCTGTCTGGATTTACCCTGCAGAGATCTGAGGAGCAGTTAACCATAGTCCTCAGAAATTGACCGGAGTTTAAAATCAGATTTTCCAATGGCACTGTAGCAATCCCAGAAGTGGAACGTCGTGGATATAGACTAGGGGCCTCCTAACTCTCAAACAGCCCTCCCAAAACAGAGGATGATCTAAAATCTCTTCATCAGGTTAGAGGAAATCCGCACAGGTTGACCAAGGAGCAGCGGATTCATGCAGAATGACCAAGGTGTGGTAGACCTCTGGGGGAGGGGGGGGGGGGGGGGGGGGGGTCAGTGGGTCTCATTGACATGCAGGCATGGCAGGTGTGGGTACAAGGTTATGGGACTTTGATGCTGGACGAAGACCAGTAGAGGGGATTCGGCATGAACACGTGCATGGACACGGTATGTGGACGCACATCTGTTTTTTCCACAGCCACTGCTCCATGCACTGAAACACATTTTAAAAGAGTTTATTACATCTGTTGTTTATGATTTTTGCAGGTATTGATTTGCCTCACTGATGCCAGGAGCTAATTTCCAACATGCTAGAGTAAGCATATGCACAACAGGATAAACACTGGAACTGCTTTACTCGATTGTACATTCACTGTAATCCTGAAGGAGTGCAGTTATAAAAGAGTCCAAGCAATTTCCTCTGGTATAAGGAAGTTATAAAAGCAGGTAATTCAAAGTACATTAAAGTACTAACAACACTAAAGTTATGACTGAACACAAAAACACAAATCATTTTGGACTTCATTAATGCAACTTTGTCATTCAAAATGACCAAAATAGTTACAAGTTACTGGAAACAGTAAACAAATCAAAACCTTGACAAATTAATTCAAGTTACTGTGCCATATGAAATATCTTTTGTAACAACATTTCACACATCAAAATTATATTGTAGTTCTGCTGAAAGGCTTTTTAAATGTGGTAAAAGGACAATATTCTCCATGTGTGATAATAATTTGATGAATAACCAGAAAGATATTGGCTAGATTGTCACCCAGTAACATCCTGTGTGTCATAACTGAACATAAAGTACCATTACATGACTTGTGTACAACTTGACATGCTTTTTATAATACTATAAAGCAAATATTTTATACATCTCATTTATAAAAGAGGCACATATTCTTTGCCAGTGTTCAAGTAGCATATACTTCAATATGGCAGTCGGTAAATAAAAGCCAATACAAGCAGGAAACTTATTAAGGTAATTTATTTTAATAAAATATTACCTTAGGTTTTTCCTTATAAGAATTTCCTAAAATTCCACACAAAAAAAAACATTCTTGCAAAAATTCATATTTTTTAAAATGTTTTTACAATTATGATTCCTAGATCCTCCTAAATTTGGCCTTTGACACTGAGGAGGGAGAGTGGTAATCGCTCCAAAGCAGACAAAGCGAAGGGGCCCACAGGACAGCTTTACAGGATCAGGTCAGCTAAGGCCCTGAGATTTTAACACTTGAACGTCACATCATGTAGAAGTAAAAACTTCAGGAGACAATCCTGATGTTTGGCCCATGGGTGCATAATCCTCCATTTTTACACCAACGAGTCACCTCTTCCCACCGACTGATATCAGCGATGTCTACGCAGGGAAAGTTGACGGCGGGGTGTGTTTGGCTCCTTCTCCATGGAGATTGGCCCATCTGCTGAATTCCTCCTCTCATCCGAGAGTCTCCTCACCTGACAAGCCGCTGCTTCACTGCCGCTGCGGGGCCGAGACTGCTCTAACCTCTGAGCCGCCTTCAGCACCCACCAAACGGAAACATCATGATCAGTTAAGTGCCAAGTCCTCAGCTGTCAGAGTGCTCCATGCTTCCATAACACAGATAGGTTTCAGGTGCAGGCAGATTGTTTTCAGACCACTCCACATCATGCATATCCAGGAATGAGCTGCCATCATGCACCCTTGATTTGATGTTTGACATGCTGGGACTGGAGTGAATAAGTGAACACGCAAAGGGAAGGTAAACATAGTGTAGTGCAAACATGCAGTGAGAAGATGTTTTACCTCTTTGTGGAAGCGGTGTGCACAGTGCAGCTCTTGAACTCCCCCTCTGCCCTTCCGCATGTCGTCATAACAGATCGGGCACAACTTGTCGTCACCATTCTGGCAAAAAAAAAAGAATCAACTTTCATTTTAAAGCTCAACCTCTGACCAAAATCAATTGTAGTACTACAGTAATTAAAGATATATTGTGCTGTATTAAATCCAGCTCTGTGCCATCTTAGTGTGGGCAGGGTGTGCAGAGGAGCGGTGTTTGGCTGCCCACCGTGGCTCCGAGATCAGCTGATGCCCACCGGATGAGGCGAAGTGCTGCTCCGCTCCGTGGAGAGCAGCGACACGAAGCGAGGCCAAACAGCATACACGGTCCACACTAAGATGACACAGAGCTGGTTTAAAATCTGCAAAGTATTCCTTTGAGTATTGTATCTGGTATATTTACAGTATTAACATTGTCTGGTTGCACTTTACTCCTACAACTTGTGTACTGTTAAAAAAGTGAAAGGGCTAATAGATATGAAGCTTGAAGTTGACATTGATGACCATACACAACTGCACAACAATCCAGCTTTTATTTTGAAAGCTTTGTTGGATTTGAAACACATTAAGCCCCAAATTTTTCTCCAGAAATCCTCCAAATTATGTAATGTAATTTTTTTAAATACCCAAATGCAAAATACATAATTGATCTAGCTCTTTCATAAAATGTGAAACATCTATACAGTAGTATCACCAAAGATGCAGTGCACTTTACAATGAATAATATGAGTTCTGGGGATATGTTATTTTGCTGCACTATACCGATGCTATATACTTTTGTACTGTATTATTCTAAACAATATTATGACACTACTGCACTTTATACTATCTCATTACCTCACGATTTCATAATGTACCATATTATACTATACTATGTTAATATGTTACATTGACCCTTGCAATATATTCTATTCTATTAAGACTCTGCTGTTATTATTCCCACCACTGTCACTTTATCAGCACCACTCACTTTATCCTGTCTCCAAATGCTCTGCATTTTATAGTTTGTAGTTTGTTTTCTGTTTTAGTTTCTGTTCCTCTTAATATTTATTTCTGTCCTTTTTCTGTATTTATCTTTGTTGTACTGCTGCAACAACCAAATTCCCCCTGCTGGGGATCAATAAAGGTGTATCTTATTAGTGAAAGACTGATCGGCCCTGCAGTTAACTGTATAATCTACAGCGTGCAGGGCTAGTCAAGAAAACTGTAAAAACTGCTTACATTTTCATTAGCTTTATAATATTTCTACTCACCACAGACATGGTCCTCTTATCACAGAGAAAAAGTCTCTTCTGGAAAGACTCTGTGAGCTCTGGGATAGTGGTGATGCGGTTCTCTGGGATGGCTGACTTGGAGCGGCTGTTGTCGTCTGAGGAGGTACAACGAGCTCTCTGGTGAGGCCGGACCTCCTCTCGCGTTTTGATGTGGCTCGGGGTGGCTGCCATTGTCGCTGTGTGGAGCCTGTTTAACTTCATGGCATCTAATTGTGACTGTGGACCACACAGAGAAGGATAGTATGTGCTAAATCTCAACTCAAAGGGAAACAATAGTGTAATATTTCTATGTTTCCCTTTAGAGCTGAAATGTGAAGAGCAACTGTCAGACAGACGGACAGACTCACACTCACAGAGAGATTTTGTCTGTGAATTAAATTAATCACCCCTAATTTTCTTAAGTAACATGATTGCAAAGCACATGATTGTAGCACCTGGTTATAGTTGGCCTCTCGACCCAGTTCATTGATTTACACAACAGCATTTACATGATTACACTTATATGTTGCAAAACAAGTATGTTGAGGGTCCCTGGATGCCGTGAAGACTGTATTACAAAAGTAAGGATTAATTAAGAGTACTTCAGGGATGTGTCACAATATGTTGGTATAACATTTTAATGGAATTGTACCTTGTACAATTTCATATGACGAATAGAACTGATTGATTGATTTCAATAAAGTTTGGGGTACTCACAAGAGACCTGACGCAGCAGAGGATATCTTCACTCCTACATTTCCCAAAGTGCACCTAAATAGCATATTTTAGTAAGATCCTCCCTTCCTAGTAAAGGTCCACCTCTTTTCCCAATTTGTTACGCAGATTTTCTTTAATAAATCTAAAGTCTCCAAGCTAAATCTGAGATATGTGTAAAATCAGTGCAGTGGCCCTTTAAGAACTCAATTACAAGACAAATCTTAAGTCCATAAACAGTGTCTAAAAAGATTGCATTACAGTACACATCTATCTACTTGTGAATTAATACTATGGTCATTTGGCTCGTCCCTTCACTTAAATGTTCAAGCAAGCTCAGGATTCACATTTAAAAAGAAAATCTGATTTCCAGCCGAGCTGCAGCCATCAGCAATTTACTTGCCACCACCTAGAGGCCGATATGTGTCGTCATATCTCTTATCAGCTGCTTTTGTTTCACTTAACCTGTAAAACAACTCAGATGAATAAAACTAAAGCCCTCCAAATGTAAACAAAATATAAGTGCAACTCTAATCCTATAAGAATATGCCACAAAACTGCTTTTATAAAAATAAAAAATAAACAATGAAGCACGCGCATGCAATGTTGCTTGTCCCTCCACAAGTCCATCTTAAGTATACAGGGTATCTGTCTACATTTTGGTCCACATCCACATTTTTTAAATTGTCCTTGACCATACTGAGTACCTACTGTATGAGCCACAATCATGCTGCTGTGTAGCTGGCGCTGACCTTTGACCTCCCTATGACAGGAGGCAAGTGATAAGTCCCTTATGGCAATGAACAACGTAGTGCACTGTTCTACACAGTAAATGCCCTATATTTGCGTAAGAGCTCTTACATGCAACAGTCCATGACTAAAAATTGTTGAATGCACTTATTACTTTGCATAAACACACACATTTATCTGTGCATGTGTATGTTTGTGTGTTAAGTGTGTGCTGGGGCAGCGTCATATATTTTTGCATCAGCAGACATTATTTATGTGAGGCTGGTGGAGGCAAACTATGGGTCAGAACTAGGTCTGGGTTCAAATAATCGATTCTCCAATTAAAATTGATCTTTGTTTGAGTGATCTGATATCGATTAATAAAATCCAGAAATCAATCTTTAATATATGTCTTTTCACCATGGATGTATAAGTAAAAAGTACTTTAAACTAACTTTTTGGTGGTCAATTCTTAATGTAAACAATAACCTGGTGCATTATAAAATAATATGGAGGGTTGCTTCTTGCTTGTACAATTTACAGCATAAGTTCTCTGAGAATCTCTTTTATATCCAAGCAAAACTGGTACTGTAACTGAAATTAATATTGAATCGAATCAGAAATGTACTCGAATCGAGACCTTGTGAATCGGAATCAAATTGGGAAAATATTGGCGATACCCGGAATCAAATCGATTTGGGGAATCATTGGCGACGCCCAGCCCTAGTCAGAACTGTTGTTGGTATTGTTTGGGTTTCACTACTTTAATAAAAAAAGAAGAGCACAAATGACAGTATTTTACATTAAAGAACGGCTTGTTTATTGCTAAGGCCATATGATCAATTTTAAATAATTTATTTTGGTGCCACTTCATTTCATTTAAGTGGCACCAAAATGAGGCACCGAAATCTGCTTTGCCATTCGGCCGGTAGATACCAATCGTATAGGAACTGGTGCCAATGTTTTCGGTACCCAACCCTAGTCAGAACACCCAATTACTAAACACTATAACAGAGCTACATTGCCTGCATAGTACTCATACCATTGTTGCTCTTCCAGTATCTGCACAGTGTACATATGCATTAATCTACTGTCATTGTCTGCCAAAATATAAATGGGTTCATGCTTTATTACTTATATATTCTTTACATAAGTCTATACATTCTCCACGCTGACATATTAGATTTTGATTAATTAAGGTACATACAGTTTTTTTGTTATAGGTTTATCTTTAAAGACATTGGTATTAACAAGTTTACATCAGTTTAAAAACATTCTGTGCTGTGGTCAAAGGTTGTTTTTATTAATGGCAGAAAGAAAGTGTGTTACTGCTGTTTATATTTCAGTGCAAATACATATTGTACACTGAAGAAAGTGACGTGCACTGCTGGTGGTCCTTACCACAGTTGGGAGTGATGCTCTTCGATCCCCGTGTATTTTTGCAGATCTTCTGAAACTGCGTTTCCTGTCTCTGGAGCGTCCACATTCGGCTCCGTGACCCCAGTAACTACTCATCCATTTTGTGAAGTTACCATCATCATCATCATCGTCGACCATGAGGGAAGAAGGCAGGAGCCTGAGAGACATGATGGGAGTTGTGCAGGGAGCCTCTTGGTGTAGCAAGTCCGAGTACAACCGATAGAAGTGTGCTCCCAGCCGAGTGGTACAGAGGGTAAAAACAATGCTGAGCTGACCTACTAAGCCTCTGGCTGACTTGCTGCTCTACTACACAATACTGTCCCACGGGGCAAAAGGTAACTGACTTCAATTTGAGCCTTCTGGAACCCTCAAGCACTGTATTGTGTTATTCTTGGATGAGCCAAAAATAAACTGCAGTCTTTAAATAAGTGAATCCTCTATAATCTCTTTAACGTGGCTGGTAGAAAGTAAACATGGAATCAACAGGGAGGCAGAAGGCAGAGAGGAGCAGCTAGTGTTTTGAAACTGGGTGGGTGATGTGAACACTGCTTTTAATCTTTCCATTACAGTCATGGGCCTGGGGGTAGACAACTGAAACTCCAATTTCCCCATACTTTCCACTCATCAAACCTGTCAATAATTATGGAGTGCAGGCTACCCTGTCTACTGCTGTGCACTGTCAGCCTGGGGCTTGTTTAATACAGGACAGAGAGGGAGCATATCTTTTCATGTTACACTGCACACTACTTAATCATATGTTCTTTATATTTGCCTTTATTATCTATTTGTTTCAAAATTCTCCTTTGTGATATAAGAGAAATTCAACTGTGTGTGCACAATACAGCAACTGGAAACAGGGGGTCTAGGGGTCGTCCCCCAGAAAAATGTTTTCGATTTGAATCCCATTCCTGCTTTTCTTCATACATTTATAGGGACTGCAGTAACACAAAATCCAGGAAATAAGTAAGTTGACCATAATGATAAAATATGCCAAAAAGAATAGTACTAAACTATGTATAAGAAAAATATGTCTTAATTTCTTTATTACTTAAAATAGGGGTCAATCACCGAGACTTATGAATAAAATAATATCAAACTAATTTGAAAGTGGGGGGCACACAAACAGGATTTTGAAAAGTGGGGGGGACATGTCCCTCCTGTCCCCAGTGAAAATTATGCCCTAGGCTCTTTATATATTCCTACATGATACTAGAATATACAAATCTCACATGCAAATGACCCACTATTTTTCAATGACTAAGATAATACAGTGGTTTAACATGGTTTTGTAGACTAGAGGATCAGATTTAAGAGGCTGCCATGCCACTCAGTGAAATCATATTGACTACAACTGATTCAACTTGTTTGGGATTTAGTATGTGTCACAAATCTACTAAATAGGTTTTGGAACCCAGACCAATAAGCCAGAGAATAAGAGACCAACAAGAAACTGCATGAACATCTAAAGATAATCTGATTCAATGATTGGAATAATTTTGTATATTTACGTAGTTGATTTATAAAGATTTACATTTTCATAGTACCTTACTTCCCAGCATTATAGGAGCGCAGACACGTCTCAGTGGTCACAGAGAACCAAACATCTAGTGGCGGTAAACTAAGCCAGGCTGTGTTAACAATAGCAGGCCCATTTTACAGGAATAACAGACAGAGAGTCAGAAATAGCTAGAAGATCAGACATCCTTATTGTAACCTCTGTCCGTAGCCCCACTTTTCCCTCTTTAAAGCAACAATATCTACAGGGTCATTGAAGAGACACGCACCACAAATAGAATATTGAAGGTTATTGTGTCTCATCACATGTTGGAGTTTACTGGCAAAATTGATTTTATTACTTTTCAAAACAAGCTACTGTGTCAGTAATGGATTATTCTGAGGGGTAGCAACATGGTTTAAGCTACTCTACCAGGACAGTTTAAAATGTACACTATTTGTACATACTGTATTATTAATTTAGTATACATTTGAAAAACGGTTTATCAAGTACAAAAATGTTGCTTTTTGATTTGGTTACAAATGCAAAAACAGAATAAAACGATATGTGCCCGACTGTTCAGTTGCAGCATAATTGACAGCTTGTCCTTAAATTATAGAACACCACATGTGGGAATAGTTGTCCTATCAAAGGTCTATGTTGCTGCAAGGACAGGACTCTTCATTACACCGGCTTCCCTCTGAATACAGTTGACTTTGAAAACTTTTCAGTGCTGGTCACTGTGAGGACAGATGGCCTTGGGGACAAATTGAGTAGTCAGGCCCCAGCACCGACCAGCACAAGGCTTTAAAATGGGACAGACAGGTGACTGAACTTGGCAAAGAGACAAACACACACACAGGTTTGTGGCACTATCTTTGTGGGGACCCATCATTGACATAATGCATTCCCTAGCCCTTTACCCTAACCTTAACCATCACAACTAAAGCGCTAACCTTAACCCTTACCATCACCCTAACCATAACCTAATTCTAACTCTAATCCTAAAACCAAGTCTTAACCCTCAAACAGACCTTTAAAGTTGTGGGGTCCAGCATTTTGGGCCCCACAAAGCTGTCAGGACTCCACAAGTATACTGGACTCCCGGTTTTTGGACCCCACAAATATAGTTAAAGAAGCCCACACACACTCCAAGTCATATGATAAATCCACATTGATCAGGATAAAATTAGAGTGTTTGTGTTGGGGCTGGTATTCGTTTTTGGTTGCGGGAACGTTCCCTGAAGGTTAGTTTTTGCTTCCCATGGAAAGTTTTCCTGGCGTTTAGGGAACGTTAGTTTTTGGTTACATCGACCCTTCCCAGAACGTTCCCCTACCGTTGTAACTTTTAGAGAACTTTCTCCTACCGTTGTAACCTTTAGAGAACGTTCCTCTAACGTTATTTTTTACATTCCCCTAACCTTTAAAAAACTTTA
Source organism: Zingel zingel (assembly GCA_023566125.1). Classification (NCBI taxonomy): domain Eukaryota; kingdom Metazoa; phylum Chordata; class Actinopteri; order Perciformes; family Percidae; genus Zingel; species Zingel zingel. The sequence goes on along the minus strand of CM042322.1, from coordinate 1,680,792 downwards.
ACAACCATGGTACCAAAAAATAAAACAAATATATATATATATATATATATATATATATATATATATATATATATATATATATATATATATATATATATATATATATATATATATATATTTATATAAGAATCAGAATCAGTTTTATTGGCCATATAGACACATACTGTACAATGGAGACAACATACATATAGGCACATTAACACAATATATTGTATAAATGTAGAGTGGAAAGTAATAGTGAAAATGTAGTGTGCAAAATGCATATTGGAATGATAAAGTATGTAATGTGTAGGTGAATGGCCAAAGTGGGCATAAGCCCATTTATCAGCAGTTCAGGAGAGTGATGGCAGTGGGAAAGAAGCTGTTCTTGTGTCTGGTTGTTTTTGTGTGCATGGATCTGTAGCGCCTGCCAGAGGGGGGGAGGCAGGAAGATGGTAGCAGTGTAGAAGACGGCCAATAGCTCTCGTGGTAGGCCATGCTTCCAGAGTTGCCGTAGGAAGTACATCCTCTGCTGAGCCTTTTCAAGGATGGCGTTGATGTTGGACTCCCACTTCAGGTCCTGGGAAATGATGGAGCCCAGAAACTTGAATGAGTCCACCTTTTGACACTGGGCTGTTGGAAATTGTGAGAAGGGGTGGGGTGAGCGAGCACTGTGGGGTCCTCCGCGTCTGCTGCAGTCAGCACGGGGAAGTTTTTCTGGGAGGCCGCTAGAGTAGCAAGTAGAAGCAAAGTTACAAGTCAAATTAATTAATTACCTCTTATCAGCCAAGCTAAGCATAATACTGATGTGAACAATAAAATAACACCTGCCTGTTATAACTCTGCAGACTGTCAGGTCCTGGAAGGCCTTCTTTGTCTTTCTACTCCGCAGGCTATACGGTTTTAGAACGTCATTGGTTCCCACTCGCAGTAGCATGCGATGGATGGCAGTACCTCCGGTCGAACCTCCAAAGTTGTCAGGAAAAGTTGCTGTAAAACAAAGAAATACAAATTACACATGTGGAACAAATTGGAGAGCTTGTACAATATCATTTTGTAAGAGAAGTCAGTTCAGTTATAATGATATTTGAACTTATGCAATTATATAGTGTTATCGTAGGGCAGGGTAGGGTCACTTAATTACCATTTTGTTCCTCCTCTCCTGTTGACCGAGACTCCTGTCTAACTCCTGCAGCTCGGTGACTGTTGAGCAGGGCGACAGCAACACGTCATCGACTGGGAGCTCCTTAAGAGCATGAGCAGCTCATCCATCTTTTCCTCATATGTGTCAATCTGCTGTACCATGCGGGTAATGGATGTCCTCATGGCTATGGAATAATTAATGGTTTAGTTGTTATACATTATATACTTTCATATGTGAACAACTTAAGTGAGTCTTCTTGCCTCTGTGTGATGAGTTCTGCTGTTTACAACAACAAAAAAGTTAAGTTACTCTCAAGTTCCTTGTCATGAAATTGTATTTAATTGGAAATGGAAAATTCAAAGCCACTGTACCTTCAACTGGGTCCCAAGATGAAGTGGCAGGCAGAGCTTGTGTTACAATAGACCCATCCAGCTCTGGGCGACCGGCTGGTTTCCTGTGTGGTGTTGACTCATCTAAAAAGAAAGTAGATATGAATATTGGTCAGTTCATTTATGGTAGGTTTCTTGCACATGCCATTGCAAAAGATGAACCTATACTGTTACATTAAACAATCAACAAAAAAACACTTACAGACAGGTGGTGGAGGCAGTAACATCTGCTGACCTGAAAAAGGGCAGGCAGGGACAAACTCATCAGAACAGTCACGTGATATGCACCAGGTTGAATTTCAGTAGTTCCATGGTAGGAAATATGACTGACTTTTAATTAAGTTGTGAATAGCGATTAGAGAACAGCGAAGGGCAGCAATACGCCATAGATGCGTCTAGTCTGCCGGAAACAAAAAGAAGAAATATGACTCTGGTTTCTTAAACGCATGCATAAATGTTAACTTACGGACAGGGGTTCCAGCAGCAGGGGTTGTAGCCAAGTCCGTGGTCTGTCCCGGGACCATGGTCTCTGGCAGGGACCAGTAGTTACTGCCACTAGGGGCGCTAAAGACACTGGTCGCGACCAGCTCCTCAGTGGTCTGCCCTGTGGTCCCTGTGGTCTGTGAAGTGTCTTTAGTATTTTCTCCCCTTTCCTGTTGTTTTGGCAGCACTGTTAGCTGGATAAATGTCAGAGATCATAATCGTTTGTCTATAAAATACACTATATCAGATATATTATGATTATTATTGTTATTATTATTGATTATGAAGATCCGTGTGGTCAGGACCAGCTGGTCTCTGGCACAGACCAGTGGTCACAACCACTAGGGGCGCTAAAGACACTGGTCGCGACCAGTGGCACAGCGGTCATGACCAGCTTCTAACTGGCACAAATTAGTCCAGGCAAAGTAGCGTTTTACGACAGACTAATTGTAAAATAATTTTTTGCAGCTTAGATCATTTCTATGTGGTGTTCATAACAACATACTAAAAGTCCTAAGAAATCCTAGTTGAGGAAATATGTTAAATTCTCCTCAATCCGAGATGTGTGCCAGTAAGGCCAGGCAATAATACACCCCAATGGGGCTATTTTTTAACTTTACTCCTATCAGAATGAAACTTTATACAATGAAAGTATCCATGAAAAGTAAAAATGTTTGTATTACAAGTTTCTTTGAAAATAAATTTGAATATGCAAATGACTACACTAATTGAATATGCCCAAAATACACCCAAATAGGCTTATTTTTTTCCTTTACTCCTACTACAATAAAACTTTACATAGTAAAAGTATACAGGAAAAGTAACTTTTTTTGTATTACAAGTTTCTTTTGAAATTAATTTGAATATGCACATGAGCTCCACACTTATTGAATATGTCCTAATTTGCATAGGCAGAAACACCATTCATATGTATGACAAATACATTGGCCCAATCTTCATCCAATCGTCCTACTGCCAATGGGTGATGGCAATGCTGCTTTTAGACTGGCCTCTAACCTGAAAACTGCCTGGCTGAGAAAACGATCTCATGGCCTCGAGATAGTAACTCGTGGCCTCAAGATAGTATCTCGTGGCCTCAAGATAGTAAAGTGTCTGACACATGGACCCTTTGTTATTAAACTGGACGCTGTAGTGTAGTGCAATACTTCACATTATGTGCAATATTCTGTTTTAATATTCAGTGTGCAATATAGTTTGCTGCAGTTCTGCTTCTATTTATTTACTAGTACTGTTCATCACAATTCTGTTAATACAGTAATGTAAATCTGGTAGGCTGCATATCCATAGTCCTTTATAATTCTTCATATTTTATAGCCTATATTTATACTTTTTAAAGCTGCTCCATTGTGCATTCTCCTTTTATATACACTTATCTTGAGGCCAGGAGATACTATCTTGAGGCCACGAGATACTATCTTGAGGCCACGAGATAGTTATAATTAATTGTTTTGACCAGGGGGGCTCCGTAATAATCCCCACCAGTATAGTCTTCAGGGTCACGGAGGCACACAAGCCTCCCCACCACGACAAGGTAGCAACATGTAATCTCACCATGTTACTAATGACTAAGATGGCTACTCTGACTTTCTTCTGATGTTATCTGTGGGGGAATGTCATTAGGTAAGGATTGTTCGCAAATAAAAAAAAAAAGAATTTAGAAAGCAAATGGAGGCAAAATTGTGCAATCAATTCTTAAGGTCAATATACAGTGCCTTGCAAAAGTATTCGGCCCCCTTGAACTTTTCGACCTTTTGCCACATTTCAGGCTTCAAACATAAAGATATAAAACTGTATTTTTTGTGAAGAATCAACAACAAGTGGGACACAATCATGAAGTGGAACGAAATTTATTGGATATTTCTTTTTTAACAGATAAAAAACTGAAAAATTGGGCGTGCAAAATTATTCAGCCCCTTTACTTTCAGAGCAGCAAACTCTCTCCAGAAGTTCAGTGAGGATCTCTGAATGATCCAATGTTGACCTAAATGACTAATGATGAAAAATAGAATCCACCTGTGTGTAATCAAGTCTCCGTATAAATGCACCTGCTCTGTGATAGTCTCAGAGGTCCGTTTAAAGAGCAGAGAGCATCATGAAGAACAAGGAACACACCAGGCAGGTCCCAGATACTGTTGTGGAGAAGTTTAAAGCCGGATTTGGATACAAAAAGATTTCCCAAGCTTTAAACATCCCAAGGAGCACTGTGCAAGCGATAATATTGAAATGGAAGGAGTATCAGACCACTGCAAATCTACGAAGACCCGGCCATCCCTCTAAACTTTCAGCTCATACAAGGAGAAGACTGATCAGAGATGCAGCCAAGAGGCCCATGATCACTCTGGATGAACTGCAGAGATCTACAGCTGAGGTGGGAGACTCTGTCCATAGGACAACAATCAGTCGTATACTGCACAAATCTGGCCTTTATGGAAGAGTGGCAAGAAGAAAGCCATTTCTTAAAGATATCCATAAAAAGTGTCGTTTAAAGTTTGCCACAAGCCACCTGGAGACACACCAAACATGTGGAAGAAGGTGCTCTGGTCAGATGAAACCAAAATCAAACTTTTTGGCAACAATGCAAAATGTTATGTTTGGCGTAAAAGCAACACAGCTCATCACCCTGAACACACCATCCCCACTGTCAAACATGGTGGTGGCAGCATCATGGTTTGGGCCTGCTTTTCTTCAGCAGGGACAGGGAAGATGGTTCAAATTGATGGGAAGATGGATGGAGCCAAATACAGGACCATTCTGGAAGAAAACCTGATGGAGTCTGCAAAAGACCTGAGACTGGGACGGAGATTTGTCTTCCAACAAGACAATGATCCAAAACATAAAGCAAAATCTACAATGGAATGGTTCACAAATAAACATATCCAGGTGTTAGAATGGCCAAGTCAAAGTCCAGACCTGAATCCAATCGAGAATCTGTGGAAAGAACTGAAAACTGCTGTTCACAAACGCTCTCCATCCAACCTCACTGAGCTCCAGCTGTTTTGCAAGGAGGAATGGGCAAAGATTTCAGTCTCTCGATGTACAAAACTGATAGAGACATACCCCAAGAGACTTACAGCTGTAATCGCAGCAAAAGGTGGCGCTACAAAGTATTAACTTAAGGGGGCTGAATCATTTTGCACGGCCAAGTTTTTTATCTATTAAAAAAGTTTGAAATATCCAATAAATTTCGTTCCACTTCATGATTGTGTCCCACTTGTTGTTTCTTCACAAAAAATTACAGTTTTATATCTTTATGTTTGAAGCCTGAAATGTGGCAAAAGGTCAAAGTTCAAGGGGGCCGAATACTTTTGCAAGGCACTGTAAGTCTTTTTGTGGCAAGTGACCCAGGTAAGTGTGGCAAGTGACTTCAAATTTATCGTGTTTATGCATAGGTTAACTTACTGAATAGACATGAATGTGTGAGTTATTTGGCCCTTGTTTTTAATAAAAATGTTACTTTTCATGTATACTTTCACTGTGAGGTTTGATTGTGATAGGAGTAAAGGAAAAAATAAGCACATTGGGGTGTATTTTGGGCATATTCAATTAGTATATTGCTCATTTACATATTCAAATTAATTTTCAAAGAAACTTGTAATACAAAAATTTGTACTTATCATGGATACTTTCATTGTATAAAGTTTTATTTTGATAGGAGTAAAGGAAAAAAATAGCCCCATTGGGGTGTATTGTTGTATGGCCTTACTGGCACACATCTCGGATTGATGAGAATTAAACATATTTCCTCAACTAGGATTTCTTAGGACTTTTAGTATGTTGTTCTGGACACATTATAGAAATTATCTATGCTGAAAAAAATTCTTTTACAATTAGTTCTATTTTTGGCTCCAAAATGAGTTACGTTGCCTGGACTCAAAGGGCCCTAAAATGACCGGTCCTGACCACCTCCTCTGTGATCTGTTCTGTTTGGACCAGTTGAGTGATCTGTGGAGTGTTTGTTTGTATTTATTTTTAATACAACTTTTCACGTTTCTCACTGTGTTAGTTGAAACGCCTAATGTGAGAAGCCATAATAGTTTGTTTATACAATGTTATTGATCACTATTATTAATAGAAATCATAATAACAATTATTTTATTATTATTAGTCGTAGTTGTATGAGTAGTACAGAGGAGGTGGTCAGGACCAGTAATTTTAGTGCCCTTTGTGCCAGTTAGAAGCTGGTCATGACCGCTGGTCGCGACCAGTGTCTTTAGCGCCCCTAGTGGTTGTGACCACTGGTCCGTGCCAGAGACCAGCTGGTCCTGACCACACGGATCTTCATAATCAATAATAATAACAATAGTAATCATAATATATCTGATATAGTGTTTTTTATAGACAAACGATTATGATCTCTGACATTTATCTAACAGTGCTGCCAAAACAACAGGAAAGGGGAGAAAATACTAAAGCCGCTTCACAGACCACAGGGACCACAGGGCAGACCACTGAGGAGCTGGTCGCGACCAGTGTCTTTAGCGCCCCTAGTGGTTGTGACCACTGGTCTGTGCCAGACCACAGAATCGGCTACAACCCCCTCTCCTGAACTGAGCCACTTGTTAGAAGTGAAACAAAATTGTTATCAGCCTAAAAATAAATATATTTTCTTGCTATGTTGTTTATCTTACTTATATTTTATAAGACCAATCATTTTTGAGTGAATCTAAATCAAGTGACTGCAAACATTTTATATGCTACTTCAAAACTTAAATGGAGCTGGTATAAATAAACATTTTCAAAACCGCACTCAGAACAACCAAAACCAACCAAAAACAACCAAACGGGAACGTTGTGTGGAGGTACAGTGCAACCACAACGTTCCCTAAACGGTCGGTGTTAGTGGGGACTGCGGTACTCTGTCAACACTTTATGTATTTTTATGACATAAAAAGCATTTTCCACAATGTATTGAAACAAAAAAAGTGGACAAGAGTATCAGCACTGACACCTAGTGGCTGCAGCCAACCTGCATTATGCATAATTAATTAATATTTTTTATATATTAAAAAAAACATCATTGGTCCGATGTTTATTTAAATTATTGATCACAAATTTCGAGTTTTTCTTTCACAGAGGTGAGGAAATTAGAATGAAATTGAAATCATTCAAATCACACATCTCAAACTGACCTTCAAATTGCCTTATTACATGTACAACAGGGATTCAAACAAATAATATAAGGTATTGGATCTAGTTGAAATTATAGAAAGAGTGAAAGTATAATCGATTATTTAGGATGTTTAATTATGTGCTTTGCAAGACTGGATTATTGACCGAGAAAAGCAGGTAGCTGCATCAGCAGGAGCCTTCATGTTTGTGTTCACTAGCGGGTTAATTAAATAGATAGCCTAAATATGTTTATCGTGTGTAGACATGTATGAGTGACGCACAATTCAAACTAATTTTACACTTCACTGAACACTATGTCTACAGTGCAGCATTGACACAATACCAGATAACTATTAAAATGGGCTGCTGTAAACCAGATTCACCATTTATCATACTTTTCACCTTATCTGATGTTTGGACTACAAATGCTACTGTCGTACTACAATTACACACAGCCCCGTGGCTTTTCCGACAGTATCCCATGATTCCTCGGTGTTTCTGTGACCTCGCAGATCACAGGAAGAAGAAGCGGCGCTCGCTCACGCTGTCTGGTGGTGGTACTGTACTGGCTGCTAACTTGCTCGGTTGTAGATCATGGCTGCTTCTAAGCCAGTCGAGCCACAGTCCGGGACTGGACTACCCCGCTGGCAGCTGGCACTTTTAGTCGGGACTCCTATAGTGCTGGGAGTGGGGGCGGTTTACCTCTGGAATCGCAGCAGGACGAACGAAAGGAAAGGGACCGGGGAGCGGAAAACTCCCGAAGGCAGCGCCAGCCCCGTGCAGGGCCGAGACGGCGCAGCTCCAGCCAGCCGAGAGCAGGAGAACATGGTAACGTTACTGTTACCTAAATACTGCTATTTCCTCTGCAGTTAATGTAACACTCCACACATTAGCATTATCTGCCTTGGTGCAGTGCGTACACTTATCTGACTAAACGTGTCATTGCCGTCCGTCAAGGACACCTAACGTTACCGACACGGTCAGTGACAGCTACCTTCACCAGAGCAAGGCCGATGGCAACCGGTTCATCGGTGGTGGATTAGCCAACGTTAATGCCTACTAGCGGGGTTAACCAGCCGAACCAGCCCGGTTAGCATGAGCGACATAAATGTTTGCAGTTGGTAAATAATGCGCTGAAACGCCTTCGGAACAAAATGGCAAGAACTAAGCATTGTAACGTTAAATGTAATGTTTTGGGCATACTAGCTAACGTTATCTTCTTAGAAAGTCAAGAGGGCAGGGATGGCTGTCACTTCAGCCTGTTTCAGGCAGAGGCAATTCTATTAGATAGTATCAGGCTGTAGGTGGCTGGCTGCCTGTCACCTTATTCAGTGCGCGGTATCATGCACGTGTAACGTTAATGTGCAGAAACGCTAGCTAGCTTTTGTAGCCTGTATTACTCGCTGATAGTTTATTTACAGTGCCGAGGCCAGAGTCTACCTTTTTGGAGTGACTGTACTCTCCGCCAAATTGTTTTAAAACATTTTCAACAAAATTTAAGCTAAAGTCGGGCTGAAGTATGACTAAACAGACATTTACCCAGCCTCAATTTACTCACAGGTATATTGTCAGTATGAGGTGTCTTTTTTTGTGTGTGTGAATGTTTTAAATCTCTCCTGCACTCACTAAAGGGATAAAACAGATGTCCATTTCTAGGTTTGGCTTCCTAATGTCATGAAATGTGTAATTACGAGAACTTAATTAGTATGAGGTTAACTCACAAATAAGAGAACTATATTGTAAGTATGAGACCATTATGTCATAATTGTGACAAAGGGAAAATGTTATTTAACAGCCTTCACCCTTTGACAAAACAGACAGGATTTGTTTTAGATCATAGAGCATTGTGCTGGCGTGATCATTCATTGCAATTTTTAAGGCAAAAACAAAAAGCACATTGTTAGACTTGGGCCAAGTTTATAATGTCTTTACTGTGTGTGCTATGTCAGTGTAATATGCTTCTTTGTCCACCACTGGAAAAATGTACCTCGACATGCTGACAGGAGGAGTCGGGGGTCGAACCACCAACCTTGTGATTATTGGACGACCCCTCTACCTCAGGAATCACAGCTGCCCCGATAATTAGCAATTCTGGCCTGTCAATTTGATGGCGTTCAATCCATGGCACATGCTTGCAGTTCAGTTGCACAGCCTATTGCAGTGTGAGATGCTATGGGACAACCTAATTACGTAGAAAAACATTCTTTAGTCTCTTTAATCCTTAAAGCAGTCCACTGAGTCACAGGGGAGACCATTTAAACAATAAATCTTACATTTTCTCTTTCTCATTTAGAGCCCGTTGGATCGGGCCCAAGCAGCAAAGAACAAGGGCAACAAGTACTTCAAGGCTGGCAAGTATGAGAATGCCATCCAGTGCTACACAGAGGCCATTGCTCTCTGTCCCACAGAGAAAAAGACTGATTTGTCAACATTTTACCAGAACAGAGCAGCAGCCTACGAACAACAGGTTGGCAACACCTTGTTTTAAATCTGTGCAGAGATTGTTGTTAATATAAGAGACCCACCTTGTGTGCAACAATAAAAAAAAAAGCTACATTTTGAAATATCTTTATGTCTGAGGGGAAAAAGTGAATTTCTCAATATCATGTCTTTCCCTTGCTGTAATGACAGTGTGACATTGATTCTTTTGCAGAAATGAACAGTATACTACGATGTAGCTCTTTTTAAGAGTATCATTGCAAGCAGGGGGCAACATCTATGTTTTTGTCCACCAGCCAAATGGCTAGTGAATGTTCAAATTTAACCAACCACTCAATAGATTAACTCGTTTTTTGGCTGGTGAGTGAAGCAAATCTACTAGCCAGTTGCATTTTTTACCGGCATTTGGCAAATGGTGCTAATTTTGTGCCCTGCTTACAAGTGTGTTGTATGTTGCAGTATGGCACATGTCCCTTTCTAAATGTCCCCAGGTGCTTGTAGATGGAAAAGTAAATAATTATTGTTATTCATTGAACTTGAAATATGCCTGAAAAGGCTTCAGTGCATGCTAACTTCTTCTCACAACCTAAAGCCAGACGAGATGACATGCCTCTGCAGCTAACAGTTGTTACTCCTCTTTGGTCAATGTGTAGCAGACTCTGCAAATCAACATTCTCAAATCTTTCCACCCTCATGTTTGATTAAAAGTTTTCCTCACAAAGGTAAATGCATTAGCTCTCCACATTATTATTTTATTATTTATTGTTTATTTATCAGGGACATTACCTATAACATTATCACAACCAAATGTGAGAGATGCAAGTTTTTTTAGGATGTCTAGCCTCTGCTAATTTGCAGTCCTTGTCCCTGGTCAGGCTTTTACAAAAACAATCACAGCAACAAACACAGCACAACAAACAGTCTATTCAATTCTCAAAGAATAAAATCAAATAAAAACAGAATTTACAGAAAAATTGTGTCGCTAAAACACCATTAGTGCTCACATCTCTGTTATTGTGTAACCCATAGTTTGGCTTTTGTGTTAAACACTTTTATTTCTGGTTCATAAAGGGTAATGTTGAAACTTTGATACAGATGCTGTTCTGTTTTAAAGATGAGTTAAATGGTCTTCAGATATAGAGATGCACCGATAGAGCGGCCGGTGTCCGGAATTGGCCGGTTTTCACGTGCTCGGCCATGACCGGCGACCGGCAGGTCAGTCTGACATATGCCGATTTCATGCCGGTCAACGCTCCAATTAACTGCCAACATAAGTTCTACCAGTTACAGTTCTCAAGGACGCACACACACACGGACGCCACAGCACGATCTCTTCTTCCTTTCTCTCAACTTCTCCGCCGTGTGTGGCGCGTACCCGCTCGCGGTGTGAAGGCGTGTCGGCGCTATTCTCCCACATGTAGGAACCTGGTGAATTAACCTGCAACATGTCAGCTGTTTGGGAATTCTTCAGCGTGTGTGCAGAAGATAACAAGTTTGCAATATGCAACAGCTGCAAGGAAAGAGTAGGGCGTGGAGGGATGACACCAAAAACCCAAATCACATTTTATTTAGTTGGATATTGGATGTGAAATGGTTCTAACATTGCACTTTAGATGTGTGTGAATTTCCCACACCAGGAGTCATTTATATAGTTCTATTTTATAGTGATCCATTATCTGTTCAAAACATGTTATATGTTCTGTGCAAAATGTTCTATTAAAGAAAAGATAGAAAATAAATATTTGTGTGTGCTGTAAAGTGGTTAGAACAAATTAAATCTGAATCGGCTAAAATCGGTATCTGCCTAGAAAGTTGTAATCTGTGCATCTCTATTCAGATATCATGTTCACTATAGGCCTCTAGGTCCACTTCAAAGCCTTCTCTGGGTTGTGGACAGTCTTCTGGACCACTGTATATTGTGATGCAGATATGTTTTGGAAGATAACCAGCCCATAACTATCATTTCAGATGAAATGGACAGAAGTGGTCCAGGACTGCTCGCAGGCCGTGGGAATGAATCCCCGCTATATCAAGGCTCTGTTCAGGAGGGCCAAAGCTCTGGAAAAACTAGACAACAGGAAGGAGTGCCTAGAAGGTGAGACACTCCTCTTTCTTATAAAAGTGTTCTATTACAAAATTAAAATGTGTGACAATTATTTACAGTCCGTTCTGTTCCCTGTGTATCCTCCAGACGTCACAGCGGTGTGTATTCTTGAGGCCTTCCAGAACCAACAGAGCATGCTGCTAGCAGACAAGGTTCTGAAACAGTTGGGAAAAGAGAAGGCCAAAGATAAATACAAGGTATTTATCCACTATAGAGACATTTTCTTTTATTACAGATTATTAAAGATAATGGACAGGACAGCTAGGTGAGAAAGGGGAGAGAGAGGGGGAAGACATGCTGGAAATCATCACAGGTCGGACTTGAACCCTGGGCCTCTCATGTATATGTGCGCCTGCTCTACCAACTGAGCCAACCCGGCCACACTGTAGAGACATTTGATTCAGTTTTATTTCTCTGAATTTAACAATTGTTCTTTTTTTTTTTTTAACCTCTCTAGAACCGTGAACCGATGATGCCCTCTCCTCAGTTCATCAAATCCTACTTTAGCTCGTTCACTGATGACATCATCTCACAGGCCCTACAGAAGGGGGAGAAGAAAGATGAAGACAAGGACAAGGAGGGCGAGGCAGCCGACATCACTGAGAGGTCAGAATGTTTACTCATAGCAACTAAATTGGTACCCTCCGGTTGTACCAGGATGGACGGAGGAGCTGGTGGCATAGGGTAAGATGCTGGGAATGTTTCACAGGGATCTTTGTCCCTGTGTTGAATCGATTGGGAGAAGAAAAAAAGTAACCTTTTTGTTTTTAATAATTGTGCCGCCTTTTGGCTTTCACTAGCTGCTAATTTTAGTGTCTAACTCTGAGACAAGCAGGACAGAGGGTGTAAAATGTATCGGTTTGTCAGGGGTCAAATGTTTACATGTGATTAAACAAGTACTTAAAAGAGACATAATTAAGTTCCAAAGTTGGAGGAGTGATTCCAGGTGCCTCTGGAAGCTTCACAGTTGAAGCATGTCTACGGCTGAATCATCAGTGCAAAGGATAACTGTGTTGAATTATCTGAACACAGAGCTTATGATTCGATTACATAGGCCCTTATGTGGAAGCTAAAGATTAACACTACCTCCCACTTCACAACTCAGTTGTTTGTAGAACTGAATTACCACCTGGTAGAGGATAGGGGTGCAAGATATATTGACTCGTTATCGTGATATTACGTCACGCGATATTATACCGAAAGTCTCGTGATAATTATGCAATATTTTTGTTTTATTTGTGAAGCATTTCATCCCGCCCAACATGTACCCAAAGATTATAGAGGCGGGTAGGTTGTGTTGCATTCAGTCCAAGATGGCGGAGCTGCACTCGATAGAATGTTCCATTGCAAGCTGCAGCACAACGTTCTATTGAGTTTCGCCTCTTGTTACGTTTATACTCTTTGATGCACCTCTCGAAAAATACACATCACTTGGTAGCGTTGCATTTCCCCGGACTCATTTCCTGGTTCTCCTTCTCCATAAACAACGTGAAATCAAAGAGAGGGTTAACTTCTCCTGCTCCAGATTTCATATACAGATTTTCATAATTTCATATACTATCGATATCGCAATATTCATTATTGATATCGCAATATCACATTTTTTCAATATCGTGCACACTTAGTAGAGGAACACTTTTTCCTGATCTGTTTTGATCTTTTTCTCCTCTTTAGCTCCGGCTACCTGAAGGCTAAGCAGTACATGGAGGAGGAGAACTATGACAAAATCATCAGCGAATGCACCAAGGAGATTGAGTCAGGTGGCCGATACACTGCAGAGGCCCTGCTGCTGCGTGCTACATTCTACCTGCTGATTGGTAACGCTACTGCTGCTCAGCCTGATTTGGACCGGGTGATCAACATGCAGGACGCCAATGTGAAGGTACGCTCTGTTTATTTGATTAGCCCGTTAGCCAAGAATACCAAGGCAATTTAACCCTTGTGTTGTCTTCGGGTCAAATTTGACCTGTTTTCAAATTATTATTATTTTCGGAAATATGTTCTGCCATTCAAAATAAGAAAACGATTTCAAAACAGTTTCCTGACTAAACATTGACATATACCAGTCTGTAATAATCCATCAACATATATTCATCTGATCTTCACTATAGTGAAAATAATTCATAATTTCTGCCTATTTTACTCCAAAATAAGGTATAATTTCATGTACAGTAAATGTGGTTTATTGGCCATAAATTAAAAAAAACACCAATTTTTTTTTTTTTTTTTTTGAAATCATCCATTTTCTCCCAGTTCATCTAATGATTTGTACACACACACAAAGACGTCCTTTACAAAGGACTTTTGAACCTGACAGGTTCTCACTCTGTACTATGGTCTAATTTTTACAGCTACGAGCCAATGCTTTGATCAAGCGGGGAAGCATGTACATGCAGCAGCAGCAGCCTATGCTCTCTACACAAGATTTCAACATGGCAGCTGAGATTGACACACACAACCCTGATGTCTATCACCACAGGGGTCAGGTAAGAGTCAGGCAGCACCCCATGTGGTCTGAGTGATCAGATCTCTATGCATCCTCAATGCCTCCTGGGTGTCTTCACACCTGTACTTGGACCCGTCTACTTGTGATCATATCACTCGGACGGATGTTAATACCAGGTTAGACTGGAGCCTACAACATTTAATGTTTAACTGATTGGCCGTCGTTTGACAACTACTAAGTTAATGTTTGAAATGTCTTGCTATAGTGCTCTATCTAAAGTCTCTATTTCCTTTCAGCTGAAAATCCTGTTGGACCAGGTGGACGAGGCGGTGGGAGACTTTGATGAGTGCATCCTGCTCAGGCCTGATTCTGCTCTCGCCCAGGCTCAGAAATGCTTCGCTCTTGTAAGTTCTGGCTAAAGATCATTAAAAAAAGCAAGCGTGCCATTATCTAACCTATAAAATGCATTTTTATTTCAACCAGTTCTGCTGCTGGTCGCATTAATGGCTGCTACAAATCGAGATTAGCTGCTGAGTTTCTTTTCTTTTTTTGTGCTCTTCAGTACAGACAAGCATATACTGGAAACAACCCGTCACAAGTACAGACAGCCATGGACGGTTTTGAGGACGTGATCAGAAGGTTCCCCAAGTGTGCTGAGGGCTATGCTCTGTATGCCCAGGTAAGGAATCCAAAACTTGATTTTCTTTTTACACATCAATGGGTGCTTTAGTGCTCATTTGCTTTGCCCATTTTCTGTTTGATTTAGACAGAAAATAGCAGCTATATATGTCTCGATGTGTTCAACACGACCGTTTGTGAATTTTTCAGGCTTTGACCGACCAGCAGCAGTTTGGAAAAGCAGATGAGATGTATGACAAGTGCATTGAACTGGAACCAGACAATGCAACCACATATGTCCACAAGGGGTAGGCATTTTCCCTTTTTGGTAGGCCTGTTGTTAATATAACTAAATATGTGATTTGTATGTGTAATTAATCATCAGTTAATAAAAATTCCATATATGTCCAGTTTATTACAGCTTCAATGGAAACAAGACCTTGACTTGGGTCTAGAGCTCATCAGTAAGGCCATTGAAATCGACAACAAATGTGACTTTGCTTATGAAACTATGGGAACCATTGAAGTTCAAAGGTGAGATAAATAACTTGACTCAGTTCTCACATTAGAACACTTCTTGAAGTGCTTGAAATCATAACAAGAGCATTTTCTTTTCAGGGGAAATCTGGACAGGGCAATCGAAATGTTCAACAAGGCTATTAACCTGGCCAAGTCTGAGATGGAGATGGCCCATTTGTACTCGTTATGTGATGCAGCATACGCCCAGACAGAAGTGGCAAGGAAGTATGGGCTGAAACCTCCAACACTGTAACGTCTCTGCCAATCCATCGCCAATCTCAATTTTCATTGCTGAACCTAACTGTGGTATATGCAACTGTCTGACTTAACCTTTGATTTGTTAAAACAAAACAAAAAGCGCACTGGATTATAAAAGAAAAAAAGGAAGAGCCCTGAATATATACTGTTTACATCCAATTAAAGGGGTTTGTTAAGAAGGATTTCTATTCCCAATCGAGCCGAGGCTGTGATCCAGGCTTCTGGTTGACTTGGTGGTTTGTCAGGGTGGGGGGGCTCTTAACTGACACAGCCCTTTGCTGACACTTAATTCAACCAGAACATTGTCATCAAACCTTTTTATTGCTCAGAATAAAGAGAAAGATAGTGTAATCTAGAGAGAAAAACATACATGAATGGCCATGTATACCTGTCTAAATTAATAGTAACTATGTGAAATGTAAGTGAACTGAGATGTGTGCAGTCCGTCGAACCAATTACTGACTTTAAGGCTTTTGTGACACTTAAAATCTACAGAAAATACTGTGAGAGCTTTATGTAGTTCTAATGGACTGTTCTTATTGTTAATTTATGCTGATCTAAAGTGTTGTCTCTAAACATACACTATCAGTTCCGAATGCAAGGTTAAAAGTCTAGTCAAATGTGTAATGTCTGTGTTTGTAATGCTGGAATTGATCCTACGGATACTGGGCTACAGAGAGGTTTAGTTTAGCATCTGGAAGTGGTTGTTTTTTGTTTTTTTTTAATTATGGGATTGCCTGTTTTCTTTTTTTATATACTTTGTGCAGCATGTTCACTTTATAAATAAATGTAAATGCAATGCTCGTGCTGTCTTGAACACTAGGAAACCCCAACTATAAGAGACTTTGGGCAAAACACTTGATTAGAAAAACTTAATCAACATGTTTGGTTTTTTGAAAATGTTATTTTTGAATTGTCTCTAGTTTCAGAAGATGTCACAAGGGATTGGGCTGTTCAGTGGTTTTTCCTAGCTCACTTTAATCAAACATGATTTATTTTCTGTTTTATTGTAAAAAGATTATTTTTCATGCTACATTACAGTTTTTGACAGAGTAACCTTTAAAACAGTTTTTATTTGTTTCTGTCCTTTTCAAATTCTGTTCTCACAACCCAAGCCTTATTGTTTCTAACAACCCACATGCATCCCTGAGAATATCTTGGTCCAGTGTATGATATGGTACTCAAGTAACATCTGTACTTTGTAAAAAATAAAATTAGCCAGCACTGCTGAATGTTTGTATGTTTGGAGTATTTTCAACTTTTAGAAAACTAAATTATAAATGTTCTGTGACATCTAGCAGCAGTTATGGCTACATTTTATTGAATGTGTGGTAATATCAAGGAACCAAATCGTGCATTCCAGCTGCAGCTGGTGAGGACTTCTCAGCATAAATCATCGTCTTAAACTTACAGAAACAAACTAGAGAAATTGATGTAACTGTCAGCAGATATCCACAAAATATTGGCTGTCTAATAGAAATGACACTGACATTCTTCATCAGTGATATGTATGGTGACCAAAGTAAAAGAGAAAATGAATCCTAATAAAGTTATAATTCCTGGAATGAATCTCACCTTTGCAATTTCCTTTAGCCTGTACAGCCTTACATTCTGCAAATCAATGTTCAATCCATTTGTTTTGTGGCATTTTCAGGCCTTTTATTTGATAGGACAGGTTAGACGTGAACGGGGAGAGAGGTGGAAAGACCTGCAGCAAAGGGACGCAGGTCGGAACCGAATCCGCGGCTGCGCGCGCTACAGCCTACCAGGCGTGCTACCCATAGACTATATATTAATAACTAATGATATACAGTCTATGGTGCTACCCCGGTGCCCGCACTGACAACTCTTAGTTAAAAACTTCACTCCGTTTTAATGCTTTGAAACTTTCTTTTCTTAATATTCTTGCTATTTAGTGTTCTCGTGATCTGTAAAATATTGCAAATATTACTGCTGCTCAATACTTGTACGAAGTAGACATCTTGATGCTGCCACCTACAGGCAAAGAAGGTAACAGCTGCTTCAAATATAACACTTGTTCCATCTGCAGGCAATGAGTGTTATTACTGCAATTTTCATTTTTATATCTTCTGCTTTTTTGTGTTTTTGATGCTTGACATTTTAGACTTAAACTTGTCTGTAAGATAAAATGAAATCATTCATAAAACACTTTAACCCTCACTGGATACTTAACATTGAAATAGATATACAATTAGCTGTATACTGTATTAGGCTTTCTCAGGCAGTTTATTTGAAAAGTAAATCTATGTGCAATAAAATAAGTAATTTTCACATGTTACAGTGTGTAAGTTAACGCCTGTTTCTGGGTCCTGGGTTGGGTAAGTTACTGGGACACTTGAATATAACAGAGCCATCCTTAATGGTATTAGTCACAACTGCTTTTCAACTTTTGAACTATGACAAGTTTAAGTGCTATGATAAGTGCTTATCAAATTTTCATGTGTTCAGACAAAAAAAAGTAAATGGTAACACCTATGTTTATTGTTTTAATGTTTAAAGACACAACTTATTCAGCATATGTTGATACTGGCTTCCTTAATTGCTCTCTGCTCTCCAAAAGGCGAAATACATTTGAAACACTGCCTGCGGAAATGTTTAGGGAACTGTCTAAAGACTGGTGTTGAGGCTTTAAACAATCCTAGCAGCACCTACTGGCTCATTAAAAAGGAAGATTTTATATTAAAAGAGGTAGTATGTCAAATGTAGCAAATGTTAGCTCTTTTGAAAAAGTTGATCTGTTAAAAACATATCACTCTCACAAATATTGAAATGAATATTCTAGTCTTATGAATAGCTGGTTCATTGTCAAGTGCCACACATAAAAGCTTTAAGAGTTGACATCCGAACCAGGACGATTAGTTGCAGCCACAAGACAATCCCATGGATGGATTATATCAAAGATCATCTATACTGTTCTAAACATAGACTGTATACGGTTCTTAACCGTCTCTGATTATATTATCAGTCGCAGTTGCTCTTTGGCGTTGAACGACACGTTGGCCGTGTTGACGGCATTTGACGTGTTCCCGTCACAACAATGGCGGATACCGTGGATGAAGCTCTTCAGGGCAGCTGGTGAGACAATTTGTTGTCGGACTAACATAAGAGACGTTTTTTCGATTGTCAAACAATTGTGTGGGTGTCATCTGACAGTATTTGATGTATAGTAACTAAACATGAGCTTGCGTAGTTAATCTGTTCTGCTGACGGTGGATGCTAACCTGTAACGTTAACCAGTTTGATACGTTACCGTTACTGCTCGGCGGCTAGCTAGCTAACGTTAATGTTAATTAGCTAGCTAGCTAGCTAGCCAAGTTGGTTCTGATAAATTAGCAGCCCAGTCGTTAGGTCGGACACAAATAACCCAAGAGCTTTTGAGAAAGACCCGTCAAAGTATTTATAGTATAATCACTTTCTTTCTCACATTGACACGTTTATAGGCAAAGCGTGTAGCCAGCAAGCTAACAATAACTAGCCGGTGTTTGTCGAGTGCTGCTTCCCTTAACCAGAACACAACCGCTGCCCTAAATTTAGCTCCAGTTTGTTCCTCGCACGTTATATGTGTAATATAACGCTAATTGTATTACATGATAAAGTAATTGTGAAATTGTCAGTAAGTATTGGACTTTTCAAGACTCAAAGAGCGTTGCGTATGGAGATAAATGCCATCGATATCTTTATATGTCGTGATATCTGCCTGGAATGGAAAATCACCTGTTAACAGTCACTGTCATTTCGTTGTGGTGGTATTTGGAGAACAACAAGTACATTGGATGGAACTAATGGTTAAATGGTATACGTGCAGTTTAGTGTCCCAAATTATTTTCCAAATACTGATGAGGGTCTTATTTGAGACAGGTTAGGGTAGCATAGGTGGTTTAGCAGGTTCATAATTAATTAAGGACATTGCAGGGGGGATTTGGGACACTAAACTGCACGTATACCTTTTTATCTTGACATTTTGTAAGCAAAATGTTTATAACTTAATTACAAGTGCTCAGGTACAAGTTGCCATAGACCAAAGTGATGGCGTAAAATTGCCATTGTCAGACCGAGAATTATAACCATTCAATGTTTGGTAATTTAAGTTGAAAAGTGGCTCAAATTATTAATTGATTGTCAAAATAATCAAAGTTTGAATACTAAATTACTTAATACTCAATAAAACCACTAATCATTACAGCATAAATGATTCACACACAGTATAAATAGATATGACTGCAAATACGTTATTACAGTGAAGGGTCATTTTCTGTGATTTCTGCAACATTGTTGGAACTAGTGATACATGTCACACATATGAAATCTTATCTTTGTTTTTGTGGACATTTATGCTTTGCTTGATCTGTTAACTTTTGTCATTGTGTGTGCTGTTTGTGCCTCTTCAGGGACCAGGATCTAGCTGAGGCTCTGGACTCAGGTGGCTCTGACATGGAGATGGAGAGAGGCATCATCCAGGTCCAGGAGCATTCAGCTCAACACAGGGCCAAGATGTGGAAGGTGAGACATGACAGGAGTCAGTCCACACACGCTGAAACTGACCGCCAATTACAAAAAGCAGTTTCACTTCTAATGTAGTCTCGCATTGCCAGACCTTCCTCCACAGCGCTGCAGATGAGGGTCTGGCTAGTCCACACAGCATTCAGCGAAAAACGTGCTCTGGTTTATCGGCATTTCTTTAAACCAATCACAATCGTCTTGGCCGGCAAAGCACCGGACAGAGCCACGGTGCCTCTGCTAAATAGTCTCAGGAAGGAACTTGTTTTGGTGGAACATGTGTACGTTCAAAAGTAGTTTTAGTCGTGCAACAGAAAACTCAGATTGGACAGATAGTCTAGCTAGCTGTCTGGATTTACCCTGCAGAGATCTGAGGAGCAGTTAACCATAGTCCTCACAAATCCACCAGAGGTTAGAACGCCAACACAGAGACAGAGGAAGGGGACGGACATCCGGCAGAATTTCCGGCGCCACCTGAACAATCCCGGAAGTGAAACATCGTCGATATAGACTGCTTATAATGTGACTGTCGCTGTATTTTAAAACACGTTATTGTAAAAGTTGATTATTAGCAATGTACAAGAAATTGTGTTTGAATTGTAATCAGAATCAGTTTTATTGGCCAAGTATACTTACATACACAAGGAATTTGACTTCGGTAGATGTTAACTCTCTTTACATTCAACAAATAGACATGAAGTAGTAAACATTCAGTAGACAAATAGTAATATAGACACATACTGTACAATAGAGACAACAATATACATATAGGCACATATAAACATAATTTACAAAAATACAAATAAGACATAATATCAAGACAAGTACACATGGAGTGGGATGTAATAGTGGAAAGTACTGTGCAAGATGCATATTGGAATGATAAGTATGTCATGTGTAGAGAAGTGGGGATGACCCCTCTTATCCTCAGTTCAGTAGAGTGATGGCAGTAGGAAAGAAGCTGTTCTTATGTCTGGTTGTGTTTGTGCACAGGGATCTGTAGCGCCTGCCAGAGGGGGGGATGCTTCTGTTATTAGAGTCTACATGCTGTAAAGGAATTACTCTCGTCATAGACCCAAGTCAACAGACAAGAAAGACCAGTATCTAACAATGTAAAGGTCTTTGTGGCACACCCACAGTTAAGGCGTCAGTTCTGTTTGAAACCACATACCAACAACATATTTTGATCCCTTCACGCTGGTGACAGCCGTTGCCGGAGGCATTATGTTTTCGGGTTCTTGTTATCGCGATATCTCAGGAACAACTTGAGGGAATTTCTTCAAATTTGGCACAAAAGTTCACATTGGACTCAAGGATGAAGTGATTTCTATTTTGGAGGTCAAATGTCAATGTTACTGTGATGTTTTTGGCCATAACTCAATAATCCCTACGCTAGTTATGACAACATGCATTTCACACAAATGTCTACTAGGGTAACACGATGCGATGACATTCAATATTCAAAGAGTCAAAGGGCAACTACACTGTGACATAATGTTCTGCAAAAACGCGTTTCTGGCCATTATTCAACGCCATAAACTAGGGTGTGTGTGTGTGTGTGTGTGTGTGTGTGTGTGTGTGTGTGTGTGTGTGTGTGTGTGTGTGTGTGTGTGTGTGTGTGTGTGTGTGTGTGTGTGTGTGTGTGTGTGTGTGTGTGTGTGTGTGTGTGTGTGTGTGTGTGTGTGTGTGTGTGTGTGTGTGTGTGTGTGTGTGTGTGTGTGTGTGTGTGTGTGTGTGTAGGTTGTACTTTGGACAGTTGGTTAGACTACATTTCTACCTGTTAGTACTTTAACTCTGGGTTATAAAAATACCACCAACTCCCCTTCAGGTTGATAGACGTCACAGGGTTGTTGGCAGTCTTGTATAAAGTACTTGAAAGCAATACTTGAGTACAAGTATTTTACCAGAAAATAACTTTTGGTAGCTAAAGTTAAAGTATCTGATATTTACTGTACTTAAGTATGTGAAGTAAAAGTAAAAAGAACTTTATGGCCAAAGGTGTGTAACGTTATCTTCATCACCACTGTCGTCGGGGTGGTCATCATCGGTTACCATGGCGGCAGAGCCTGCAGCAGGTGCTTCCATGACGCTATAAGTTAACATGCTTCCTCCTCTTCTTCTTTAGTTTTGGCCTATGTTTTTTGCTGCTTGGCAACAAACAGGCATTAGGTCACCAACTGGAATGGAGCGTGCATTATCTTGGCAATTTAAGAGCAATGATTCACCAAACCTTCTTTTTTTTTCCATTGTAACAAATATCTTCTGATTTGATTTTGTAGTAACGAGTAACCAAGATGCTTAGGGGAAATGTAGTGGAGTAAAAGTATACATTTTATTTAGGAAATGTATTGGATTAAAAGCAAAGGTTTCCGGAAATATAAATAACAAGGTAAAGTACAGATATGTGAAAATTCTACTTAAGTACAGTAGCAAAGTATTTGTTACATTACAACACTGGTTGTTGGCTATGTATTTCTGTTAAGCTACTTTGAATATGAAGTTTGTATAGAGTCCATCAAAAAGGTCTTAAACCATACTCAACTGTAGATCACCTTCACCCCTTTAGACTATGCAGCGTAGCATTCATGGAGCTTTCATTCTTCATTTATTTACAGACTGATGGAGTTGTTAAATTGTACAAGATGAATAGATACAGTTGGGACACATTTTAAAGGGAACTGGATGAAAGTTGAGTGGTACTCTAGGTTCTTATTAGCCCATTTATTTTCATTCAAGAAATCTGAAAATCTGGCAAGCTATTGGCATTGCAAGATTATAGTTTTACTTACAAATAGCAAACACAAGCAATAACCAATAAAAAGATGCAAGGGTTGTCTGGTGTCATCGGCTATAATGCTGACACTGTCTGACCTGAAGGACACATCATAATGTTTTAACATCTTGGTTTGTGTTGAGTTTGTATGAAACATAGTACCATTTTTCCAAGAGTACCATCCAGCATCTTCTGATATGTTGTAATCTGCTAATGTGTTTGTAATTACAACTATTTCTGTGTACATCAAAATGTGATGCATTGTACCTTAACAATCAACTCTTACAGATGGTGTAGCATTGCTTGTAATCATTCTCATCTGGTAAATAACTAAGGCTAGATTTAAATAAATAAAAAGGACATTAATAGGGTTGCAGCTATTGCTTTGTGTCTGTCTCTTAAATATAACAATTTAATAAATCGAGCCATACAGCTATATCTCTGTAGATTAGTTCTTTATTAATGGAGCAGCAGTCGAGTCACTGATTACATATCTGTCTCAGTCTATGACGTGTTTTATTAAGTATCCTTTCATCACTTACTAGCTGCATGTTGAGCAGTGATTTCTTGTTTTGTGTTGGCAGATTGCTCTAAATGTCTCTGGAAAAGGAGACAGCCTGTCTCCCTGGGACGGCAGCCTCGATTTACCAGAACAGACCCTCATTCACAACCGCAGTCAACAGCTGATTGGTGAGTAAAAGAATGTGCCCGTAATTCCTTGAAACAATCCTTGGATTTTGGAATTACTGCAGTAAAAGTACATAGTCAGCACCAAACAATGAACAGGATGAATTCAGCAACTAGCAGTTTGTGCAGGCCCAGGACGGGAATTCCCCTCAACATGAAAGGTACCAGACATCATTTAACCAAGCCATAAGGTATAAGAAAGTCCAAGTACAAAATAGTAGTGATAATACAATTAGTATTGAGTCAATATTCCTAGGGTGTTGAATATTTAGAAGAGGATTAGCCTTGAGTGAAAACTATATGGAGATGATGTGGTTTGTGTCATTTACTTTAAAGCGGAACTCTTGATTTCACACATCAAACGTCTGTTTACTGTATAAAGCTTTTTTTTTTTTGTGCCTCAAGTGATGTCACTTTCAAAGTCAAGTTTGAAAATGAAAAAAAATCTGGGGGTGTGGAGTTAGAAAGAAGTGATCTTACCAGACCTGTGTAGCCCCCGTCCTCATCTCTGCTTGAGGCTAGCAGCTACATTAGCCGCTACTAGCATAACGCACCTGGATCTCTGACGAACTGTTGCCGATAGAGTTGCATTGTGGTTAATGTAGGTGCTAGGTTTAGACAAACAACAAGAATGTGTGAAATTAATAAACAGAATCTCTGATTCTCCTGCGTGGATTTTTAATCCTTCTTTAACTGTCTATTGTTAATCCCACAGTGTTATAGGAGAGTAATGCTTACTTGGTGGAGTTCTCTTTTAAGTTACTCACTCACTCACTCACTCACTCACAAAAGCTGTGGTAGAGAAAAAAGGGTTGTGTTAATTTTGGGTCTGCCAGTATCTGAAGAAGATTGTCAGGATTTCAGAAGTCTTCTCTTCTGACAAGTTGACAACAAGATCTGGTACACAAACAATATCTGGTGCTCAAAATAGAAAGCCCCTTGTAAGAGTGATGGCCAGAAAAGCTTGGCATACAGATAAAGTGCTCTTTTCATATATTATTTAATAGTAGTGCTTAACCTATGACTTAGCTTTGTCAGTGTACATTCTGTTTCTCTGCTTCTTGAATGTGGATGGCAACTTGTGTTTGTGATGTTTCTCATAAAAAGGTTTCTAAGGCACAATCTGCGTTGTATCCCATGTTTAGACCAGCTGAAAGTATCAGAGGAAGAGAGACGTGATATGGTGTCTGACGTTGAGTCAGTCATCACTTTCTACTGCAAGTCCCGCAACATTTCCTTCACCCCAGAGCTGAGCTGGCCGCACCTGCTCAAACCACTGCTGGGGCTTCAGCTTCCCCGCAGCGACCTCTACAACTGCTTCTACGCTGTCATGAACAAATACATCCCCAGGTGAGCTGTTGCTTTTAACCATCTTTTACGTTCCGCCTAGTCTATATCAACGAAGGTTAGTTCCGGTGCCGCCAGAGATTCCGCCAGACGTCCCTCCCTCTCCGCTTACTTTGTGTTAACTTTAAACTCCGTCGGATCGAGCAACATTAACCGAAGCCTCTGAGCAACGTTACACACTGAAAATGGAAAGTTTGAAGGAACATTTGGATCGTGCTACAAGGCAGGCCTGCTTGGTTTGTTCGGGGAATGATTATAAAGATTTACAAAGAATATGTTTACGGCATTTCCTCTCTAACTGGGACGTTTTAGGGCCTATTGGAGGGATTTGCAATGGACAAAATACACACGGTGCTACACTGGTAAGAGCAATTGAGGTTTAACCATGTATTAGCTAATTTAAATAGCTTGCGTTACTGTATTGTGTGAAAAGTTAGCTTCATTTAATATTGTATGTGGGGTTTTCTTTTGCGGGGTGCACAAGTAAAAGTTTTTTTTTCTTAAGACCATTTTACAGATTCATTGTCACTGCGTCCGGAGCTTAGCGCCGCCCAAGACGATTGTGATTGGTTTAAAGAAATGCAAACAACCCCTGATCGTCTTTTTGTTTATGCTCCTGTTGCCAGACCTTCCTCCGCAGCGCTGTGGAGATAGGTCTGACAACGCGGGACTACATTCCTCTCAATAATAGACAGTACATGGAGACTTTAGTTGTAAATTATACTGTGGTCTAGACCTACTCTAAATGTAAAGTGTCTTGAGATAACTGTTATGATTTGATACTATAAATACAATTTAATTAAATTAAACGTTGTCAATTATGTCCATTACAGGGACTGCGTGCCAAACGGCCGGCCCTTCCACCTGTACAGACTACTGCTGCAGTACCATGAGCCAGAGCTCTGCTCCTTCCTGGACACCAAAAAGATCACACCTGACTCCTACGCCATCAACTGGGTATGTTCAGTCTTCACAGTCCGAGTCAGTCTGACACGTTATTGCCCAGTGATTCCGACCACGTCTGAACTACTGTAAGTGTCTTTGTGTGCGTTTTGTATTTCCTCCATAGATGGGAAGTTTGTTTTCCAGCCACTGCCCTCCAGACGTCACCCAGGCTGTGTGGGACTGCTACCTCCGGCAGGCCGACCCCTTCCTCATCTTCTTCCTCATGCTCATCATCCTCGTCAATGCCAAGTATGCCGCTAGTGGAAGCTACACAGTTCCAGATCATACCAACATAACTAACCTTAAATGTAATCTTGATTCATCTTTGTTGGATTTACCCTTAGGGAGGCCATCCTTTCAGATGAAGGAGGCAGCAAAGAGGACATCATCAGTAAGTTTGACTTGCTGCCATTTTATTTATGAATTTGTTTAATCTCTTGTTAAACACCGGAGTTAAACAAGACTTTCTTTGTCACAGAAATGCTAGAAGCGTCTCCTTCTCACCTGGAATCGGAGGACATTGAAGATTTGTTTTCTCTGGCCCAGTATTACCAGAGCAAGACCCCTCTGTCTCTCAGAAAGGTAAGGCACTATGTATGTGTTTGAACAACACAGAGTAATCAGAATCAGTTACGAACTCCAGATATACAACCAACATATATTATACAGACAACATATATATTAAAAACAAATTTACAGTGTGTGTGTGTGTGTGTGTGTGTGTGTGTGTGTGTGTGTGTGTGTGTGTGTGTGTGTGTGTGTGTGTGTGTGTGTGTGTGTGTGTGTGTGTGTGTGTGTGTGTGTGTGTGTGTGTGTGTGTGTGTGTGTGTATGTATATATATGTGTATATGTATATGTATATATGTATGTATGTATATATGTATGTATGTATATATGTATATATATATATATATGTATATATATGTATATATATATATATATATGTATATATATGTATATATATGTATATGTATATATATGTATATATATGTATATGTATATATATGTATATATATGTATATGTATATATATGTATATATATGTATATGTATATATATGTATATATATGTATATATATATATATGTATATATATATATATGTATATATATATATATGTATATATATATATATATATATATATATATATATATATATATATATATTTTAAATAAATAAATAAATAAATAAATAAATAAATAAATTTAAAAAAAAAAAAAAAAAAAAAAAAAAGATCAAATGTAGAGTGCAAAAAAATGATTGTTTTTGTTTGAGAAGATTACAGAGAGGGGGTGTTTGACTCTCCGAGTAGTGCTGAGCTGAACCAAGTCTGTGATGAGACCGCTAACAAAGAGACAAAGGCAGCTGCACAAGAGAAGTCATTGTTTCAAAGCCATTGTTGTGTGTTTGCTTTGCCCTGCCCTGGTAGATGAACCAGAATCTGTTTGGTAGCAGCCTGGTGGCTCTGAAAGAAGAGGACACTGACCTGAGTCAGGCACTGTGTCTCCCTGTGTCTGTCCCTGAGATCCTGCAGGCCAACCAGCTGCAGCAGGTCGGTAACACTCACTTAGCCATGTGAGTAGAAAGAAGGAGAACCTGAATGTGATAATAATGGATTTTATTTCCAGGATGGGGTACGTTTCTTTGTGGTGGATTGTCGGCCTGCAGAGCAGTACAACGCTGGGCACCTGTCCACGGCCTTCCACCTGGACTCCGACCTGGTGAGGGTAGACAATATTGATTCTGTGTTCAAATGTATGGAGTGTATGAATTATTACGGATAGGGTTGTCCCTATCCTGAGAGAGCTGTTTTGGTGTTGAGAGAGAGAAAATACTAATTTGCTGCACTAAGTTAAATGTATTAAGCTTAAGACACATATTTTAGTTACTTTGTTTTCTTAGTTATTTTTGTAAACAAACAACGGTGTGCAGCAATATTATCTGAGCAACCACAAGTATCGGCTCGGGACTCGGATCGGTGTGAAAGAAGCTGATCGGGACATCCCTATTTTCTTTTGTTCTCACAGATGCTCCAGACCCCCTCTGAGTTTGCTCTCTCTGTGAAGTCCCTGTTGGAGGCTCAGAAGCAGTCTTTAGAGTCGGGCTCCATTGCCAGCGGAGAGCACCTGTGCTTCATGGGCAGCGGCAGGGAGGAGGAGGACATGTACATGAACATGGTGTTGGCCCATTTCCTGCAGGTGAGGGACATGAAAAGAGAAGAATTAACATCATTGCTGCAGTGTGATTTGCCTCCTGTTTGGGAAATACAGATCATGTAACAATGTTTGTTCCTTATGTATGTGTTCCTTGCTAACATTTTAGCTAATTAAAGGTTTTCTATTACAGAAAAACAAAGAATATGTCAGCATTGCTAAAGGAGGTTTCATGGGTAAGTATGTGAATATAAGAATACTGAGACTC
This sequence comes from Zingel zingel, assembly GCA_023566125.1. Taxonomy (NCBI): domain Eukaryota; kingdom Metazoa; phylum Chordata; class Actinopteri; order Perciformes; family Percidae; genus Zingel; species Zingel zingel. The sequence goes on along the minus strand of CM042322.1, from coordinate 1,652,594 downwards.
CTGGTGCCAGAAGCATTAAACTGTGCAGATTCATGACTAAAACACTGTACACACACAGACAGAAATATCCACTTTTTCTTTTCATCAGAATTATAAAGCTGTGAGTACACCTGGTTCTGTTTTCTAACTTCCTAACATTGTGGAACTGGGTGCACGAGCCTCATTTCCCCTCTCACGGAGCAGCTGTCATTATCAGTGATTTCACAGCACTAATATCAAAACAGACTTCATAAAGTGCTTCATGTTAAATGGTAAGATGAGAAAAACATCAATATAGGCAAATAAAATGATGCCCACTATGTAAAAAAGAATTTATCAAGTAACTTATTGAAATAAAGTATTGACATACAAATTGCTATAAAGACTAAAAAATAACCTAAACAACCTTTTTATTATTAGATTACATCCCTCACCTTGTGTTTCATCTTCACGTTAAAGAAAACGTGCTCTGATGTATTTGTTAGAAACTCACATTCTCACCACACACTCTTCTGTTATTAATACCAGTTGATGCGTGGGAAGTGGGATATGCATCTTTTTTGTGTGAACACATCATATATATATATATATATATATATATATATATATATATATATATATATATATATATATATATATATATATATATATCTCTCTCTCTCTCTCTCTCTCTCTGGCCCCTGGTCACAAATGCAGGTTTAATATTAGTGAGAAGTAAACAAAAAAACTAACAGATTTGTGTGATTTCAGCCCTCCAAAAGCATCTGGTAGACATGAATATTGAGGGTCTTGACTCTTCATACATCCACTGGATCGTCAGCACGTCCGGATCTCACAGCAGCCTCAGCTCTGCCGATGTACGTGGTCAAAAACATTTGTGAACGCACAAATTAGTACTTTGACTCACTGAGACAATATGTTGCCAGTTGGTCTTTAGCTCCACGTTGGACACGCATTTGAATAAAGTTTGACTTGTTCACACAGATAATCATCTTTTTTTCCTGATACAGGGAGAGTTACTAAGTAGCCCTGGAGACGGCAAAGGCGTCAAGTCTTTGGTCAACAAAATGACATTTGCTCTCAAGTCCAAGTCAGTGAACGTGAAGGAGAAGATGATCAGCTTCATCGAGAACACCTCCACCCCTGTAGACAGGTGAGCTCCTAGCTCCTCCTCTACGTCCCTCAAACACACACTACAACCCACTCTTATACTTTGCTTCTTCATTTTTAGGGGTTTATAGTTTTGCCACAATTTTAAATTGTTCCTCATTTTTTTTAATTAAGACATTGAGATCAATTTCCAAAAGATGATATTTTTTTGTAGTTTTTTTTTTATTCCTCTTTTTAGTCAACTTTAGCATGGGTGTATTCACTTATGCTGAGCACTGTACATCCGTTGAGTCAGATATCAGGTGTGAACTATCTAGTCTGTAAAAACTTAAGAAGACTTTTCTTCCTACACAACTACATTAACTAGACTAATCAAATCAGACAACTGTGGTCATTTGATAACTGTAAACTGACATTTTAGTTTTGCAACTTTTTTTTTTTTTTTTTTTTTTTTTTTTCTTCAAATTTAAGTTTACCATACCTTGTGCCTTATTCCATGCTAGAATGTCTTTCAATCTGCCCTGGCCAGAGAAGGTGATTCCAGATCGGTAAGAGCTCCCTGATATCACCAGCATGCTCACTGGCTGTAGACCCGCACCAGTGCGCGGGATTGTAGGAGAGTTAACCTGTTTCACATTAACGCATGTGTAGTATATCAGCATCTCTGCCCACGCCGCTCACTCATGTAACGGCACTACACGTACCAGAAGTTCCAGATCTGTCTTCATGCTTTTACTAACAACATTCAGCACTGCTGTTTAGTCGGCACTACTGAAGCTGCTGTGAACGCGATGTGTTTATTGCGCCAGTTGATATTGCGATGACGATTAAAAAAATATGTTGTCCAGCCCTAAACCTTAGTGTCACTGCTGTTTGCTTGGAGATGCACTTAACACTCTGTCTTTCCATTTCATTGTTGTTCTTTTAGATGATAGCCAGGGCTATGCAGAATCTACTATAAAAACATCAAAATAACTTGTATGTGGGGCTGCAAATAGCCCTGCATATCATACACTAACGAATCTAGCTCTTCTGGAGTATAAGTGTCCCATTTAACCTCTTTCTTTATATTTAACAGCATAACCTGGCAGTAGTGGGCTAAGGAAGTCTTCATGCCGCCGTTGTGTGTGCAACCTTGCTGTTATTTGTATTTAATGTGACTTTTCATCACAGGCATTATTACATTATGTATCCTCGCAGCCTTCACTCAGTGCGGATTTGACGCTCTAAGTTGTCCTGTTTTCCATCTCTAGGCACGTGAGCAGCAGCGACCACGTCGGCAAACCTTACCGGGGGGTGAAGCCTGTTTTCAGTATTGGTGATGAGGAGGAGTATGATACAGGTAAACTCCCATTGAGTGGTGCTACAGGGGAAATAAAAAGGTTGCTGTTGGATGCCTCTAAACTTAAAATATGTAAATAATGTGACTTTTTTTTTTATTTTGAAAAACATGCTTCCCCCCCCCCGCAGATGAGATCGACAGCTCATCCATGTCAGACGACGACAGGAAGGAGATTGTCAACATTCAGACCTGGACAAACAAACCAGATGTAAAGCATCACATTCCATGTAATGAGGTGAAAGAAACTGGCCACATGTTCCCCAGGTGAGTTGCTGCCCGAAGGAATTTGCATAAGTGTGTAAGAATATTCTTCACATGACCCCCTGACACCCGTCCTTCCCAGCTATCATGGGTGTCGAAGGTTGGAAACTAGAAGGGGAAGTTGCATTTAAATGTGACTAATCCCCACTTCCCTAAAAATTAACAAGAAGCGTTGCAATCATTCAGGAATCTGTGAATGGTAACACTGACTCTGTCAATCTGTTCTTTTCAGCCACTTGTTGATTACAGCGACTCACATGTACTGCCTGCGGGAGATCGCCTCGAGGAAAGGCTTTGCCTACATCCAATCCAGACAAGCACTGAACTCTGTGGTGAAGATCACATCCAAAAAGAAGCACCCAGAACTGATTACATTCAAGTTTGGCAGCAACAACTCAGCTGGAGTGGAGATATCAGCAGTCGAGAGGTGCTTGTCTACACACGCAGATTTCAGATTTCAAACTGTAATTTGAAACTTGCTAACTTTTTTTCAGACATACTAGTGCCACAATATTCTTCCTCGGCAAAGGAAAATGTAAATTTGTATAACATGACATTTTTGGAAATGCGGTTATTCACTTTCTTGACCAGCGGATGAGAAGATCGATTCCACCCTCATGTTTATATGTTAAATATAAAGCTAGAGCCAGCAGGTGCTTAGCTTAGCATAAAGACTGGAAGTAGGGGGAAATTGCTAGTCTGGCTCTCTCCAAAATTGAAAAATATGCCTGGCAGCACATTCTTTGCTCTTTAATTAACACATTTGTTTCACCGTATACAAACAGAAATGTAAAAACAATGATTTGTGGTTTAACTGGGAGCTGCATGCTGTAACTAAATCTTGGTGAACAGTCAGGTGCATCCCAGTCTTTATGCTAAGCTACGCTAATCGTCTGCTGGCTGCAGCTATATATTTACGGTACAGATACAAGAGTGTTGCGGTTTTTCTCGTCTAACTCTCAGTAAGAAAGCAAATAAGCATATTTCCCAAAATGTGGTAATATTCCTTTAACGCACTGCATGAACACATTTGTATAATGACGGAAACAATCTGAATAGAAAACGCAAAAGTGGTGTTGCATTCTCACTTTTTATTCCGCGGTTAGACAAGCGTTTTGGGGGGGGGGGGGGGAATCTGCGTGCATATGGTGACACAAAAGTGTGTGAAATGTGATCCACCAAGTCTGCGCGCCTGCGTAGAACCTTCCTTCTACTTGTCTCGCTCCTCCTCCTCTCTCCCTCTCCTCTCTCTAGTAGCGTGATGACAAAAGCTGACAATTTTTTTTTTGCCATTGTTGGAAGCAATTTTGTTATTGCTCCAAATAATACACACACACACACACACACACACACACACACACACACACACACACACACACACTTGCACAGTGCGTTTTTACCCTTCAGACGGGAATGCGACGGTGGAGCGTTTTTAAGATTTCCACTCTGGAGGGTTTTTAATCTCCAAAAATGCCGTCACCGTCTAAGCGAAAGGCACACCTGATAAAATATTTTGTTGTTTTCTCCCACCAGCGTATTCATGTAAACGGGGCCTTAGAGATGATTCCGGGATATCAAATGAAACAGGCTTAATTAGGTCTATATTCATTCTTTTAGGATATTAAAACTTTATTATGATTATGGAACTCTTTTACAGAATCTTGACAGAGATTGTGTTTGTTGGTAGTTATTTGTTCATTTCACTCCTGTTTCCTCTGTTTTGCCTCCTGTCAGATATTTGATACCTAACGCAGGCGATGCCACCAAAGTCATTAAGCAGCAGATCATGAAAGTCCTAGATGCTCTGGAGAGCTCGTAAAGGGAGACGGCCAGCTGTGACACAAACTGTAACGAGAGTCTCTGTCTGCCGAGAGTGAAACCTTCTCCTGCTCTCCCTCGGGTGTCCTCCCTGCTGGACGCACCAGTGCAGTGTTGACTGTGAAGCCCTGTGTGTCCGTGTTTGGGACATGGCGGGCACACTGCTGGCTGCGGGGCCTGTGGGACAGGCTGTGAGTGTTGAAATACTACGGTGCTCCACGGTCGTCCAACTATTCTCTTTCACTAAGTTAAAAAAACAATATTGGTTGTACTGTATGTTTTTCTTAATCATTGATAAAACATGGGATCTCATCATTCACAATTCTACTTTGGCAAACTTCCCTCTGGCCTTAAGGTAGCGTACTGACCGAGCTCTTTAATCACTACATGACCGACCTTTTCCTTTCCACTTAAAGCATCTCTGTTCTTACCCAGCTGTTTTGTAGGCAACAGTATTGCAGCTCAGTCATGTCTCTTAGTTTCCCTCTCAGATGCCCCCCCTCCTCCAAAAAAGCATTGCTCACATGCACGAGTTGGGTTTCCTAACGCAACAACTGTTTTTGATAACTTGATTTTCCAGCAGGCCGCCTTAAATAGAAATTATTTGAGGATGTTTATAAATATGTGATGCGTGTGTGTGTGTGTGTGTGTGTGTATGTATATATATATATATATATATATATATATATATATATATATATATATATATATATATATATATATATATATATATATATATATATATATATATATATATATATATATATATAATGTGTAAACTGCTCTATATCAGCTCAGACCTTTGCAATGTCATTTTGAAAGCTTATCCTGATGGTTAGAATATGCTTAAACTTAAAACTGGCTTCTAAGCCAGCTCACACGTTTTGAAGTATCCTTTCTGTCTAGAGTAAGAAGTACGCCTTTTACAGAGTTTCTGGAGGATCATTTATTCTCTGCTTTTACATATAATAATTAATAACCTCATGTCATAGTAGTCTGATGTAGCTCTCAGAAAGCACCATTCACAGCCCCTCTGGGCTGCATTAGTATTACAACAAGAGCTTTGGTGATTGCAGTTGAGACTCTGAGCACCTCAGTATTTTTTCCATCCCATTCAGATTCCGTATGTAAATTATTATTCCCCCAGTTAACCTGATTTAAAAAATGCCCAGGTGAATTAAATGTCTGGTTATATTAGCATCTAAAAAGCTATTACTGTAATTGAAGCAACACCACGCTAACTTCTACCTGCCTAGAAAGAAAAGATCGCTGTAGCAAGGACTGTGCTTTGCACTTATAGGCACAGCTTTAAAAGCAATGAAAAGAAAGCAGAAGAAAAAAAAGAAGCAAAGTCATTATATATCTATGCTTTCAAATCAAGTCTGTCTTGTCCATTGTCTTAGTCCAAACTAAGCAGCTTTAGTTTTCTTGCCACTGTTGCCTTCGGCCTCATGCCTGCGATGTGTGATATTGGCACCAGCAGTGGCAATATATCGCTGCTTCTCCTCTAATCTTTTCCTCGCTTTGTTCTTGCTTAATTCTTCATTTGTGTTGGAAGTTGAGTTGTGTAGGCAGCCTGGGTTTAAAGTGATGCTGCACCTTCCTGACCGCTCCACTTCAAACTTCTGTCCAGAGAGGATTTATCCCGGTCATCTGTTAAAACAAAATGAGGGGAGAGGTCAACCTGAGTAAATCATATGGCATATTTAGAATATGGGTGACAAAAACTAAAACTTGAATCAAAGACTCGTGGTCTTTCTTCACTCCAGTCTTTCATAGCATTCCCATGTAATCCATGCTTTGTGTTGTTATTTTGTGGTATTTGTGAGTATTGACTGGAACATCCTCAGGAGTCTTTAATTACTCTGTAACATCACTGGCAGAGGATGTCTCCACTAGTCGAAATGCAACATGTCTCAAGTGTAATTTGCACCTTACTGTACTGCTATTATTTTCTAACTGTTTCTGTTTATAATAAATGGAGATTATTTGAATGCACCTGTGAAAGTATACTCATTCCTACATTATGATCTGTTGGTCCATTACCGGTATATATACAGTGAGGAAAATAAGTATTTGAACACTCTGCTATTTTGCAGGTTCTCCCACTTGGAAATCATGGAGGGGTCTGAAATTGTCATCGTAGGTGCATGTCCACTGTGAGAGACATAATCTAAAAACAAAAATCCAGAAATCACAATGTATGATTTTTTAACTATTTATTTGTATGATACAGCTGCAAATAAGTATTTGAACACCTGAGAAAATCAATGATAATATTTGGTACAGTAGCCTTTGTTTGCAATTACAGAGGTCAAACGTTTCCTGTAGTTTTTCACCAGGTTTGCACACACTGCAGGAGGGAGTTTGGCCCACTCCTCCACACAGATCTTCTCTAGATCAGTCAGGTTTCTGGGCTGTCGCTGAGAAACACGGAGTTTGAGCTCCCTCCAAAGATTCTCTATTGGGTTTAGGTCTGGAGACTGGCTAGGCCACGCCAGAACCTTGATATGCTTCTTACAGAGCCACTCCTTGGTTATCCTGGCTGTGTGCTTCGGGTCATTGTCATGTTGGAAGACCCAGCCTCGACCCATCTTCAATGCTCTAACTGAGGGAAGGAGGTTGTTCCCCAAAATCTCGCAATACATGGCCCCGGTCATCCTCTCCTTAATACAGTGCAGTCGCCCTGTCCCATGTGCAGAAAAACACCCCCAAAGCATGATGCTACCACCCCCATGCTTCACAGTAGGGATGGTGTTCTTGGGATGGTACTCATCATTCTTCTTCCTCCAAACACGGTTAGTGGAATTATGACCAAAAAGTTCTATTTTGGTCTCATCTGACCACATGACTTTCTCCCATGACTCCTCTGGATCATCCAAATGGTCATTGGCAAACTTAAGACGGGCCTTGACATGTGCTGGTTTAAGCAGGGGAACCTTCCGTGCCATGCATGATTTCAAACCATGACGTCTTAGTGTATTACCAACAGTAACCTTGGAAACGGTGGTCCCAGCTCTTTTCAGGTCATTGACCAGCTCCTCCCGTGTAGTCCTGGGCTGATTTCTCACCTTTCTTAGGATCATTGAGACCCCACGAGGTGAGATCTTGCATGGAGCCCCAGTCCGAGGGAGATTGACAGTCATGTTTAGCTTCTTCCATTTTCTAATGATTGCTCCAACAGTGGACCTTTTTTCACCAAGCTGCTTGGCAATTTCCCCGTAGCCCTTTCCAGCCTTGTGGAGGTGTACAATTTTGTCTCTAGTGTCTTTGGACAGCTCTTTGGTCTTGGCCATGTTAGTAGTTGGATTCTTACTGATTGTATGGGGTGGACAGGTGTCTTTATGCAGCTAACGACCTCAAACAAGTGCATCTAATTTAGGATAATAAATGGAGTGGAGGTGGACATTTTAAAGTCAGACTAACAGGTCTTTGAGGGTCAGAATTCTAGCTGATAGACAGGTGTTGAAATACTTATTTGCAGCTGTATCATACAAATAAATAGTTAAAAAAAATTTGTTTTTAGATTATGTCTCTCACAGTGGACATGCACCTACGATGACAATTTCAGACCCCTCCATGATTTCCAAGTGGGAGAACTTGCAAAATAACAGGGTGTTCAAATACTTATTTTCCTCACTGTATGTCAATGGTCCCCCCCTTCTAAAGCCCAAAACGGTCTCTTAAGCCCCTCCCCCCCACAAGGGAGAATGAATACATTTGCAGAGCAGTGATTGACACGCAGTTAGACTTTTGGGGGAGAGTAGTTAGAACTGTTTAGAAGCGGACTGTTCCTGTAACTACTTGGTCAGAAAGAGGCTTATGACAGAAAGTTAGTTTTACTACTGCACCTCTTAATAAAGGTCCAAACATTCAAAATGTCTGTGGCAATTATATGTAGTGTAAATATACAGTATATGCACAATGAATTTGTGTTCATATTTGAGTAACCCCTGCAGTGTCAATTATATTAATTTGTAAGATTTGTTGCTGATTAACCAATGAGGAAAGGCATGCACTGAGCCTGTATTGGCAGCGAAACACCCACCCCTGTTGACGTAACTTCGTCTCTAAACTTCACATTAATGGTGCTGAACTTTACATAAGCTCTAGCATGTGTCGTCGTGTGCCTTTAATAGATAAGATAGAGGAACAATCAGTTTGCATCTGCAGGCCTTCATTATCATTCCTTTTGTATCGATGTGTTTTGTTTTACCGGACCTCCTGGACGTCGTAAAAACCGTTACTGGCCAGGACTTTCTAACTAGAGACTCTTATTTTGAAAACCACATAGCCATCCGGAATCACATGCCCTGCTGCCCTGGACTGTGAAACCAAACAAGATTGCTCTGCATTTATGTCCTCTTTAGCTAAAGCGATGTCCAGTAAGTACAAAGTTCTCTATTGTGTGTTATGTCATTTATTTAATTGAATGTGAAGTTGTAGCTAATTATGCACATCAAACCAAGCGCGTTAGTTCTTCAGTCTGTGTTGACCCAGTTCTAAAGTTGTAACGTTAGCAACAACACTGACAGCTGGCTGTTGTTAGAGTTCCGCCTGGCTGTGGTCCAGCTGCAGGTGACGAGCGTCAAGGCGGACAACCTGAGCAGAGCCCGGAGGCTGGTGAAGGAGGCTGCGGGACAAGGCAGCAGAGTGGTGCTGCTGCCGGTGAGCAGGAGGGGGCGAAATGATAAACACACAATACACATACATAGAAACATAATTATCTCACCCAGTGCTTCAATGAAAACTAATAAACCTCACACTATACCCCCCCACACCTTTCCTCAGAAGAACAGAAGAGAACCCACAACACATCCTCCCCCTCGTATTGCACTTCATTTTGATAATGATTGCACATTTCCCGTTAACTCATGCTGTGGTCAATAACTTCTGTATTGCACAATGCCCAATTGCATAATACCATATCAAATATAACAGTATATATATATATATATATATATATATATATATATATATATATACATTGCACATCAGATCAGGCATTGCAGATCCTATAACCATAATGTTAAGTACCACAAATATTTAGTAGTATTAGTCACACATACGGGAACAGCAAGGGGGTACATTCTGATTTGTGCTCAGTGCACGACTCAGCATTCACTTCCTGCTGTCTGTCACCTGTCATTAATTCAGGAATGCTTCAATTCTCCATATGGAACCAGCTTCTTCTCTGAGTATGCTGAGAGGATCCCAGGAGAGTCCACTCAGGTGCTGTCAGAGGCAGCCAAGGAGAATAAGGTGTATCTAGTGGGAGGTAGGCCTTACTGACATACATACCAGGCTCGATAGATAGATAGATAGATAGATAGATAGATACTTTATTCATCCCTAGGGAAATTTTAGGCATCCAGTAGCTTAGACAACCATAACACAACAAACACACATACTGTACACACACATCTCACATACATAAAAATCACTCTCAGAAATTGAAAGAGTTAATAGAGTAGTGTGGAAGTATTTTTCCTCTACTGTAAATTTGCATCTACTGATAATTCTGCTCTGAAACGTGGAGGAATTGTGGATATATTTGGATATGTTTCTTTTCTCTTTTTTCAGAAAATATTTTGAGAAAAGATTTTCTTGAAAAATCATGGGCCCTTAATATACCCTGCCCATTTCACTACTTGTACTCTTGTTTTTATTTATTTATTTGAAATTGCATGTAGTATTTATATGTGTTATGCCAGCATTCCCTTCTATCTAGAACACCAGTACTGCACACATCAGGTTTTGGTATTAGTGCCACAGAGTTAAAGGCTAACAGACCTTTTCCACCAGCAGCAGAGTTAATAAATGATCTCACTTGAAATATTGTGTTATTTACAACCACCGCAGTGTTTAATATTTGATCAAATGTTTGACATTTTGCCAGAAAAGCTCAGGTGAAGTGTATCCATGCCTGAGGCATGGAGCATGCACAATACAGGGCAGGGCCCTGGAACTGACACACCTAAATGATATTCAGACATTAGTCACACCTGTGCTTCTGCTGCTATGACATGTCAAAATGCTGTGGAATAAGCATAAACATTTCTCTCTGGGAGTTGTTAGAAGTAAATCTGAGAAGTGTGGGAAATCAGTTATATTTGTAGATGAGGCTAATATTTGAGAATTTGGCGCAACCAAAAGGTAGATAATCTTCATTTACCTTCATCACAAAAAAACTTCCAGAATACATTGAATGCCTAACTGTTTATTGCACCTGCTTTATTACATTGTATGCTCTTCTTGCAGCAACAACAATCTTGTGTCTGTGCACAGATCACCAGTGAAATCATACAAAAAGCTAAACCTGTTTTTCCAGCAATGAACAGTGTGACTTGTTGTTCCCCAGGATCCATCCCTGAAGAGGATGGTGGGAAGTTGTACAACAGCTGTACAGTGTTTGGGCCTGATGGAGAGCTGATTCTTAAACATAGGAAGGTACGTGTGCATCAACTGCACTATTTAATTTGTCATTTGTTTACTTAACAACCTCACTTAGATTACAGCAGGACGTTCACCACCTCAAAGTTTGTCTCTTCATGTTTCCTGCTTGTAGATTCACCTCTTTGACATTGACGTTCCGGGGAAAATCCGCTTCCAGGAGTCCAAGACTCTGAGCCCAGGCAACAGTTTGTCAATGTTCCAAACACGTAAGTGACATCTCTCCGACTCCTGTTTTCATCCTTACAGCTGGACGAGCTTCATCTGAGTCTGTTTTCTCTGTAACTCCTCCGCCAGCGTTCTGTAAAGTGGGTGTGGGGATATGCTACGACATGAGGTTTGCTGAGCTGGCGCAGCTCTACAGCAGGGAAGGTAAGTGTCTGATGAGACGTGGCATCCACTGGGCTGTTTTTAACGGTGTGTGTGTGCGGGAGGGTTGATGGGGTTGTCCTGTTGTCCTCAGGCTGTCAGCTGCTGGTCTACCCTGGAGCCTTCAACATGACCACAGGTCCAGCTCACTGGGAGCTGCTTCAGAGGGGGAGGTCAGACTCACAGTCCCAGTCACTGTCCACAATCACTGCATTATCTAGTGAAGACACATTTTACTGTGATACCAACTATGTTATATAGTTAGGGCTGGGTGATATGGAGAAAATCAGATATCACTATATTCTTGACCAAAAACATTGATATCGTTATTGCGACGATATTGTAGGGTTGACAAATGGTGCTATCACAAAATATTTTTTACAATGAGATTTTAGATGAATAATCATCAACAATGCTGTCAACAGTGTCAAGTGAAATTATAGAGAAGAGGAACAGAAAGGAAGTATTTTCTGCAACAATAGCCTAAAGTTTGACTATTATATCACATAAATCTGATAATCATAGTCAACATTATGCTGTACATTTTTGTAAAATGTCAAATTTAGCTTTTTGTGTCCATGAATAACTTGATATAAAGTTGATATAAAGTATGCATTTTGAAAATCTTGATACTCGTATCATAATTAAAAAAAAGTCAAATGAAAGAGATATTTCAAATGGCAAGTACCTTGAGGAACAGCAAACTCATTATGGTTAATAAATGCATAATTTTCTACATTTTGTATTTTTAACAATTTGCATTACAGAAGCAACACCAAAGACCATATCCATAGCAATGATGTGATAATTATTAATTATTATATTTTTTGGTTTAAGAGCAGGGGTCAGCAACCTTTACTATTAAAAGCCCTTTTTGGCCATAGAAAATAAAAAATCTGTCTGGTGCCGCAAAACATATGAGCATTTATTAATATGGTTATGTTTGTTGCCATTTTTTTTGCCCTGTCTTTTGACCATTTGATCCAATTCTTAAATGTACATTTGCTCTGCTCTGCTCTCTGTAGCAGTTCTGAAATCACTCTCATCCCCAGCCGGATACATTTTAGCAAATGCAGTGTGCTTGTTCTTGAAATGTCTTTTTAATAATTCATAGCTAGTCTATGGAAACGCAAGACCGCTGTTGAGGTTCGGTAAAACTTACAGGAGAAGGTACCGGGCCGTAGACATGCACACGTAGGTTATGAGACACGTTTTAGTTGACTGAAATGTTACATAAATGAAGGATGTAAGAATCCCTTCAGGCCTACAACAATGATAAATGAAAACTCCAATGTTTCAAACTAACTGGAGCCACTGGAGAGGGGGCTAGGGAGCGGCAGGTTGCAGACCCCTGGTCTAGAGGAGCAACCATAACTAAATAAAGCAAGAATTTACTGCTGTATGTTTTGATCATGGTCTCATTGTCTCCTTCGCAGGGCGATTGATAACCAAGTGTACGTGGCCACGGCGTCTCCTGCCAGAGATGAAACCTCTTCATACGTGGCCTGGGGTCACAGCACTGTTGTAAACCCATGGTACAGTACCAAGCAGTAACATATTACCTTCTGCATGCTGTGGCCAGCTCATACTAGGTGTGACTGTCTGGACGGAATCAGAGGGAACACGAGTTTGTGACGCTGGGGTAGCGAGGGAGCCATAAGTCCATGAAGGAAAGCGATAGATGACTTTGATCCTTTATGTTGTGAAACGATCCGATCAGGATTCTTTTGTGGTTGGAATCCTACCATCTACTGGTGTTGTAGTGTAGTGAATTATAGATCCGACGCCCAGGCCAGATTAATGCTCTTCCTGTTTCTCTTCAAAGTATGACAAAATCCCAAAAGGTCTTTAAAAAATCCTCAGAATCAGATGTAAAAAGAGTTTAATGTGCTCAAAAAGAGATCAACACACAAAAAAACAGAGTAAGTTCCGGAAGGCTTACTGAAGATCCCTTTGTCTAGTGTGGTCTTATATTTTCCAAGAGTAAGAATCTCAAAATTAGGACAGTAGTTTAGTAAATGTACTTGATGACGTTGTACTAACAAGCAGTCTTTTTCCATGGATATTGGTGTCATATTGAAAGCTTTTCTTTTGTTTTCTGTGAAGATTTTTCCAGCGTTGAGTTTTGCAGACTTGTGATTGTTGCAATGTGTCGTTGCAGGGGAGAAGTTATCTCCAAGGCTGGACCAGAGGAGGCTGTCATTTATGCTGACATCGGTGAGTGGAAGAACCGTTGGCTTGTTTCTGCAGACAGTATCGATCAAAAGAGTTCCAACTGCAGGACTGAGCCATGTTCTGGCCTCTTTGTTGTTGCAAAATAACATTGATTTGCTCTCTGTGCCACATCATCACAGGGTTTCCCCCAGAAAAGTTGTTTAGCCCGGTGGCAAGTGTCTTTTTGTGACAAGGGCCCGGCGCGGGCCACTCCCAGACTAATGGCAGCGTTAATGTAGAGCCCAGTAGCTTCTGTGATAACAGTGATACTGAATTTAAAAAAGCTATAAGACAGATTACATTAAGTCAGTACTAAAGGCTTACTGGAGATTTGAGAATATTAAAAGTTTCCAACAGAGCCGCTGTAGAAATATTTCTATATTCTAGATGTATAGACTTGGGAACACACAGAAGGTTAGCTCAAGCTTTGATTATCTTATAAGTTCAGGAATGTGAGTGAGTGTTAGACTCAGGACACAGAAAGTTAGCTTACACTTTGAGTACCATGTAAGTCCAGGAATGTGAGTGTATGCATTACTGTACCATATGATGAAGTGGGACGGGGGGGTTGGATCTTGTGTGTATGTAAAGAGCCCAGAAGACAGGAAGGAGAGAGGATATAAAAGATTAGGAAAAATGGTAAGGGGGGTTCATAACCTGACATAGATTTAGCTCTGTATACTCTGTCTGCGGTTAGGGACATTTAGTGTCATTTTGTGAAACCACAATTGTGTTTTAAGACTTAGATGCTGGACTTCAGTAAACTGGCTTAATTGACCTCTTCGTCTCAGATTGATCCTTGTGTTCTGGTAAACTTAAATCCGATGAAAGAAGGCGCTGGAATTAATAAATTGGAGTCAGATTTGACAGGCCTTAGGGCCTCATTTAGACATAATTCCTTACCCCGCCCCACTGTAACTGTAGTTTGATAAACGTCTCAAAAATACATTCAAACAAAGTTCCCAGTGGCTTAGTCCTGCTGGGGGGGAACTTAGGCCCGGTGAGTCACTGGGGGAAACCCTGTCATCCATTTGTTCATGTCAATCTTAATACACAGCAGGGTTGGAAAGAATTGAAACCTTGTTCTGACAACGTGCTTTACTGAGGTAGTCGATGCAGTAGCTGTATTGGATTACAGTTGTCGTCATCATTTCTGTATATCTTGAGACTGCACTAAACTAGAGCTGCAATGATTAATCAATTAGTTGTCAACGATTGAATTAATCACCAACTATTTTGATAATCAGTTTGAGTCATTTTAGATCTGATTCCAGCTTCTTAAATGTGAATATGTTCTAGTATCTTCTCTCCTCTGTGACAGTAAACTGAATATCTTTGAGTTGTGGACAAAACAAGACATTTGAGGACGTCATCTTGGACTTTGGGGAACACTGATCCACATTTTTCACCATTTTCTGTCATTTTATAGACCAAACAACTAGGGCTGGGCAATATGGAGAAAATCAAATATCACAATATTTTTGACCAAATACTTCGATACCGATATTGCGACAATGTTGTAGTGCTGACAATTAGTGCTTTCACAAAATATTTACACAATGAGATTAGTGATAAATAATCATCAGTAATGTGGATAATAATGACTAAGTGTTAAAAAGATAAATAATAGAACAGCTGTGATGCAGCCTTTAAAACCAGGAAAAGACAACACTTGTGTCATATTACGATATCCAAAATCTAAGACGATATCTCGTCTCATATCACGATATCAATATATTAGTCTCTCATTGCCAGACCCTCCTCCACAGCGCTGTGGAGGAGGGTCTGACTAGTCTACACAGCATTCCGGGACGGGAGAAAAACGTGCTCTGGTTTATTGACATTTCTTTAAACCAATCACAATCGTCTTGGGCGGCGCTAAAGCCGCCCATGGAGAGCCACGGTGCCTCTGCTAAATAGTCTCAGGAAGGAACTTGTTTTGGTGGAACATGAGGACGTTCAAAAGTAGTTTGCAACAGAAAACTAAGATTGGACAGATAGTCTAGCTAGCTGTCTGGATTTACCCTGCAGAGATCTGAGGAGCAGTTAACCATAGTCCTCTCAAATCCACCAGAGGTTAGAACGCCAACACAGAGACAGAGGAAGGGGACGGACATCCGGCCGAAAAGAGGGACGTCCGGCGGAATTTCCGGCTGCAACGGAGCAATCCCAGAAGTGGAACGACGGGTTATAGACTAATATAATATTGATATATTGCCCTAACCTAAACCACTAATCAATTAGCCGCAAAAATATTTAAGAGATTAATCGATAATAAAAGTAATGTTTAATTGCAGCACTACACTAAACCTCTGTGTATCTGTATGTGCCACCTGTTCCCAGACCTGCAGTATTTAGCCGACATCCGGCAGCAGATCCCGATCACGGCGCAGCGCCGGGACGACATCTACGCAGTGACGTCTGTGCAGGGAGGGTCCAGCTGATCGCCGTGACGTTTAAGAAAGACGGTGCCAAGCTACTGACACAAACTATGCAACAGATCTCTGCCACCAACACCACGTCGTCTTCTCCCTCTGAAGCACCGGGCCTCTTTGTCTGAATTGGGGAAAGAAGAGATGCAGTTGGCATGGCGATGCTCACCTCTTAAGGATGGACCTGTGCTTTGTTTTGTGTGTCTGGTGCTGAAGTGAGTGGTTGAGCAATAGAAAATTGATGACAGTTTTGGTAAGCAGTTAATTGTTTATATCAATTACCAAGTAAAACTAAGTATTTGCTGGTTAGAGCTTCTCTAATGTGACAGTCTGCATCTTTTAGTCCATTTCATTTTATCTTTGGCTCGTGAAATAAATTTAATCGATTGTGGCACCAGAGATTTTAAATCTAAAAGAAATGTTAACATATTTTCTGTGAGGGAAAAACAATAACGATATCTGTATAAAATTAAATAAAAAGGTAAGAGGTATGGGTTTGAGCATCTTTATTAAACACCACAACAACAAGAAAGGGAGTGTGCATTAAATAGAAGAATTCACAGGAGGGGAAGTGGTGAGATGCTTTTAAAAAAAATTATAGACACTAAACGTATATCTACATTGAACCCACCACTTGTATTGAATATTGAAGTGGTGAACCCAGCGGTCACAAAAAAAATCCATATTTACAAGCCAGCGCTCTATTTGCGTCAGGTCAGAAAAGTGAGCGTTAATGAGGATTTGTTTTACACGTCAGTCTCCTTTCCCTCCGGCTTCATCTCCTCCTCCTCCTCCTCCTCCTCCTCGACTGGACATCGACGTTTGTACCCTGATGACAGCAAACATTCCAGTGAGAGTTTTGCAGCGGTCACAAAAGCACATTACACACGAGTACTTGTTCCACCTCTGCATAAATTACAAAACTGTATGTTTAAGAAACATTTCTTTGACATTTTCTTTACCAAAGGTTGTTTGATTTCTCCAAAAGTAAGTTAAAGGGGTAGTTTGGATCTTTTGAAATGGAGTTGTATGAGGTACTTATCCATAGTCAGTGTATTACCTACAGTAGGTTTTGAGAAGCAGAAAGGAGTACTGACACGGAAGCTAAGCAATGTACTGCTGTGGACGGAGGCAGCAGCAAGATGTATTCTAGCCACCTTAAAAAAGAACCACCTAAAAAAGCAATACCAGTTTAGGGTATGCTATATTTAGAATATTTTCACAGCTTTACCTTGCTGTCAGACAGCCCTTTATGATGGGGAACTGAAGCTGTTGTATCGCTTTCTTCAAAGCCACCAGACTCCTTTGACAAAAACAGTAGTTTTACCTCACAGAATAGGGAGTTACTGGTCCTCAGCTGCCACGATAGGTTAGTTAGTTTCTTTGTTTTGTTACTTCCTTACCCTTTTAGAACACCAAAGTTACACAATTACACATCCAAACTAACCGATTGACGGAGCAGTAGACCAGCAACTCTTAAATCTTAGATCACTTTTTCAGGCCTCTAACAAAAACCATTGCTGCACACCATTTCTCGCTCTCTCTCTATATTTCCTGGGCTACATTTCAAACTTCTATTTTTTTTAAAAGAGCTAAAAATTCAGATTTTCCTCTTATTTCAAAATTGCAATGTACTTAATTCAATTTGATCAGGGAAATAGGAAAGATAACTTCAGAGCTGAAGTGTGGCTCACTTTTGATTCAAAATGAGTAAAGAATCTGTTTCCAGATTGACTTTGAAAAATCATGTAAAAAATGTTAGACTAAAAGAATTTAACACATTAAAAATCTATGGCCTCATAGCTTCTTAAGACTGGCACATGGGAGAACCCTTCAGACATGCCTACCTCTGTTAGGGTGCTGCTCTAGGTACTCGTTCTTCTTCCTATTACTCATCCTGTCCAGGTGAATCTGATAGATGACTCCTGCCAGCACCATGGCCCCGACCACCACACACAGAGCCGTGCTGAAGATCCACAAGGCTTCGGACGCTCGACCCACCACAGGGCTGCCCTTTACTCCATCTTAGATGGATGGACTTTATTAATAAACAAACTAGGAAATTACTCTGTTACAGAAACAACTTACACACACTCATACATAAAATACCAGAAATATAACCGAAATAATAAATAAGATTAAAAAATAAGACGACAAATAATATATATATATATATATATATATATATATATATATATATATATATATATATAACATCAAATATGTATAATATTAAATATGAAGTAACCAGCGCCAACAAGAAGCAGAGATTAGTGAACAGGTGTATTTGAGGCCCTGATAACTGAAAGGGCAGTGATGGTGATCACTCACTGTGGCCGGTTAGCTCAGTTGGTAGAGCGGGTGCACATATGTAGAGGTTTATTCCTCAACGCAGAAGGTCCAGGGTTTTAGTCCGACCTGTGACAGTTTTGCTGCATGTTGTCCCCCTCTCTCTCCCCTTTCATATCTCAGCTTTCCTATCCAATAAAGGCAGAAATGCCCCCCAAAAAATAAAAAAAAGATCACTCACACTTTGTAGATGTCAAGGTTTCGTTCATGGTCAGGTTCTCTATGATGCATGACACACTGGCGTCTTTGGAAATGTTGGCCGTCAGGTAGCTTGTGATGTTGTACAGATGGGAGTCTGGGAGTAATGCCGCCAGGGTCCTCACTGAGCCTTCAGGGGGCTCTTCTGTGTTGATGAGCCAGTAAACTGCAGGTTCAGGAAAACCACCAGTGGAGTGACACACGAAGGCCGCCTCCTCTCCCTGCTGGGCCTCTTCCCTCTGCAGCAGCGGGGAGCTGAAACCGGCTGCAAACAGCCATCAGAGGACAGGGGTTAGTTCCTTTAAAGGTCACATATTATGCTCATTTTCAGGTTCATATTTGTATTTTGGGTTTCTACTAGAACATGTTTACATGCTTTAATGTTCAAAAAACACATTATTTTTCTTATAGGGTCTGTCTGAATATACCTGTATTCACTCTCTGTCTGAAACGCTCAGTTTTAGCACCTGTCTCTTTAAGCCCCCCTACCTAAAAAAAGCCCAGTCTGCTCTGATTGGTCAGCGTTAAGGCTCTTAAACATCTGCACTCTCATAGGGTCTGCACTGCCATTGCAGCCAGGAAATGACTGTAGCTGCACTTTCTACCTATATATAGTATAGTTGTGACATCACAACAGGAAGTCCTGACAGCTCGTTTAAAGGCAGAGTTTCTGAATACGGGCTGTGTGCGTTTCTCGGTGGATTGAGCGTTTTGATACTTCCACAGTATTTATATAGCACCTCGACCTGCTTTATAATAAATAAAAAGACATGAAAATCTCACTTTTTACAATATGGGACCTATAAATATTCTTGTGATTACTTCCTGTGTTACTGACACTGACCTGCTGTCTTGAGGCACACGGTGCACAGCTCAGTGCTTTGATTCTCCCCTGAAATGACGAGGAGACTGTAATAATATGTGTTGTGCTCTGTAGGATCAACTGTGGGCAGCTGCAGAGACACGTTCCCAGTCAGTGCTGCGTCCGCTGGGGTTGTGGCCCTGTTAATGCTCCATTCCTTCACATCGCCATCCTTTTTCCACACTGATTTGAGCACTACTTCTTCACCTCTCCTCCACTCAATGGAAACATTCACAAAGGTTAATAACTGGGGGTAAACGCAGGGCAGCGAGACTGGCCGCCCCACTATGCCAAGGACGCACTCTTTCTCTGGAAAAAGAAGTGAAACAGTACAGGTAAATCATCAGTAAGTTTCAGTGTAGATAGTGTCAGTGTGTGTAATGTGTATGACCAGTCAGTCATCTCACCCAGACATGCGCAGGAACAGAGGAAGCTGAGCAGCAGTCCTGTGCGCCATAGAGCCACTTGCGGCATCGCCCACTGAGGGCACGTTTGCGCACGGAAGACGCCAAACAACTCAAAGATATTTTCCTCTTTAAACTGCAGGACCGTACTAACTTACTTGCCCGTGTAACTTTACTCCCCTGTCTTCTGCTCGCTCCAGTTAACAAACAAACGCCAAGTCATACGCATAAAATCCACTCGGAATGAATTCACTGTCGGTCATGTTGCGGCTTGTTGTGCCATACCTGCTCTCTCGCGCGCGCGTGTCTTCTCTAGATTGAATGACTAACAGTGGGGAAAATACAGATGTATACACATGAACAACTTCAAAGACCTCAGACCTGTTAGTTTCTACCAACATGCATCGTGTTGGAGACCGGTCCGACCCGTTTTAGGTCATGCACGCCCTCAGCCACCCGCCGGGATGCTGCCAGCTGATATGGCACCCGGCGGGATTCAAAAGTCAAAAACACTTTTAGAGAGTTTTAGAGTGCAGGACAGCACTCTAAAACGGATTGTTTCCTGTTTTCCCTGAAAGCAAAATAAGTGCATTAATGTGATTAATATATTTACCAAAAGTTTAATATTGAATGTATATTTATACTTTTTGCAAAGGTGATATGGAATCGTACTGAATACATGTTTAACAGCTGCCTACATAATACAAAATACATTAGATTTTCGTCAGCACTTGTAATACAACATCTCAACTAACAATATAGTAGAATATTGTATATTCTACTGGTGTTTATGATGAATATTGTATGCTTGGTGCACAAAAGGTTGGATAAACAATATTTTGTTGTGTGTAGTTTTTGTAATAGAGGAATTGTAATACTCCAAGTGCGATTTTGTTTTAATTAATGTTTCAATAAAGATGTACAAAAAAATGGTGAAATCTAATGACAAAGAAGACGGCCACCGGTATTTATTATAAATTGGGTAGTTATCACCCCTGTGTTCTTCCTCCCAAACTGGGTAAAAAGCCCCACTCTAGTACGATTAACCTAACAAACACAAATACTAACTATTGTCAAATGCATACATTTAACCACTTGTACCTTAAAACAGTGCTGTTAGTGAAGACAGCTGTGGTTCAGTCACAGACTGTATGGGTTACAGCCTGGAAGGAAACGCTGCCTGCAAGGCGTTACTCGGGACAAAACACGATAGCACAAAATGCTATTAGTAAGATAGCATGCTGTCTTTTTCAGCATAAATACTTAACTCAGACTCCAACTTATTTTATTAAGTGGAAACTTCATTTAGACAGTTCAGGTATTGCTACAGCAGGGGGCAGTATGCGCTCCACAGGTTGGTTTGTGATCCGTCAGAGAGCAAGAAGAAGAAAACGTAAACAGTGCACATGGTGGCTCTCTGTAGCATGAACATATAGACAGTATATAAGAACAGCATAGCATGAACAGTACAAAGTTACTATTTGGTTTACTGCAGTCCCGATGACACCAGAAGAAGAACTCCCGGAGGCAACATGAGAACACTGAGGAGGATTCATTCATGGCTGCCCCTCCTGCAGCGACTCCGCTGTGACCTTAGGAGAGCAGCAGCAACACCAAGCTGCAGGCCGCTTCACACACACCGGCCCAGAGCTGCGGCTGCCGCGCGGTCTAGGGCCTTTACACTCTCCGCATGCAGGTGGAAGAACACAGATGACTTCAGCAGTGGTCAGCACGAGGAGGAGGAAGAAGAAGAAGAAGAAGAGGAAGATGATGATGATTCCATTGATGACAGCGAGGTGGAGGAGCTGTTCCAGCTGCAGGTTCCTGCAGGCCTCGGGGAGGGTCAGCAGAGAGTGTTCATCGTTCACCCTGATGTCAAGTGGGGAAGCAGGAAACAGCACCTGACAACCGGTAACGTGTGTGTGTGTGTGTGTGTGTGTGTGTGTGTGTGTGTGTGTGTGTGTGTGTGTGTGTGTGTGTGTGTGTGTGTGTGTGTGTGTGTGTGTGTGTGTGTGTGTGTGTGTGTGTGTGTGTGTGTGTACACTCCTCAGGACACTACTAACAGGACAGGACAGTTTTTGTTGCCACTGCTGCTGGAGAATCACTCCCTTTTCTGCTTTGTGTGCAGCTGAGCTGATGATGGCTGAGGCTGTGGGGCTTGTGAACACTTTGGACAACTGGAGAGTTGTGGACAAGATCATCATGTCCACCAAAACACCAGAGAAGAAGAGGATATTTGGCAAAGGCAACTTCCAGTCTCTGACAGGTATTATCTCCATTACGTGTCCAGCTGTGCACCTGTGCAGTGAGTGTGTCTTAATACGACTCTGTGCTTCTTTTACCCCTTCAGAGAAAATCAGGCAGACAGCAGGGATCACTGCAGTGTTTGTGAATGTGGAGCGTCTGTCTCCTTTGTCTGAGGTAAGTTTATTTGAAAATCACTCTCGGGCTGGATGCATACAGGAAGGGTTTACACACTGACGGCCATGTTTTCCTCCACACAGAGGGAGTTTGAGGAGGCCTGGGGGGTTAAAGTCTTTGACAGATACTCAGTGGTGCTCCACATCTTCCGTTGCAACGCCAGGACGAAAGAGGCCAAGTTACAGATCTCTCTGGCAGAGATCCCATTGTTAAGGTAACTTTGCCTGCTCAAAATGTCCCATCATTGACATGATTTGTTTGAGTTTTTCACATCACCCATTGGGATTTTAAAATGTCTTCATCTGATGGTGGCAGATCTCGTCTGAAAAATGAAATGGCAAACTTGGATCAGCAGGGTGGAGGGTCGAGATACATCGGAGGTTCAGGTAACATCCCAGAGTGATTAAACAGCAGCACACACATGGATGGATGGATGGATGGATGGATGGATGGAAGGGTGGAAGGAATTGCTTCAGCTTGGTGATTGGTGCTTACAGGTGAGACACTGATCGAGGTGCAGCAGAGACTGCTGAAGGAGCGGGAGATGAAGATTCGCTCAGCGCTGGAAAAACTGCGGAGAAAGAGGCACCTGCTGCGATCCCAGCGGAAACACAAGGAGTTCCCCATCGTCTCTGTGTTAGGATACACAAACTGTGGTGAGACACCGGAAACGGTGCTGGAACTCATGTTTTATTGAAACATCACAAAACCAAACATACACCGTAATGTTGCCATATTCACATGCTTTTCCTTTCAACAGTCCTGACTTAGGACATGTTCTGCAGCTGCAACAATAATTGCATAATTGCATTTTTGCAGGCTTCTGAAGCCGTAAGGCATATGTGATTCTTTTTCCAGTTGGTACAGCTTTGAACATTGTTTTGAATATGCCATGTTTAGCAGTTTGTGAGAATGTTGGCCACACTTTTGTTTTGATTCTCTCCATCATCTGTCCAGGAAAAACCACCCTGATCAAAGCACTGACTGGCGACACTGGACTTCAACCCAGAAACCAACTGTTTGCCACGCTGGATGTCACCGTCCACGCCGGCCAGTTGCCCAGTCACATGACTGTTCTGTACGTGGACACCATCGGCTTCCTGTCCCAGCTGCCACACCAGCTCATCGACTCCTTCTCTGCCACGCTGGAAGATATTAAACACTCTGTGTGTACATGTACCTGGTGCTCATGTCAAGGGTGTTTGTGATGAAATGCAGATCCAAAGTTTTCAGTGCGACTGGTTTTAAAAGAGAGTAAGAGTTGTTGACTCGTCTTTTCCGCCCTTCCAGGACCTGTTGGTTCACGTCAGAGACATCAGCCATCCAGAGACGGTGAATCAGAAGGTAAACGTACTGAGTGTACTGAAGAACATGCAAATCCCCGACCGGCTGATGAGCTCCATGATAGAAGTCCACAATAAAATTGACCTCATTGACAAGTAAGAGAAAACAAAAATCCACGAACAGATTCTAAGACTTTCGAAGATCTTTTAGAATGCAAAATAAGACCAAGTTTATCCTTAAAGGTCCCATATTGTAAAAAGTGAGGTTTCCAATTCTTTTTAGATAATAAAGCAGGTACTATGTAAATATTGTGAAAGTATCAAAACGCTCAATTCACAGATGTACACAGCACGTATTCAGAAACTGGGCCTTTAAAACGTGCCGTTAGGACTTCCGTACGGTTGTGATGTCACAACTACACTATAGATAGGTAGAAGGTGCCAATGGTGGTGCAGAGACTCAGAGAGTGAAGATGCAGACGATGTGGGGTGGATCCCAAGTCTTTTATTTGATAGCTCCTCGCTTAAACAGGAAGATGTTCTGGTCCGTCTTCTTGAAGCCCGTCTCAGAGCGCATATTTCTGCCCCGAGGAGCGAGGAGGGATCTCCGAAAGCTAAAAGCTGTCGCTAACTCCACTCATACAGCTGACAAATTTCACGTGAAGTCTCATCCCTCTAAAACACATTTCCTTGTTTCCTCTCTCCTCGCATGATTTCCTCGTCTCACCCATGCTTCCTCAGTGGGACGGATTAATACGCGAGGAATTGAAGCAAGTGATGCAATTTAAGAAAAGTGAGATTCAGCCCAAGACCGCAGATGCGGAAGACACAAAACGCTGACCAATCAGAGGAGACTGGGCTTTTTGCCATAGTGGGCCATAAAGAGACAGGCGCTAAAACGGAGCGTTTTCAGACAGACAGACAGTCTGAGAAAAAGAATGTGTTTTTGAACATTAAAGCATGTAAACATGTTCGAGTAGAAAGCCAAAATACAAGTACTAACCCGAAAATCAGCATAATATGGGACCTTTTTAGGGGATGACCAGCAGATCTCGACAGCAGATTCCATGATTTGCATCACAGAACCACAAAATGTAACTTACACAGCTGTATTTAAGACATAAATTACCATATTTATCTGTACTCAAAACTATATAAGACATTACATTTAGATGACTAAATTGCAGACATAATTAATTGTCATCTTTTCCAGGACACACTGCATCCATATGGGTATTATTATGAGTGATATCATTTGTTGACCTTTTTTGTGTGTGCTGTGCGAATTTGGTGGAGCCAGTACTTGGTTACGTATTTTCTGTCCCTCCTCAGCTATCAGTGTCCAGAGCCCAACACACTGGCCATATCTGCGTTGGAGGAGCGGGGCCTGGGTGAGCTGAGGAAAGCAGTGGAAGCAGAGATTGTAAACTCAACAGGAAAACACATTTTAGACCTCAGAGTTGACCTCAGCACTCCTCAGTTAAGGTGAGAGCTGTTTTTCTCACTGTGTTTTTATTTTTTATATTTGAGAATAGGAGAGCATCTGCAGTTAATGCACATCTTTGTCCACAGTTGGCTGTACAAGGAAGCCACCGTTCAGGACGTGCAGGTGAATGCAGATGAAGGCTCTGCTGTCGTCAAGGTGATCATCAGCGCCGCTGCCTACGGACGCTACAAGAAAGTGTTTACAGGCCAGTAGCAAAGTAGAGAATTTTTCTTGCATCCTGCACGACAGCAGCTCCAAGGAAATGACTGCTCCATGTGGACTACAAACTTCTTTTTAAAGAAAGAAAAAGATATTTATATATTTGACAATATCATTTTATAAAAGAATGTCGACGTTGTTGTGAAACATTTTTGTTAAAGGAGCTCAGTCTGATACTGTTAGCTGCTGAGGTATTTAACCCAGAGTGACCTGGCTGACGCGCTGCATAATGTTTACATGCTGTGTAGCGTTCAGGAATCATCAGAAGATGTTGCTTATACCCTTGTGTTGTCTTCCCGTCGACCGTGCAACTTTTAGTTTTTCTGGGTCAAAATTTAAACTTTTTTCAATGTTTTGGTTGTCTTTTTCAAAACTTTTCCCCCCAAATGTTTTTGTCACTTTTTCCGATTGTTTTTGCCAATTTTTTCATGCGCCTTTTGATGTTTTTGTGGTGTTTTCCCCCACGTTTTTGAAGCTTGTGCGGACATTTTTGTCACTTTTTTCAACGTTCTTTCATATATATATATATATATATATATATATATATATATATATATATATATATAATTGAATAAAACATCCAAATTGAAAGAAAGTAGTGAGCTGATCATTTATTTTACTTGTGAAGAGCATTGTGTGGAACAGTCCGCGTTATTTTTCTGAAAATTTGGTTGAAAGAAACCACTTTTCTGATAAAGATTTTTTTTTTTTTTAAATGGGTCAAATTTGACCTGAGGGACAACACGAGGGTTATAGCAACAATAACAAAACATTTATTTGGTTTACCGTACAGCATGAAAATGTCCATTCTTTCAGTTTTCAGCATTAAATCCATAAACAATAAGACAGCATTTTGAACAAAGGTTTTGGCGCAAACGTGCTCCTGCATCACAGCGCTTTAGCGGTCAAAAACCATTTGCCCTTTCGGGGCAAACACCTGCCGACAACAATTTGGAGCTTACCTTTATAACCTTTATACCACAGCAACGCCAAATATACAGTACATACAAGAAACAACAGCCAAAGTCTGAACACTTGAAACAACGTATTTGGCTCCTACAATATTGCACATGAGAGCTGTAGATTCGACACGTACAGAATGTTTTTTGGTGAATGTAACATACAGAAACTCAGATTGTAAAATACAGATTTGGTTCTAAACATTTATTTCATTTAGAGGTCTTAATGATATGGGAGAGGATTAGGGCCACATGTGAAAACATGTATTGAGTTCTGAGATTAAAGTCAAAATTCTGAGATTAAACTCAAATACATGTTTCACATGTGACCTTACGCCTCTTCCGTATAACGACAAAAGTGCATAGAAATAGAAGTATCGAAAAGAGGAAATGAGGTATACGGTAGCTCTTTTAGGAAAAGTTCCCACTTTTGTTTGTTCTAGCTGACGGCATTCTTCCGCAGAAGTTTTTTGTTCAGTGCGATGACCAGAGAGCAGAGCGGAAGTGGACCCACAAAGTCTCCTGCGATGATGTTGAGACTCTTGGGGTCCGACCCAGGCGTCTGCTCCTCCAGCCATTTCCTCAAACACTCCCAGTTACTGAAGGTCAGCGTCCGCAGGGATTGCTTTGGGTTCTCAGTGATGTAATATCTATCAGCTGTCAGGTTCAGGCCAGAGACGAAGAAGCCCTCTGGAAAAACAAGTTACTATGAGTTAATGGAAACACACAATATGCTGTAATGTTACACTGACTCTACTGGAGCAGCAACTAACGATTATTTTCATCGGTGATTAATCGATTATTTGTTGGTTAGGCTATAAAATGTCTCGCCTGACAAGCTAGACCCACATCCAGATGTTGGGTCTGGGAACACACCATTGGCTGGGCTCAATCCAAGGGGCGGGATAAACGGTTGTCGTTCAAATTCTCTCTGCACACAATAGGATAGCGCTACAACCAACCAGAGCAATGCTATTGATAGATTCAACTTTAAACTCTGAACACATCTTCCTTTTTAAGAATGACTTCAGTGCCATTCTTTGTTCTTTTCTCAAAGAAAAGCTGAACTCCAAGTCTTCCAGAGTCGTGGCCAAAGCCGATTCCAAAGACCGCTGTTCACCAGCAGCAGCAGCCATCTTCTTTGATTTCAAGTAGCAGGGAATTCACGCGGAACCGTCACAACTCTGCCGTCATTATGTTAAGCCCGCCCACCGACTCTATACACAATGTGATTGGCCTGACCAGAGTTTGGTTTTTCCAGCTCGCAAGCCAACAGAGAGTTGCTGGACGACCCTGGCTGCAAATGACATTTGCTGCCGCTAGGGTGGTCTAGATCAGTGTTTCCCAAAGCCCATGAAGACGTCCCTCAAATGTCTTGTTTTGTCCACAACTCAAAGATGTTCAGTTTACTGTCAAAGAGGAGAGAAGAAACTAGAATATATTAAATATATATATATTTAAGAAGCTGGAATCAGAGAACTTTTACTGTTTTTGTTGTAAAAAATGACTCAAACTGATTATCAAAATAGTTGTTTAGAAAAATAAATAAGGGTTTTTAGTCTCCACTGGGCTTAACCCTTGTGTTGTTTGTGTTTTCAAAGTTTTTTATATCAGAAATATGGGTTTCTTACAACCAAATGGTCCCAAAATAACTAGGATGCATGCATGTATGTTGTATGGAACCCTTACAACATATGCATCCATGTTGTTTTATTTAATTTCAGAGCATTTACATATTTTTTTTTTTAATGGTTTCAAAACAGCACCCTGACCACACTTTGACATAAACCAGTCTGTGATTCACTCAACATCCTCTGATCTTAGCTCTGCTATTAGTCAAAATAATCCATAATTTCTGCTTTTTTTTAAACTCAAAAATTAGGTTTGATGTAATTTAAATTAAGTTTATTTACCATGATTTTTGACCCAGAATGACAAGTTCCTGGCCAACGGTGAAGACAACACAAGGGTTAAGCTTGCCACTCTACTCTGAGTCAGTGTGAGTGAACCTCACCTGGACGGCCCAGGTCTTTGTTCCAGTCCAGGTAACTGATCACTCCTTCTGCTGTGCGCTGGTTGGCCCACCAGTAAGGGATGGCAGGCCACAGCTCCTGATGTCTTGCTGCACTCTGGGAGTCGTAGGACAGGACGACCTGGTAACCAGATGCCCACAGGCTCCGCAGGGTCAGGACGGATTCCTGTGGAGGGCAGGGGAGCTTGTTTAAGGCAGTGTGGTTTTTATACCGTGAATCAGCTATACGTGGAGAACGCTAACCTTCTGGGGACAGAGCTTTGAGCCAAACAGCTTCTTCAGGGAGAAAATGAACAATTGATGGAGTTTGTCCTCAATTCCCTCAAAATGGCTGCAAGCAAGAATAACAATCTCCTTTGGGTGAGAGTCCAGCCAGGTGGCAACAGACGACAGGGTTTCCTGTAAAGGGAGGACATTTCTAGAAACATGCTCTAAAAGCCCAAAGTGAAACTCTGAGTTGGAAGTAAGGAATTACAGTAACTCACGTTACTGTAATTAAGTTGGTTTTGTTGTATTTTTACTTTTTAAAAGTAGTTTTTAAAATCTGTAATTTTAACTCTTGGGTGGTGTTGATATTTTAGTTACACAGCCAATGTTCCCGGTCTGGTGGACCCACCACATTATTAGGCTTTTAAATCAATACAGCCATAACAATTTATGTAAAAATACTTAACAGATGTTTACTTTAGCTCAATTACCAATGATATATACATCATTTATGGTTCATATTTGCCATTTACCCCTGTGAGATCACATTTATGATCATATGATCATTTTCGTTTTTTGTGAGAAAACAAGGAAATTCAATTATAAAAAAAGGTATAAAAAAAAATAGAAACAAGATTTTTGATCATTATTGGTTCTTATATTATTGGAACTTAATCAGAACAGGTGAAAGTGTTTAAAATGCAACAATTTTGTAACTTTGTGTGGGAACAGCAGGTGCAGAAAGACAACATTCCTGCACACAGACACCTACAATCAGACATACAGACACACAGACACACAGAGAGACGCACAGACACACACACACACACACACACACACACACACACACACACACACACACACACACACACACATACACACACACACACAGCAGGCCCAGTTAGGAGGAGAACACAGTTAAGTTTCATAGCACCTACAATTATTACACAATTACTACACTGGGGTCCAGCAGACCCGAACACCTCATATGTAATAGTTATGTGTAGGGGGGGTGTAGCGTGTGCACTCATTGAAAATAAGTTCTTCATAGAAAATGAGCCAAAGCCAATGAGTTTGAGTTAGAAGAAATAATAAATAGCATAATTTTTCTTTTAGCAAACATTAAAAACGGGTCCCACAGACCCAAACACCACACAAAGGTCAAATATGTTTTGTTTGAAGTATTGTTTGCTACACTTTAAATCACATCCGTTACTGAGTTGTGAAAAACAGTAAATAAAAAAGGTTTTGTATCTGTCAACAAACTAAATCGAAAGTCTATCAAATCTCAAAGACTGTGACTTCATTAAATAAGTATGTTAAAAAGTAACTAAGTATGTGGCCGGGTTGGTTCAGTGGGTAGAGCAGGCGCACATATACAGGTTTATGCCTCGATGCAGAGGTCATGGGTTTGAGTCCGACCTGTGATGATTTCCTGCATGGCTCCCCCCCCCCCCCCCCCCCTCCCTTTCTCACCTAGCTGTCCTGTCAATTAAAGGCGAAAAAGCTAAAAAAAAAAAAACAAGTAACTTACACTGAGTTTATTTTAAATGAGTTACTTTTTCACTTTTACTTGAGAAGATTTTTATACCGGTAACTTTGGTACCGTTAATTTCACTTGTAGAAAAAGTTCATCAAAGTAGCACTGCTACTCTCTGCTCCTCACCACGGGGCTTCAGGTGCTGCGAGCAAATCACTCCGCAGAAGTAGCAGAAGTAGCAGTGCTTGGCCTTCTGAGAATATAGTTCCCAGTTTATATACGGTCAGAAGATGGCTGTGTCTCATGTCACTTTGTTATTTGTACACGCTGTGACTATACAAATCACAACATGTAAATAGGAAAATGGTGGCGTTATTTTGTCAGCAGTAGGCTAGATGGAGCTGGTTACCTCCAGGATCTGTGCTAAGCTAGGCTAGCGGTGGGGGCATCAGACAGAGTTACAACACACACGGAGATGAGAAGGGTATGTATGGACTTATGTAACTCTGGGGGATACGGTGAATAAGACAAAGTCTCAATAAGTCGGCGTGTTCCTTTAAGATGATTATACTCACCAGAACGGTTAGATGTGTGTATATGACATGTGTGAAGTACAGGTCGCTGGAGGAGTCGTTGGGTTTGTGTGCAACACGGAGATCGAAGAAGCGAATCCCCATCGAAAGCTGCTCCTCGATGCCTTTGTCCTTGGGAGGAAGAGCAATATATAAAAACATAAAAAATACTTCTATGATTGTGTCTTACACCACAGCAATACCTTCTGAGTCCCATAGGGGTCCTTCCACCCACTTTGACACAGTCCCCTATCACAACATACATACCTGTGTTGTAGCCCATCTAAAGATGGCAGGTCTGGTAAAGCAGGAGAAAAGTCTGTCCAGGAGCCGGAAAAAGTCGGATTCAGACGGGACCAAGGGGGAGTTTATGTCCAGACTGTAACTCATGGCATCATGGCTCCCTGGACAAATACCAAATAAATAAAGCTTTACAAGTTCCTCAACTCTGAAGTGGGAAAGACTGGTTTGGATTACCTAACCACTAGATTCAGATGCAAAACACACATTCATTAACATCTAAAAGTATTTGTGTGTGTGTGTGTGTGTGTGTGTGTGTGTGTGTGTGTGTGTGTGTGTGTGTGTGTGTGTGTGTGTGTGTGTGTGTGTGTGTGTGTGTGTGTGTGTGGTATAGACTAGGCCTGTAGAAGTATATAGAAAGGGATGTGTAATGTGTTCTCAGGTTCAATGAGACTTCCTGAACAAATAGAGCTTAGCCAACTGATTAACTAAACCAATACAGGTGATCATAAAATAATAAGGCAAAAAAAGTGAAAAAAATAAAAGATTGTATTTAGTTTACTATCATATGAGAATACCAGCAACTATTTACATTTAGAAATGACTTGTTTTATTAATTGATGATCAGAAAATTGTTGATCCAGGAGTAGTTGGCTGTTCTGCATCTGCACTGGTAAGTTACATTATCACAAGTTCGGGTGAAACCAGCGAGAGAGAAAGCGAGTGTTACATTTACCGGGTATGGCCAGGTTAGTGAGAGGGACGTCCCACAGCTCCGCGGGTAGAGCTGACATCCAGTCCTGGAAGCCGAGATCCATGTCGCACGGTCGGTCACACGCCTGCAGGAGACTCGCTCACTAAAACCAGCGCCGAACTATGGATGCCAAAAACCTGTTAAAGTTAGTCATCTTATGCTCGATCCTGTCCTCTTCCTTTATATAACTCCTTTCGACCGCAGAAGGAGGAGGAGGAGGTCAGGGGGAGGAAGAGGGGGATGGAACTTGGATTTCCCGATTCTTCTGTGTTGATTGAACGCCACACCGTGTCACAAGTGTAGCACTTAAAGCTATGTTCCGCTGTTTGGGGACACTTCAGGAACCTCAGACCACTTGTTTTTTTACGCATATGTGTCTCTAAACACAATACATCAAAGCACCCGCAGCGTCGTTGCTATGACGTTGGAAAAGGGGGCGGAGCAAATATCAAATAGGAAGTTGAGCTGATATATACATGTCAATGGATATAGACAATGTCTTTCTTTGTTCCTTTTTTTTATTGTTTCCATTAATTCAGAAATGATCATTTATGCATTGGCTGTATAGGTATATTTCTTTTTGCATTGATGATCTGATATTTTCTTTTCTTTCCCCCCTGTGTCAAATTGTAAATGTAAATTAAACCATAAAGAAAATGTAACAATGATTGAGTTATTTTTGTGTCATGCCAAATATTTGGCCCACTTGGGATTACAAGATACTGTATTTAATCAAAACTAAAATATATCTTCTGGTAACATATTCAAATCTAAAAGCAAAACCTCAGTCATAACACCGTGTACACATATACATAATATATACATAATATAAACATTTTAACCCATATGTTTATGGGTGAAATATCCCATGGTTGGTTCTCAATCAAAAAGAATCCTCATATGGCTTATTTTCTACAATTTTAATGTGATTTTATTTATCTAGAAAATCAGCAATGGGTTTCATAATGTGCAAAGGAAAGATGAGACTTCCTTCAGTTATTGAGACGTTTCATTGTCAATGGACAGCAGACGTCCAATGACAATTACTGTATATATAATATAATATAATAATATACATATAATAAGACTACCTTTTACACTTCAATTGTCCTTTTCTAGCGGATGGTCTCTCGCTGGTGCATATTTTTTCCCTAGCGTTTTAAAGGTGAGCCTTGTCCTGTGTTAGGAGACTGTATCACATATCCTCCACACAGAATGTGAGCTCTTGCCTCCAGACAGTACACAGTCCCTACAGTCAACTCAACGGTTTAAAAACTCATTTGTTCCTCCCTCGTCTCTGTCGAACGTTTAAACAACGCTGCCCTAGGCTGTAGAGAGTGTGCAATAACTTCATGGTGGTTTACTATGGGGTGAGGGAAATATGTGTTATGTGCGATATGTTTTTAGGATGTGTGCAATACTTTATGTGCAATTAATTGTTGTGACTGGTACAGATGGTGCTGTATTATTTGTTCATATGTTGTTGTTTTTTGTAACGGTCAAGGCATTTATTTATGTGTGCAGCTTTTAAGTCCAAAACTCATTTCCCTAAGGGGAAAATAAAGTATATCATATCGTGTTCTATTGTGTTTCAAAGGAGCAAATGAGTCATGATGTGATGTGTTGATGTGAAGTTTATGTATGCATCCCTCCATCACATAAGCAAAGGCAAGCTTTTGTACATCTAACTCATCAACATATCATTCACGCAGCAGCCACTAAGAAGAAGGAGACAGAAGAACAGAGTCCCTGATGAAAGGTAGGCCAATAGAAAAACATAACCCCTACATTCAAACCACATCTGAGCTCTCTAACTGTAACTGGGTGTAGTACTGGGGAGACATGGAGGCTGCACAGTGTTATTGGAACAGTGATTGACTTTTCAATGATTGATTATAATTACTGATTACTTCAATTGATTTTTTCCAAATAAGTGCTGATGAGAGAATTCTTCTGAGAACATAGCCACTCAGCGCTCCTGTTACTCTGTGGGTCAGACCTGGTTTCATTCTTAGTGTAGCTTTACATTAGAGATATTTACATTGACCTGTGGGGGAAACAGAAACGGAGCATTTTAAAGTATTGGACAAACGGTATGACAGAATATGATAGGAAACACTTTGATCAATAGGACAAATTAAACTGTTTGGATTTTTTTATGAATACATTTAGTTAGAGTTATTTTCTTTATTTGTTATTATATGTACTTTTCAATCTATGCCAGTAATAAAAAAACATTTAATTTGTCAGTTTACACATCTTTACATTAAACAGAGCCTCTTTGTGTAGAGCAGGCGCACATATACTGAGAGGTTTATGCCTGGACGCAGAGGTCAAGGGTTCGAGTCCGACCTGTGACGATTTCCTGCATGTCTTACCCCTTTCTCACCTAGCTGTCCTGTCAAAAATTAAAGGTGGAAAAGCCCAGAAAATAATCTTTACAAAATAGAGCCTCTTTATTAAATGAAAGAGATCTTAAAAAATAAACAGTAAAAATGTCAATGAATGGTTAACTTGAATATGATTGGTTGACATTTAAAGTCCATTAGTAGGAACATTCCTTACACTGATACACAGCTTTTTCCTGATATCAGACAGAACTGTCGACGTGTTACACTGCTGACATAATCAGTCAACTCTGTGGACCAAGGCTACCAGCAGAAAACACTGCCTGAATATAAGCATTCCTTTCTTGTTTTTGAAAAGTGACAAGAGGAAATGTTTTGTGGCTTTAACCCTCCCGTTGTCCTCGGGTCTAATTTGACCCATTTTCAAAAAGTTTCTATATCAGAAATTTGGGTTTCTTTCAACCAAATTTTCAAGCAAAAATAACCTGGATGGTTCCATACAACGCTCTTCACAAGTAAAATAAATCATCAGTTCACTACTTTTATTGAATTTGGGTGTTTTATTCAATTTGATAGCAATTGAAAAATAACCTCGGAAAAAGTGACAAAAAAATTCAAACAACTGCCCAAAAAGTTGAAAAAAAGAAGAAGTTTGA
Source organism: Zingel zingel (assembly GCA_023566125.1). Classification (NCBI taxonomy): domain Eukaryota; kingdom Metazoa; phylum Chordata; class Actinopteri; order Perciformes; family Percidae; genus Zingel; species Zingel zingel. Next base: position 1,618,146 of record CM042322.1, on the reverse strand, counting down.
ATTTCAAATTTCGACCCAGAAAAACAAAAAGTTGCATGGTCGATGGGAAGACAACACAAGGGTTGAACTCATCTGTGTACCAGAGCTTTACATGAATTATTTGCCTGTTTTTCACCTTCAATGGAAAAGGCTTGCACTGAACTGATCCCAGTACTGCAGAGTTTCAGACGGATGATGTAACACAAACTATTGTGAGTGAATGCAAAAGCATTGAAAAGAAACACGTAGCCTACTGCAACACAAAAGCTTTTTCCCCCACTGTGGCCCTTTACTTTGGACTCCATAGTTTGACATTCCCTACACACTCACTTCTTTTGTGTAAATGAACAAATGCCTTGGTGAGTAGACTGCAGCACAGGCATCTCGGAAGGAAAAATGTTAACACTGATTCGTACATCTGAGCAGTCGGGGAATAAAGTGAGGTGATTTGCTTAAAAATGCTCATGTTTATTGGAAAAGCTCATCTCCACAGGCACAGCGGCGCAGCATTATTTTAAAACAAGGCTGATCCTGTTGGTTCAAGTCAATTATAAGTAAAACAAGGCTGGGTTCATGCAAATAAGATTTCCATGCATTTTGCATAAGTTTCATGTCTTCTCTACATTCTCTATGGATAAATACAAGTATTGTAGGTTACAGTTTATCTGTTTCTTAAACTTGCTGCCCACACATCACAATTAAAAAAAGTTCTTGACCTACATTACAGTCATATGTGTTGATTGAATACATTGTTTGTGCTTACTCATCTAAAATGTCTACGTCAAGGTGAGATTAGTTGTATCATTATTGCTCTGGTCACTATAACATAAAACTGGCCAACTTTGCTGAGTCCTAAAAACTGCTCCAGTACATTGCATAAATAGTGAACTGAATGTAAACAAACTAGTGCAGGAGCTTTAGAGGGTAATTGCGGTATTTTTCAACCTGGACCATATTTGTGTCTAACTAGTCTCACATCGCCAGACCCTCCTCCACAGCGCCGTGAAGGAGGGTCTGACTAGTCCACACAGCATTCCGGGAAGGGAGAATGCTGTGTGGTTTATTGACATTTCTTTAAACCAATCATAATTGTCTTGGGCAGCTCTAAGCTCCGCACAGAGCCGCTGCAAAATAGCCAAGAAGGAACTTGTTTTGGTGGAACATGTGTATGTTCAAAGGTAGTTTTAGTCGTGCAACAGAAAACTCAGATTGGACAGATAGTCTAGCTAGCTGTCTGGATTTACCCTGCAGAGATCTGAGGAGCAGTTAACCATAGTCCTCACAAATCCACCAACAAAGGAAGCCCAAGGCAACAGACATCCGGCCTAAATGAGTGAAATCCGGAGGAATTTCCATCGGCAACGAAGCAATCCCGGAAGTGGAACGTTGTGGATATAGACTACTAACTGACTAATGTGAACAAAAATCTTTGAAGTCGATCCAGTATTGAGCGAGAACGCTGTAACCGGCAGCCACAAACCATGCTGCAATGTAACCCTATAGGGCAAATGGACAATGTTTCCGTCAGTTTCCGTCAACTAAAAGTTTTGGCCACTGACATGCTCAGATTATTAAGTGTCTGACAACATTATGAAAAGGATCCCTGCAGAGGTCGACCTTTTTGTTTAACCAGAAACAGCTCCATTAAATTAAGCAATACTTTAAAGCAACACCATGTAACTTTTCCCGCTTCGGTCCCCCTACAGGTTGTCTCATTGGAACAACAGCTGCAGCTAAAAGTTACATCGTGTTGCTTTAAAGCTATAGTGCACAACAATTTTATATTAAAGAACGTCCGTTACCTTCAAGCAATTGCCAAATGAGTTAACACAAAGCTAATTAAGACTATCAGCTCCACAAAAGCCTCTGTATTTCTCAGTATGGCTATGTTCTCTGACTTTTGCACGCAGAAGCTTGAGTGATACGTTTTACGTCGCTGCTATGCAGCGTTCAGCTTTGAAGACAAAGAGGACATCAAAATTACAAGATAACGACCTCTTCTGAAGAGTCCATCATGTTTCTTTAATCCTCCCTGTCCTCCTTGATTTGACGGTTAAACGCTACCATCAACTGCGTCGAGAAGGGGTGGGGGTGGGAAGGGGTGGGGGTGGTGCACGATCACCGAAGGCTTGCGTCATGTGGATGCTCCGACAGTGTTGTTGTCATTACTTAGAATAAGTGAACTGAAGGTGCACAATTGCCCGTTAACTTAAATTGCAGCTTGTTTCGCTGCAGCCAAATGCAGCGGTCTTGCTTAATACTGGACCACTTTCAAAGATTGTTCCCATCAGTCACTTACACACAAAAACATAAGAAAATAGGGTCCAGGTTGAAAAAACCCAAAGTTACCCTTCAAGACTGAAATGTACATTTCACTGCCTCCAAATAAGTGCATTTATATTCAAAGGAATAATTCAAGTATTTTTTTCTGTCACTCTTAACAAAACAAGCTCATGTGTATTTCATGCTGTGGTTCACTTTTTTTGTAGAATAACTCAAATTGGTGAGAAGTCATGAGGGCCATTTCAGTAGTTTCTCATTCAGTGTAACAACAGTTGGAACAAACTGGCTCTCTGCAATAAAGTCCCCAGCAATGATGTTGAGAGAGCCGACTTTGGAGCCAGGAGTCTGCTCCTTAACCCAGCTGAGCAGCGTCGGATACGTGGACATCACCAAGTCCTTCAGGGACTCTGTCGGGTGTGTGCAGATGTATTTCAGGTCCTCGGTCAGATTCATTCCTGTGACGAAAAAACCTCCTAAAACACAAAATATGCACATTCAATTTTATGAGTGGTGTGGGCCAAATACAGCCTCAATTCAAAAGTAATTAATCATCAATTATATTCCCAGGCTGTGTTTAGATTACCTGGTCTGCCATGTTGTTTCCGGTGTTCAAAGTCTTCGATAAGAGCCTCAGCTTTGCATTTATTGGCCCACCAGTAAGGAATATGTGGCCACAGGTCGCTGTGGCAGCTGGCGATATTGTGTTCATAGGACACCATCACTTGGTAGCCTAAAGCCCACAGGTTTCGAAGAGTTAACACTTCCTGAAATCAGCAGAATATAACAGGCTTTGTTTCATTTTGTCAAGTATTTTTTAATGTTATTTAAAACATCACACTGGCATGAAAGCCCTGTGTTTTATGACCAAACATCCATGCTGACCTCCTCCCTACGCGGTCCACAGCATTCTCATACAGCAGCAGTCTATGTGGTGCATACAGCAATTAATATGTGGAATACGTACGAATTACAGTGCATTATTTTTTGTAGCTATATGTACGAATGGTACATGAGAATAGCCTGAATGGTGTGACTCACTGATGTGTTTTTAATAGTTTTTGGACAAGGAAGGAATGAGATATATCAAGATTTGGCTACATAGAAAATACTACTTGTTAGTGGGATCAATTAACTGTTGGTTTTGTTTTTTTCATTCATTGACAATAGGAAATATGTAGATTATGGCCAGCCTCATTCTTTAAGCCTTAATTCAAAGCTGGAGGAGAAGTTGTACCGTTTTGGGACAGAGTTTGGAGGTGAATACGGTGCGTATGGTGGTGAGCAGCAGCGTGTGGAGCTCCTGGCTCAGGCCGAGGAAGTGGCTGAAGGAGAGGATGACCACCTCTTTGGGATGAGCATCCAACCACTCTCGTATCTCCATTAGAACAGTCTGACAGGAAAAACACAAGTTAGTCTGCTTCTACTGCCAGACTTGATAATGTAATGCACAATTAACAGCTATATTGTATTGTAAAAGCCAAAAGCACACGTGGAACTTGTAACATTGCCAGGTTCAGTTATCTGCTAGGGCTGGATTTTTGGTAATTACTACATGACTCCAACATGAAGGATAACAACCTGCAAGATCTGTTCTGGATAGACAAGTTATTTTTTTCCTCTTACCACCTGCTGAAACAGTGAGTGAAGAGTGTTTTGATTGATCTTCATCAAGACTATTTAAATGCTTTTTCTGCAGCTCAGAAGCACAGAAATGTCATTGAAACTGTTTGCAGCACCTGTTGCCACATGAATATTTCCAGAAAATGTATGAGATACGGTGCATGTGAGAAAGAAGGGGACTAAACGTGTGACTATTTCACTTAAAAAAGAAGAAATAACACCCACTTCCTCTTTCGAGCATGGAAACGCTGAATTCATAAACAATAAAAAAGCCTTCATTGGGCCATTAGTTTGGTGGCAAATCTTACATAAAAATGGTGTGTTCCCACTACAATAACCTTAAAAATGTTTTCAGAGGGATTTCAGAGTGATTTGTTTGGACAGTGAAGACGAAATCAATCTAATAAAAGTCTTAAAAAAGCGACGAGAGGATTTAGTATCTCACTGCAGTAATGATTGTTTGCTGAGCACGACTGTACTCTTGTCCGTTATGCTTATCTTTATGGTTATTATTGTGGCTGCACATGGCTTTCACAGGAGCATACATGTCACCGTGGCAACATCCTGTTGGACATAATGTGTGTGTGTGTGTGTGTGTGTGTGTGTATGTGTGTGTGTGTGTGTGTGTGTGTGTGTGTGTGTGTGTGTGTGTGTGTGTGTGTGTGTGTGTGTGTGTGTGTGTGTGTGTGTGTGTGCATGCCATTACTTCACCTCCACAGTGAGCGTGGTGTAAACACCGTGGTAGAAGTACAGATCAGTGGAGCTGTCATTGGGCCTGTGTGCAATTCTCAAGTCACAGTATCTGACCCCACAGTCCAGCTGTTGCTTTATAGTGTACTCCTGCAAGACACGGGGTGCACAATCCGTTACATGAACTCCAGCTTAAAACCTTTGCTTTATTTTATTAACAATGAACAGGGCCACGCGGAATCTGCGGACCCAGAATTCCACAGAATTTTCAGCAGACTTTTCCTCAGATTTTAAACAAATTTCGAAAAAATGACATTTAAATCTCACATCTCCACCCCAAGCAGACTTAACAGTCTGCTAAATTCGGCAGATTTTCATTCTGGATCACAGTTGAAAACTGTAAAAGAAATCTGCAGATTCCATTTGGGTCTGACAATGAGTAATATTGCATTTATTACTGTGATCTATTACCTGGGTTATCGCCCACTTGTACACAAAGGGGCGAATAAGAGGCTTCATGTATTTGTCCAGCTTTTGAAGCATGTCTGGCTGGGTGAGATCCACAGGGGATCGGTCATTCATATCCAGACAGTAGGTTATTGCATTGTGGCTGCCTAATGGGGAAGAGATAATACACATAATCATCACTAGACATTTGATTGCTTCATGTAATATCTATGGTGGCCCTGAGAGCTCAAATTACTGCAACTAAGGAAAATACATGCAAATAGACAAAAGACAAGCAAATGAAGAAAACATCTTCGTCACTGTATAGGATACTCTTACAATTTGTTAAGAGTTATTAAACGGTTGTGGGTACACTCAAACCACTCACACACATTTCTACTAATAACGTTCAGTCTGGATCAACAGGAAGTAGATTTCCAGGATGATTGCGTGTGATGTCCCTCACCTTCTGTTCTTAAACACTATTCGCTTTCAGGAAAGCAAAGTTTTGATGAAAATTTGGATCGTGCAACAAGGCAGGTCGCTTGGTTCTTTCGAGGAATGATTGTAAAGATTTACAAAGAATATGTTTACAGTATTTCCTCTCTAACTGTAACGTTTTGGGACTGATATCAGAGGATTGCTGCGGACCAAGTAGCCCCACCGCAATACACTGGTAAGAGCTAATGAGGTTTAACCATGTATCAGCTAATTTAAATAGCTTGCGTTACTGTGTTGTGTCAACAGTTAACTTCATTTAATATTGTATGTGGCATTTTCTTTTGCGGGGTGAAAATGTTCCACCAGAACAAGTTCCTTCCTGAGACTATTTAGCAGAGCCACTGTCCTGCATCCGGAGCTTAGCGCCGCCCAAGACGATTGTGCAGACCTTACTCCACAGCGCTGTAGTCTGGTAATACGAGACTAACATTCAACTAACAACCACTTCACCTAACACTAGTGTGCTGTAATGTGGCAGCCTACCAGGGATGGCCAGCTGGTACAGGGGGGTGTCCCACAGAGCGCATGGCAGGTGAGACATCCAGCTCTCCATGGGCAGCTCGCCCAGGCTCAGCTCACTCACCCCGGACACCACCACGGAGGACATACTGAGCCCCAGCGTCTGCACGAACACACATTTAATGAGTGAGATTATTAAATGCGGTTTCCCACTGTTACATCAGCAGCTATAGGGGGAGGAAGAGGCGGGGTGGGGGGGGCTTAATTCTGATGAATATCACATAGAAAACTTGTGTATCGTGTTCAGTAGCACACACAGTAATGTGATTCCTGTGTATCACACTTACTTGATCAAACTGCTGCTGCTGCTGTTGTCTTCCTTCCACCCGCCAAACCAGCTGAACCAGCTGAACCAGCAAAGAGGGAACACGCGATGACTCCAACTAAAGGCGCGTGCCAGCAGAAATCCATCCCAAAGCGTTAGAACATGTCATGGCTGCACATCAAACATGTATGATGTGGTCCGGAGAGAAAGCGTGGCCGTGTGTCCCTCCCCAGTCTGGTTACCCTTTACACCTGCATAGCCCGGGATGACAGGGACGGAGGGCACGGCGCATTTTAGCTTCAATTATCGATTATCCATGACGATCGAATATCCTATCCACGTATGATCTGCCGGCTGCTTCAGCGGCATCAAGATAGAGTGAGGTCCTCGGTGCACCGGCCGGGTGTTTGTCAGTCTCCGGAGGTGCAGCAGCAGAGTGCGCGCGGGGAGGGCGGCACCGCGCCTGCTGACAGATCAGCAGATCGCAGAGCGGCTCTCCTCTTAAAGAGCCCACTGAAATGTCACAGAGATACAGAGAGAGAGAGAGAGAGAGAGAGAGAGAGAGAGAGAGAGAGAGAGAGAGAGAGAGAGAGAGCATGGGCGGGACAAATAGACATACAACTTCTTATGAGCCATTACTGAAGGGGACACAAATAATACAGAATGGTACTTGTGTAGGATATGTGGAGTTGTGGAACTCCAGTAATTATTCACTTTAAACAACGGATGAAGTGATTCTTTTCTCTAATACAGTCAGATGATGCTGAACTGAGAACTGAGCCTCCTAGCAAGCAAGCTAACGAACTAGCCAGCTGTCACAAAATGACTAAAGTTTAACAACTTCATGTTTTATTCACACACTTTTGCGTAGAAAAGCACAGCGCCCTCGCCACATGAGTGACCCTTTGTTCGGCTCATTCTCTATAACTCAAAACCATGCTGAAAAACTAGTCCATGCATTTGTTACTTCCAGGCTGGACTACTGCAATTCCTTACTATCAGGATGCTCAAATAAGTCCCTTAAGACTCTCCAGCTGATCCAGAATGCTGCAGCGCGTGTTCTGACAAGAACTAAGAAAAGAGATCATATTTCTCTTGTATTAGCTTGTCTGCATTGGCTTCCTGTAAAATCCAGGATTGAATTTAAAATTCTTCTCCTGACCTACAAAGCTCTAAATGGTCAAGCACCATCATATCTAGAAGAGCTGTTAGTACCTTATTGTCCCACTAGAGCACTACGCTCCCAGAATTCAGAGCTACTTGTGGTTCCTCGAGTCTCTAAAAGTAGAATGGGAGCCAGAGCCTTCAGCTATCAGGGTCCTCTCCAGTGGAACCAGCTCCCAGTCTGGCTTCGGGGGCAGACACCGTCACCATATTTAAGAATAAACTGAAAACACTCCTCTTTGATAAGCTTATAGTTAGGAAGTTAGGAGTTGCAGCGTCCACCTAGCCCGGCCCACCTGCTTCTCTTCATAGTCGTCAGATTCATCTACCATATAATCAATAATATAATCAAAGTAGAAGGAGGCAGGCCAGCCGGCCAGGGGAGAGTTCTAGCCCGACCAGGCTCCTCTCCTTCACCTGTCTCTCTTAGTTATGCTGTTATAGTTTTAGACTGCCGGGGGACTTCCTTCCTTTGACACACTGAGCTTCTCTCTCCTCTCTCTTCCATCTGTGTGCATCCATGTCCCAGTAATGCTTGTTACTAACCTAACTCTGGGGAGCTTATTCCCTGGAGTCCTTATGTTTTTTTTTTTCACCCAGCATGTTTCCTTGGATTAGGGTGGCACCAAAATCATGGTTGCAGCTGTCACCGTGGTCCTGCTGCACGCCCAGCTATGCCCTGTTACACCCTGCTACGCTCAGCGGTGCCCTGCAGTGTCCTGCTACGTCCTGCTATGCTCTGCTGTGCCCTGCTATGCCATAAACTACTACAACTATTATTTGTAGTCACTGTTCCATTATCTTTATTGTGACTATAACTGCCACTGTTCATCACACCCCCAACCGGCCCCGTCAGACACCTCCTACCAAGAGCCTGGGTCTGTCCCAGGTTTCTTCCTAAAAGGGAGTTTTCCTCGCCACTGTCGCACTAAATGCTTGCTCCTGGGGGAATTACTGGAATTGTTGGGTCTCTGTAAATTATAGAGTGTGGTCTAGACCTACTCTATTTGTATAGTGTCTTGAGATAACTCTTGTTATGATTTGATACTATAAATAAAATTGAATTGAATAACCAGTGTGTAGCATGAAAGCACGGTGGGTGGAATTAGCAAGCTAGCGAACTAATTAATCAACGAGCTACTAAACAAGCTAAGTAATTTTATACCTGCTAACATAGCGAACTTGTGGAAAATACATACTTTTTTTGTCATGACTAATTTATTAATGACTAAGCAATATCTGTATTAGAGAAAATAAAGTGAATAAAACAGCCTTGCCAGCCTTGACGCAACTCATTCTCTCCCACGAGTCCCACCCATGGATGTATTAAGAGGGTGCCACCTGACCTGGGCGGCCTCTAGCTCACCTTCAGAGTCCTTTGCAGCATAAAGGGAAAAAGCCCCAAAAAATTATCTTAAAAAAAGAGGGTCCCACCCATGGATGTATTAAAGGTGCATTATGAGTTCCTGCATGGTTTCAGCGCGATTTCATTTTTGTCTCAAATCGTAGGCATCACTCCTTGATCCACTAGCTGCCTGCCCCCTGAACACACTGTGAAACAGCCCGGTCTCGGGAGACAACACAGGGGTCGTAAACGTCAAACAAACACTAGAGGCACATAGCCTGGTTGACACCAGACCCTTCTCAGTTGTCTGTGTGTGTGTGTGTGTGTGTGTGTGTGTGTATGTGTGTGTGTCTGTGTCTGTGCGCTTGTTTTACTATATTCGTGGGGTCCAAAAACCGGGGAATACATTATACTTGTGGGGTCTGCACAGCCTTGTGGGCCTAAAATGCTGGACCCCACAAGGTTAAAGGTCTGTTTGAGGGTTAAGACTTGGTTTTAGGATTAGGGTTAGAATTAGGTTATGGTTAGGGTGAGGGTAAGGGTTAAGGTTAGGCATCTAGTGGTGATGGTTAAGGTTAGGGTAAGGGGCTAGGGAATGCATTATGTCAATGACAGGTCCCCACAAAGATAGTGAAAGAAACATGTGTGTGTGTGTGTGTGTGTGTGTGTGTGTGTCTTTCTTTTGCAAGGTTTTTGACAAGAAGGCGATAAGAAGCCCTAAGTGCCATTAACAAGCACAGATTTCACAAGTTTATGAAGGCAATTGTTCATGAGAAATGTATGTTAAAAAGGGGAAATGTTCCACTCAAATTAAAGTCAAACAGTCAAAACTGTTTCAGGGAGGCTGAGTGAATGAAGGTGAAAAAATATTACATTAGTTATTACATAAGTTATCAATAAAAGATCTTATAAAATAGCCTAAATGTGTGAAGAGATACACCCACAATTACTATGGTGCGGCCGATTAGTCAATCAGTGGCCTAGCTGTCAATCAAAATCAGTGGGTCAGAACTATAACCAAAATATAGGAAGTCTTAAAATAATAACTATTGTGCTTAAAATATAAACAAAAACTACTTTTTGGCTCCTTACAGTACTGTTTTTCCCCATTTTCGCAGAGTGAGAAACTAATTAATGTCTGAGGACAGACCTTTTTTATGTATTTGGTATAGTCTAAAGTTACATTAAACAGTATTATTATTAGGCTATATTGGCTCAATTGTTGAGTGTCTGTGGCATCCAATAACATAATCCTGATCTCAATTGAGCGAAACTAAGCAAGGGAACGCCCCTTGCTTGGTTAAAACCCAAACTGCAATGTCTGTAAAGGAAAGACTTACCCATAGAACCCGTTTTCATTCAGATATCTTGAGGTGAGAGGTCAGGGGACCTATTTGAAAAAGGCTATGCTAGTTTTTCTCCTGCCAGAATTAAGAGTTGGAGCGTTAGTTATCCCTACACACGTGCTAGCATGTCATGGTTGGTACCAATGGATGTAGTTTCATATGATACCAATATCTTCACTATAGTTTTAAAACGGTACCCACTACAGCCTCTGATGGGGCTTTCCGATCGGAGGAATTTTTGCAGTTCTTAGAACTAAACGTTCCTCGAACACATTTTTCGTTGTATTCCGAATTTGGGGATTTTTAAGTTCCTCTGGCCTCAGTAGCGTACTTTTTAGCTCCTACTTCAGAGCAGGGTCTTTCCCTTTTCCTAGGTGGACTTGATTGGTCGAACTTATAAGCCATGCCCACTGCCAACTCGGAACTTGCAGACAGAGCAACAACCAACAACGGGACATTTTTAACAATTTTCACCATCTTATTCATCATTAAATTCACTTCTGACAACGTTTTATTAACAAAATTAACTGTTTAGATTTTGAATATAGGCAGTCTTGCGAAAATTGATGCCGAATTGACAATTTGCTTTCGGAGTTGAGGAGCTCCATGAAGTGAGGCGACAGCCAGCAAGCGCCTGCCCCGACCTCTAGCTTGTCGCTGGGCCAGTCCTGCTCAGACACCTCGCTGTGAGCTGGAGGTCGCTCGCCGGCCGTCTCACACACACACACACACACACACACACACACACACACACACACACACACACAGACACACACACACACACACACACACACACACACACACACACACACACACACACACACACACACACATGGTCAGACACGTCCACAGCTCAGCAGGCAGAGGCAGGGTCTCTGTGTTGAGCAAAACATTACGTGAATTACTACGAGAATTGCCGTGCATTTATTATAGGAAAAGTGCACAAGTATTAGCATCATTTGTTGTTGTTGTATGTGGCGCTAAGGTCTAGTGACGATGCTATGAAGACCGTAGCCGTGCTTGCGTCACTCCCTTACCCCTCCTACCAGTCCCTGTGGCCACCTGGCCAGTGGGAATGCTAACGGAAAAAAGATTTTGGGGGAGAGTAGTTCTTAGAACTGCTTAGAAGTGTACTTTTCCTCTAAAAAGTACAAGTACTATCCGGTCTGAAAGCACCCATTGAGACAGTCTAATTAGGGGGCTAATTAGTCTTGTCCCCTTTTAGAACCGCCATTGGCTAGCATATGGTTTCTTCTTCTTTGCCTTTGTTGGTACATTGCTACGTTTCATTGCAGTCGCTGTGATGGCCACATGCTCGCGCTCGTTCAAGAGCGTCACTACACGGATGCAGGATAGTACAAAACGGGGAGCCACATGTAAAAACATTGCTCTATAACGCTACAAGTGGTCAAAGGCAGCACAGGGAACCTTTAAAATATACATTTCTGCTAAACAGATTCAGATTTTCTGATGCTTCTCTAATGTTTGCTTTTTTGTGTGCAATTTTGGATGTCAAATGTCTTCAAGTGAAAATATGTCAAATATGCCACAGTGTCAGCTGTCTTTTATCTCCTCGAATTTACCTAAACGTTGTAAACAAGTAATGATTTTAGAACACTCACCTTTGTACTGAAACAGGTGACTGATGAAGTTGTCTGTTTGTTTGTGATTATCTGGATGTCAGGTCCTTCTCAGCTTCTTCAGCAGGTCGATAAACCCTGAAACAGCACTAACCAGTGTTGGGAAACTAAACACTAAACCAGAGCTCTCCCTGCTCCCTCTCTCTCTCTCTCTCTCTCTCTCTCTCTCTCTCTCTGCTCCCTCTCTCTCTCTCTCTCTCTCTCTCTGCTCCCTCTCTCTCTCTCTCTCTCTCTCTCTGCTCCCTCTCTCTCTCTCTCTCTCTCTCTCTCTCTCTCTCTCTCTCTGTCTCTCTCTCTCTCTGCTCCCTCTCTCTCTCTCTCTCTCTCTATCTCACACTCTCTCTCTCTCTCTCTGCTCCCTCTCTCTCTCTCTCTCTCTCTCTCTATCTCACGCTCTCTCTCTCTCTCTCTGCTCCCTCTCTCTCTCTCTCTCTCTCTCTCTCTCTCTCTATCTCACACTCTCTCTCTCTCTCTGTCTCTCTCTCTCTCTCTCTGTCTCTCTCTCTCTCTCTCTCTATCTCACACACTCTCTCTCTCTCTCTCTCTGTCTCTCTCTCTCTCTCTGTCTCTATCTCT